>OY986436.1:74230677-74778852 GCA_963920525.1 Dichetophora obliterata
AAATCAGCGACCAGCGCATCTACAAAGAGTACAATACAAAAACACATTTTTATGGTCCAGCATAATGTCAAACAATTTTTTCTAACATAATTCTAACATAAGTTTCGAAATCAGATATCCCTCAATATTGCCAGCACTTACACAGAGAATATAAAACAATAACACATATTTACGGTCCACCCCATGAATTTCTTTGCTTCTGTCAAAAAATTGTGAGCGAAAGAGTGGAACTGTTGATAGTTGTCAAATTGTGTTATTTGTTTGAGTTGCTAGGAAAAAAAGAACGATGACCATCTTGCAGAGTGGATGGAAAATTTTTAGCTGCTAAAAAGCGCATATACTTTTTGAGTTTTTTAATGTTTAAATAAAACTAACAAACGAATTAATAGTAAAATATTAAATGTTAAACGATTATTGTATTTTTTTTTGTAAATTTAATTGTACCGCGGTGATAACTGATGGCTGCTGTTTGCTGAGTTGCTGACGCTGCATTTTTAATTGGTGATTTGCTTATTGGCTTAACTGGGATTGCTGGTGGCTGTTGGAACCTGCATTGTGCCGGACAGAGCTCCATGTATTCCGTGATCAACCGATAATTGAGTTTTAAGATTGGGTATACAATTTGGACGTGACGTTACCGTTTCACACTGTCAGCGGTGGCTCTGACGTCGACGCAGCGGCTGTGGCTGTGTGTGGGTGTATGTTGGTGCAAAAATTAGCGGTTTGGAATGAATAAGAAATATTCTAAAATTATAAGAACATTTAAATATGGTGGCATTAATAAACCATTAAAAGCGGCTAGTATGATTAGCCCAAGAAAAAATGAAGCGGCACAGCAACTGGTTGCCCTGTCATCCTGTACAACACAGCCGCAGCATAATGCACATCTGCAGAGGATGAAAACTGCTGTTAATTGCGAGCCTATAATGCGGGAGTTAAATACTCAACAAATTGTTGATGCAATGCAACATGATTGGCAGGAGGTGGCCAAACGTACAAGAGCAAGACGCTCCTCAGGCAGCAGCATATCTGCTGAGGAGAATGCCCCTCCAAAAAGAGATAATCGCTTTGCGATTTTTAATGAAATTGCTCTTAAGGATAACTCAAGTAAGCAGATGCAGAAACAGTATCCGGGGTTGCAGAGTGAGGCGCAAGCAGAGACAGCGAACGTTGAAGCGGTCAACAACAAAGAAGAAACCAGTGACGTAAATCCGAATATAAGGATTTCTCAAGGAAAAAAAGGTAGGTTTTGTCCACCAATATTTATCAAAAATTTAGATGTTAGGCAACTTGTTTTTGATTTAAGGAAGAAAAATGTTGTTTTCAAGGTTGTTAACTTGGGACAAAAAAGTAAATTTTTTATTGAGGACAGGGTGATCCATCGGGCTCTGCTCGAGAAGATCAGAGTTAGTCCTGGAATTCAGGCCTATTCATTTACTCCTAAGGAGGAAAAAAATGTGAATTTGATTTTGAGAGGTCTCTCATCTGATTATGAGGAGGCAGAGGTTCTTGACGAATTGCTTTCGTTAATTCCTGGCGGGGTAGAAAAGGTTTCTAGACTGGTTACGCCTCGTTCTCGGAGAGAGCAAAAAAGTATGACTTATTCTTGGTAAGACTTCCTTCAGGGAAGACTAAATCTGAGGTGCTGAAAATAAAGTTTTTGTTTAATACACAGGTGTTCTGGGAAAAACCGAAAGGTAACTCAGGGCCAATTCAATGCAGACGATGCCAGCAGTTCGGCCATATGGCGATGAATTGCGCAGGCGATTATAAATGCATCAAATGCAATAACGAGCACCTTCCAGGGGAATGCAGTGTAACGGTCGAGTCTGGGCAGAAACCTTTTTGTGTTAATTGCAAGAGGGACCACCCTGCCAACTACAGGGGCTGTGAGAAGTACAAAGAGTATTCTCTGTACAGAAAAGAATTGTTGCAGAAGGCGAAAGCTAACGCGAAGCTGAGAGCAGAAAATGTTTTCATTGCTTCTAAAGCGCCTCCACCCTTAACGGTGTCCTACGCCAGCCTCTTTAGAGGGCAGGATGGTCCCTCTTCAAATGCAATACCAAAGAATGTTAATCATTCTAAAGATAATGTGTTGAATCAATTTTTTAATCTTTCCAAGGACTTGTTTGGTGTGAGTGTACAGGGTCTTCTGGGAAAAATTGAGAGCTTCATGAGAAACATTAAGAGCTGTGCCTCTATCCAGGAAAAAAGAATGTCTTATTTAGAGCTTCTAAATGAAATTATTGTAAATGATATATAATGTCTCTTAATTTTGTATATTTTTTTTTTTCTTCGCCTTACCGGTCTCCGATTGGAGTGATGATGGAAGATCTCGAGCCGAGCTCTTATGGATCACCCTTACCTTTCTTTTTGAAAGCCCTTCCAGGGCATAACCGGGGATAAATTTTGTTTCTTTTTACTTCATCCTATTTAAATTCGTTCTTTGGAATATTTTTAAAGAAAACACTAAAGATGTTGGTGGATAAAGCCTACTTTTTATTAAAATTTTACTGATATTTTGATAAAACTCAAGTACCTGACTTTATTAATTAATATATAAGTATATGCCTTATTGTACTGTACGATGGTTACCGTAAGTTGAAAAAAGAAAACAGCTAAAGAGAAATATGTAATTTTATATTTACTCTATATATTTACAGTTATTTATATGTAACTTTAATTGCATTTTTAATTTTAAGCTTATTAACTACATGTTTAAACATTTTTGTTCTTCAAAGTTAAGTAATGTTTCCCACGAGGAAACATAATTGCTGTTCATGTTTTCAATCTTTATACTTTTTCTAATATTGCACTATTGATTTATTCAACGACAGTGTATAAGATTAAACTATGAATTATTAGCGATAGCTATTTTGCTTTGTTAAAACGTTATGTTACGAAAGTTTATCGTATTTTATTTGATTGTAATTGTTACACAATTTTGATGTGTATTCGTTTTTAACTTTAAAGTTATACTGTGAACTGACTTATCCATTATTGTACTCTGTTACTCATAGCAATCTTAACCGAGAAAGTAGCAACGACTTTGTATTGTATAAAGTAGATCTAATTTTAGCATGCCAAACTGCCACGGTCATGCTGGTCGTTGTCTCACTCTTTCTTATGTTAGTTTTTAGAAAATTTGTATATACACTTGAATGACATTCGTCAGATGCTATTAATTTATTACTCAGTGAGCAGGAGTAAACTAGTCAGTATGAAGATATTAGCCATGTGGAATTTAGTTTATTAATGTACTTGATAAAGTAACCGATTGTGCAGGCCATACTATAATAGCCGCTAAGTTTACAATTAAGCAATTGTTTGTAATTTTCTTGTATTATCGATTTGTATAAGACTCAATAAAGTACTACTACTACTACTACTACTTTGAGTTGCTAGATGATGTGCTAAAGTTTTTATTGTGCGAATTAAGTAAAGGGTGTTTTTTATAGAGTGATACAACTTTGAGTTGGCATCACTGCTTTATTTGACCACTCATTTAACAGCTGATAGTTGCTTTTTGTTTAGTTTGCTTTGACATGGGTTGACTTTCGCGTGCAAATTGTGGAAATTTTAATCAAATAATGGTTTTGTTCGTCAAACTTATCGTGCACTTCGTCCATTTTATGGCGTACATAATCGTCCTTCAGAGCCAAGAATGATAGAATAAGAGATTACGCTTTGCGCAGGTCCGTTACTTCTGCTAATCGAGTTTGACAACCATCTGTTTAGTTGACTAAGTCACAATATTTTATTTCTTTGATAAACGTACTGCGATCGGTTGTGTTTTATTTAATTGTGTATATATCAAAGTATATTTGCGAGTTTTTAACTTAAAATTTAAAAAATGAAGTGTGCAGCTGCTAATTGTGGTAACAATAGCAAACAAATATTTTTCAGAAACCTGATGTTTACAATAAATACAAAAATTAAACCAAGAAATTGTAGAAAACGCACACAAACGAAAACAAAAATACAAAAATATATTAACTTAACAAAATTTGTTTCATTATTTAAAAACTTGGAACTATAATTTATTTGTCCTTTTAATTCACAGGTAAATTAATGGAAGTAAAATATCTGGGAATATTTAAACTACATCAACTAAACTCGTAATAAACATTTTTATAAAATCCAAGTCGAAAAATAATGTTCACTGAAGTTGGTTTCTCAGACAAATTTTTTTTTTGTCTAAGCTGCTTACTGGATGAAATAAAATAATAGTAAAAATAATGTATGCAAATAAGTACTAAATAAATTTACCTTCTTCTCGTTCCAATAAATTGCTTCTTAATTCTTTTATTTTAATTATACAAACTAAAATGTGTGCAATTTTAATTTCTGTGTAGAAATCGTATGCAAAGTGAACGCTCTCCAAAACAGCATTGATATTATGACGTACATGCGCAGAACGACAATTTTGTTGTACTCATTTTCTTGTCTTCGGCGCAATCTTTGTATTCTATCATTCTTGCTTCAGAGCTGCTAATTCGAAGAACAATAGATTATTTTCGGACTACCTTTACTGTTACTGATAATGTGGATCCCGTGAGATGCCGAACAGTGCGCACTGAAGAATCTGTAGCCACTGTACAGGAAAGCATTAAAGATGATCCTAATCAATCAATTCGTCGCCGTTCTTAGCAACTGGGGTTGTGTCCTTCCACTTTGTGTCTGTGAATATGAGTCCAGACAGTTGGCAAGACAGTAGACAAAATAGTAAAAAATTTCTATTTTATGAAGAAAATTTTTGTTAAAATTACGAGCACGCCAGAGTATTGGAAATTTTCAATTATTTCTATTAAATTTTTTCGTCTTCTGTCTTTTGATATGCTAAATATCATTCTACTGTCCTAGCTACTTTCCCACCAACTGTCTCCTAAAAAGTTAAGACAGTAGAGCAGACAGTACCCAATCAACCATTGTGTAATAGTGTTTGGATTAAGCTTACCCCCACAATGGAATAATGAAAGCTTTTTACAAACATGCTTTGAAAACACTTGTCTACTTAATAAATTTACAAGTTGTGTTGTATAATTGTATCGAAACAGGATAAAAGTAAGCTTCTTATAATAATACTTGTAGTAAGTTTACTTGAAGTTTAATTTACAAGCGTTTTCAAAGCATGCTTGGAAAATGCTTTCAGAGTTAATTGTTTCACAACTTCCACATTATTGTGGAATTTGGAATTTCCCAAGTACTAAAAATTACAATTGCAATAAGAAACAAAGTTCCATCACTAACAATTTTGATGTCAGTGGCTTGTGTTCAGTGATAATTCCAACACATTCTTTTAGAATTTTATAATACTTAAATTAATTTTTAGTATTTTGTTAGTTACACCAATGTGCTTTAATAAAAATTTATATTGAATAGTCCAGATAGTTTTATTTATATTTCCTTTTTTTTTGAGTGGCAATGTGTTTATCTACAGTGATGGTCTTTCGTATAGATTAATTTTACTGAGAAGATGAATATGTGCTCCTTTGTTAACTGCGAGCACATAAGATTTCTTAAAAACGGGTGTTAAAAGCTTACAATAATACTTGCTTCCCATTATTTAATAAATGTTTTAATAATATTTTTATAACACTTTTTTTCTAATTTTTTATTAACAGTTGTAAAAATCTCACAATAACACTTTCTTCCAATTATTTAATAATTATTTTCCCTAATACTTTTACTACACTTTTTTCCAATTGCAAAGCAAGTACTGTAGAAAGCTTATTTACAACACTTCCCAGTGGACATAGCTAGCGATACGCAAAAGAATGCATGCTAGTAGTGCTCTTATTGGCGTCAATGATCGCTGCATTGATGAGTGCTTCTGTAAGGGCTACCTTTTGAAGGTTTGGAGTCTTTTCCTGTTATTTTATAAAAAAAATTTTTAAAAACATTTTGAAAAAATTATAAATGATCAGATCAATTAAAAAAAATCAAAACTAAAAGAAAAAAAAAAAAAATTTTTTTTGTCCGAGTTGGGTCGCGAACCCGCGCTACCGAAAGCTTACTTTCATTTGTAATGATGCAAAATAAGCTGAAGTTTGTTAACAACTGAGGTGGACGAGTGGGTAAGATGACAGACTGCCAGATGAGAGGACGCTGGTTCAAATCTGGAAATTGTCAAAAGATTTTTATTTCAAGTTGATGTTTATATTGCTTTTCTTTCTAATGTACATTCTAAAGAAGGGCTTCTAGCAGGCTTCTTTAGAGTGTCGAGAGAGGAAGGCCTAGAAAATTTTCTCGTTTCATATAAAAAAGTTAATGGGCTTGGAAATGAGTACGGAAAGGCTAAGAAATCCATATGATGGCCTGCTTGAAGCGCTTTAATGCACTGCTTTTGCCCACTGGGTTATATCCAATTGAATTGTAAACGATTGCAATAATATTACAGTAAGGAATATTTTTCCAAGGGTTCCTTTTTGCTTATTCTACAATTACTTTAAAGCATTTTACAACCATTTTTACAAGCTTTTTCCAAGCACAATGCTTACCCTTGTAAGCTTACTACAAGCTTATTCCAAGCTTGTTTGGCTGATTGGGTAGCAGACAGCTGCAAAAGTGAGTATGTGTGGGTAAAAATTTGTGAATGTGTTGCGACTGTCTAAACAGTACTGTCTCGTGTAACCCCCGTGTTAGTTTTGCAATGTTCATATAAAAAAATATTAAAATACATAAAATATTTTAATATTTTTAAAATTAAAAAGTACTGATCTCATTTTTACAACTAAATTATTTTACGTATTTATCTTATTGAATTTTAGTTTATTTGAGTTGTTTATTTGAATTTTTTTCATCAATGGAATAATTTCCTTACTAACTACACAATTAATATATTAAAAATTAAGTAAGATAACAATTAGATTACACATAAATAATAACAGTAAATTTAAAATATCAGGATAAATTTAAATGGCTTAGCGATAGAAATTATTTAACTGGTTTCTAAAGACTATTTTAGAACAAGCGAAATCAATTTCAATGTTTTAAGATAACTTATTTAATTCAATTAAAGATCGATTGATAGGAGCATTTAATGCAAAACTAGCTCTTAACAATCCAAGATAAAATAAATCACAAGATCTGAGGCATCTAACAGGAATATTAATATTTATAATCGCTAATAGGCGTGAACAGTCAATTGCACCAGTTATTATGTCGAAACCTTTTTGTATACGTTTAAGGCGATTTATATGCGCTACATAGTAAGGGTTTCGAGTTAAAAAGGCATATTCTAGTTTAGATCTAACAAAAGATGTGTATAGCGTTTTATGTGTATATGGGTCAGAAAAGGCAGAACTATTTCTACGAACAAACGCCATCATAGCATATGCTTTAGAAATAGTAAAGTCAAAATGACTTGTAAAGGTAAATTTAGGATCAAAAATTACTCCTAAGTCAGACGTTTTATCCACTGTAGTTAAGACACTAGTAACAATAGAATATGACGTATTGATGATGTTTTGTGATTTTTAAAAGGTAGTATGAAAACACTTATTAATATTTAGTGAAAGGCGATTTTTACAACACCAAGCAAAAACATTTGATGATTCATGCTTTAAAAGATCTGTATCCGATTTATTTCTGATTATATTATATATTTTTAAATCATCTGCATACAAGAGAAAATTTACATGTGAAAAGCAGGAACTAATATCATTTATGAATAAAATTAAAAGTAAGGGTCCCAGAATGCTGCCTTGCGAAACTCCAGATGAGGCTATGAATTTGGTAGATTTCACATTATCAATAGCTACAAAGTCAGTTTTATCGGTTAAATAAGACCGTAGCCACTGTAATAGCTTTGACACATTGGCATAGGTAATCTTGGTTATCTTTTGTAGTTTAATATATAACCATTGGGGATGACACACTCAATATTTTTCTTAACTAGTTTAAAAAAATAACGAAAAAATAGAAGCAATGGGCGAGCGAACAACACTATAATCGTAAAATTTCAGCGTGTGTGCTTGAGTGAGAGCACAGTAGTTATCAACGAAAGTTTAGAAAGAAGAATATCAAAATCAGCTTTTAAAACTCGTTTAGCTGCGATAAACGACTTTCGGAAACTAGTTTTGACATACGAATTCTAAACATAGTTAAGCAGAAAATTAAACTAGAAAAGCAATTTAAACGAGTTTAAGTCTGCCAATGTGTCACAGGTATAAGAGGACAGAGTGAAAACCCAGTTAAGCAAGTTTTAATAACAATTTATTGTGTGATACTTTTTCAAATACTTTCGAAAAATCTGTGTATATTGTATCCACTTGATAGTCGCTTTTGAAAGCAGAAATATAACAATAGAGTTCAGCTACTACAGCTTTTTCGCACTTTCTCCGCATTAGATCATCTTAAGAACCAGCCCAAATAACATTAAAACATCTCAATAAGGCCACTCACAGCTCGAATACGCTGGTCTGCCATTTGTACGCATTTGTATGCTCTGTCTACAGCCGCATAATCACATACATCACAGGGTTGCACAATTTTTTTATACCACAGTCACATGGCGAGGTGCTCACAGTTTGAACAATAACAAATGCCACAAATACGACCTGTTAAAAGTACGCTCAAACCGTGAATTTTCCACCATAATATGGGTTGGGCTCAGGGACAACACAAGACATAACAACTAACCATGCGTTTACATAGATCTAATCATACATTAGTTTTCAATCTACTTTTGAGTTGACCTTTCGATAAGTTAACATCAAAAAAGCTACAGTTGTTAACAAAGGTACTCATGCGATGTAAAGGAGCAGTAGCCATATAATTTGTTCTACTAAAAGGTAAGTAAATTAAATTGTTAGCATTTCTACTGCTTCTACGGTTAGTGTTAAAATTTATAAGAGTTAGGAGTTCTGGTGAATCGAATACACCAGTTATGAGTTGGTGTAAATAGACGATATCTGCAGACTTCCTTCTCTCGTTCAAAGATTGCATTTTTAATAGTTTTAAACGATCCTCATAAGGAGGAAGGTATAAAGTGTCCGTTGCACTTAAGCTCCTCAGAGCAAACCGAACAAAACGTTTTAGAATTCTCTCTATACGTTCAACATGTACATTGTAAACTTGGGGACCAAACTTGACTTGCATACTCTAAGTGAGGTCGCTCAATTGCATAATACAGCGTTGTAGTTGTGATCATACTATTAAATTCTTTGGCCCAGTATTTCATAAGCCCGAGCATAGAAAATGCTTTTTTACAAATGTTATCAATATGAACGTTAAACGATAGCTTAGATTCCATGCATATACCAAGATCTTTGACAGCATCTACACGACTTAAGGCAGTATCTTGTATCTTATAATCAAAAATTAAATTATTCTTTTTTCGCGAAAAGGTCATAATTTGGCATTTATCTGGATTTAGAAACATATTATTTTTAGAACACCAAATTTCAAAGGATTTCAAATCAGACTGGAGCAGATCTGAAGTGTCTTTAGCATTTATTGTTCTGTATATTTTCATGTCATCTGCATAGATAAGTAGATGAGAGTGTTTGATGATGTGGGTTACATCATTAATGGCTAAAATAAACAGAAGTGGACCAAGGTGGCTACCTTGAGGAACACCTGATTCAGCAATAAATTCAGCTGACAATACGCCTCGAAATCGTATTTGATAAGATCGCTCTGTCAGATACGATTGAATCCAGCTTACAAAAAATTGTGGAAAACCCATTAACTTTAGTTTAAATAGAATTAAGTTGTGTGGCAGTTTATCAAATGCTTTACTAAAATCAGTGTAAATACAGTCGACCTGGTTACCTGAATAAAATTAATTTAAGCAAAACGTTGTAAAATCGAGGAGATTAGACACAGTGGATCTGCCAGTAACAAATCCATGCTGAAGAGTTGTCATGACCTTCCCACAGCGAATCTTTACACGTCATACACGAGCCGCTCATAAAGTTTTGGAATCGACGAGAGTTTCGCGATAGGCCTATAGTTGTTTATATCGTTCTTACAACCTTTTTTATAGATAGGACTTATAAAAGATTTTTTCCAAAAAAAGTGGAAAAATACTTTCGCTAATTGATTTATTGAATAACATGGGCAGTGGTTGAGTTAAAACGGAACTACATCGTGTTAACACTGCGGCAGGAATTCCGTCAGGTCCAGCATTAAAATCCTCATCGATCAATCCAATATACTTTAAAATATCCTCTGAAGTAAAGGATATAGAATCCAACGAAACCCTGGGTGTAGAGTTCATATATTCAAAGTACTCTTCATCAGGATTAAAAGAGTCTGAACAAAAGGACTCTTTAAAGAGATTGGCAAATAGACCTCAAATTACGACAGGATCGTCAGTAAATCCGTCAGAGGTTTTAAATGATGAAGGGAATCCATCAGATTTTTTTTTGTGTTTATGAAACCTCAGAATTTGTTCGGATCAGACAATATTCTCAGCTTAATACTGTCTAAATAATTTTGATATAAGGTAGCTGAGCAATTTTCAAAATCCAGAAACAAACGCTTGTAGATTTCTAGGTCGTTCAAGTCTAAGCTACAGACATATTTTTTCCACACCCTATTCCTGCTGTTGCGAAGAATCTTTAACTCCTTTGTGTACCAGGGGTGAGCACAATTTTTCGTAAATTTGAGGCTATATGGCACGGACAGAGAAAACACAGCAAAGATTTCCATATAAAAAAATTAATTGAATCATCAAGAGTGTTATTATTAACATATTCTAAAATATCATGAAGTTTACTTTGAAGTAAATGATTCAACTTCAAAAAGTCAGCTTTCTTAAAATCGAATTCATAAACTTTATCTATTGAATTAGACTTTACTATATTATCCCTGTCTGATTTGTACCATATGCTCAATGGTGGATGGTATTCGTCAACAGCAGTCAAAGCATGATGGGCCCTCTCTACAATCACATTCTTACTATCTGTAGTTAAGACCAGGTCAAGAAGGCTTTCACGACTATTATAAATACAACTCACTTGTTGTAAGTCAGAACATATATTATCAACAAATATATGCTCTTCGCGAGTCTTCGAATTAGATGCACAAAAATATGTATCATCGTCAGAAGATTCCCATTTCAAGTCAGGCAGATTAAAATCACCTAACAATAAAATGTCGTCATTAACGTCAATTATGCTTATAACGTATTCTATGCAATCCGCAAGGCTTGCATAAACTTCTACACTGATCTTCGGAGGAACGTATGCATTAATAAGACATACATTAGAATTGCAATGTACAACCTTAACGCAAATAAGTTCGATGTTAGCAGAGCAGGGAATAACAATGATGGAACTAACGAAGGAGTTCCTTACAGCTAATAAGACACCTCCACCGACAGCAGAAGTATTGTCAGCGTGTCTAAAACTGTTATCAAACAATTCTAAGTCAGTAATGCTTCCGTTTAACCAAGTTTCAGTCAGTGCGATAATATCCTCAGAGAAATTCTGAGACATTAAAAATATGTCTCGCGTCTTAGATCGTAATCCCCTTACATTTTGATAGTAAAGGGATAACCTATTCAGTTTTTTTGGGATTGACGAGCGGCTTGAGTCGTCCCTCTAGGCTTATTCTTAGGCTGAAACTCTGTAACGAGTATATTATCAGTCCAAAAATTAGAGTTTAGAACAGTTGCAAACTCTTCAGCTGGAACTGTGAGAATAAAGGAAGCATGGGAAGGCTTATAACTTCTTTTTTTTGCATGAACAAAATGCATTTTGACTCAACAAGTTATTATGTTTGATAAAAGTCAATACATTTTCAACAGTTGTGTCGGGCTGAAGACGTGAAATAAATAAATTTTTTTTCCTCGACACTGCCTTAAGCTTTCCTAGCCTCAATAGGAGTCAAAACTGAACTATTAGTCAAAGAAGGAATGTTGGAAGGTGACGAGGAAGTAACTGGAGTGTTCCTGTTCAAAAGCGGTGCTGAGGGCTGCTTGGCCTGAGAAGTAGATCCAGATGATTTTCGCTTCTTATTAGTTTTTTTATTTTTTCTCTTTCTTTTTGAGATAATATGGTCTTCTGATGAAAGGATTGTTTGTGTCCCGAAAGAAACAGTCTGTGACAAGGCAAGCGGGATATTTTCCGAAATGGAATTTTCAACATAGACGCTAGTACTGGGTGCGGCCCTAACTTCACTAAAAAATGTGACAATTTCTCGAAAATTGTTTAACGAGTTAAGAATTTCCCCAAAAAGCTTAATTTTTGAATAAAGTTCATCTGGGGAAAGTGCCCTAACCGAAGCACAGTACCAGCGAAGACCTGATCGCAGAGAGTTTAAGTCGTCAAGGCATGACTTGGAAATACCGGCACAAGATGCATGAAACATTTGCTCACATGGACCAGAACAGCTGAACATGGGGCTCAGAATGTTTTGGCTTTTGCAAAGTTCGTCTAAAGAACAAGCAACGATATTTTCTGCAGAAAAATAATCCATGTTTAATTTTTAAAAAATGAGCAGATGCAAAATGTGCTTTTAGGGTTATTATATTCAGGCAGTTTGTGCACAGTTTAGTAGAAACTAAAAAACAACACTCACTGAGCTAAAGATAAACAAATTACCGCACAAATAAGAAACTAAAACACAGTAAGCATGCAAAAAAAACAACACTGCATTAACTAAACAAGTTAAACAAGGTTAATATGCAAGAATTAAACTTAATCTTAAGAGAAAATCGTCAGAACGACCTGCGACAAAACCTGCGACTGTTGATTAGGACAAATTAATGCTTCACTCGAAAATACAACTTCTCTTTAATGATGCCCTCAAATAGTTTCGAAATGGTTGATAACTTCGAGATTGGCCTATAGTTGGAAATATCGTTCTTATTACCACTTTTATAAATAGGGGTTATAAAAGCAATCTTCCAATCGTCAATTAAACCACCTGCAACCAAAGATTTATTAGAAATAGCCTTAATGGGTTTAACTAAAGCTGGACATTGTTTTAGCAAGAATGCAGATATACCGTCGGTATCAGTCATCATTGACGGTTTTAAACTAGAAATACCTTTAATGATATCTTCAGATGAAAATAATAGGGACCCGAAGTCAAGAGAGGTCTGAATATTATTAAGAAAATTATCTTTTGAAGTAAAATTGTTACTATCAGATTCAAAGTTGGATTGAAAATATTCGGCAAAAAGATTAGCAGTATCACCAGCAAACTTAGCCTTTTTATCTTTATACAAAACTACAGTTGGAATATTGGAAGAACTTTTTTGATTTGACAAACGTCCAGAAGGCTTTAGGGTTGGAATTAATTTTAGATTCAAAATCCCAGATATATTGGTTGTAAAGATATTTATTTAGAAAATTAAATTCCCTCATATAATGCTGATACTTTTAAAAAAATATTAAGCTATTACTTGCTCTAAATTTCTTGAAGTACTTGTTTCTTAAATTTTTTTAATTATTTAAGACCCTTAGTACACCAAGGAAACTTATAAGATTTAGTAGGAATCCTTGGAATGCTCATATTGCAAATTTCAACTACTTCAGCCTTAAATTTGGTAAAAGATGAAGAGACATCGGCTCGACTAAGCAAAGAAAACCAGTCTATATTTTCAAAAAGATTATTTAAAAGGTCAAAATCACCTAATTTATAATTAAATGATAGAACTTCATTCTCAACGCAAATCAATAACTCTCCAGATAATCCACGAATTTTCACATATAACTGATCCAGAAGAGAATCAGTATTATTCAGCAACTCAAGAGATGCACGAAAGTTACGCTTAACGGCAATCAGCACACCACCATCTCTAACACAGCCAGTTTTTATAGCATCTCGATCTTTTCGATACGTGCAATATATGTTGGAGTTAAAAAACTCATCATCAAAGAAGTGTGCATTGAGCCAGGTCTCTGTAAGAACAATCACATCATATTCGGCAAGAGAACTACATTAAAATATAGAGCGAGATTTAGTTCCAGAAATATTAAATACCAGAAATATTTTGATGGTAGATATTAATTTTATTATTATTAGTAGTTAAGAAATTTTTTTTGAAACTCCTGCTATTAGAATTTTAATGTTCATATAACAATGTATCGTTGATTTCGTGCAAGATCCATGTAAAACTCAAAATTTGAAATTTTTCAGGAGACCGTTTTGAACTTTTTAAATTACTGTAGCTTCCATAGAGACAGCGCAACAAAAGTGTTCGCAAAACCGTTATTTAATAATCTTAAAGCATAAACAGAAATAAGTATAGCGATTCCTCCTGTGTACTTATCTTAAAAATGCCTTATTTTAAGTTGTGAAAGTTTTGCATGCAATGAGCGCGATATGTCAAAATAAAATTTTGGATACAAAAAAACGGCGCTATTTTTTTCAAAACGGCACTATTTTTCTCTCCAATTCGGCACAATCTTAAAAGATCAAATTCCATCCCTGGTTTGCAGTCTGCTCGATACTCGCATGCATACACACACATCAATCCAACTGTTACGTGATGGTTTCTACCAAATCACAACACCCGCAAGCCGCGTAAAGGAACTTCGTTCCAAAATGCGAACAATTGAACAATTGAAATTTTAAATATTTCTACTACACTAATATGGGATCTGTATTAGCATCAAGTAATCAAGTTCTGTAATTTTGTTGGAAGAAGACAGTTGAAATTATGAAAATATTTACAAAATAGCTTAATAAATAGAAACATATAGTAAAAAAAATGTGTACCCTTCCTAACCTATTGTGTAATATATTTGTATTTGCACTTTTTTTTAGGTTTAATTTGGAAGCTAAGGGTTTAAAAAAATTAATTGTTATAGCAATAGTTATTGTAAATGTTCCACCTGAAATACATAAAGATGCTAAGGAAAATAAATAAAAGCTTTTCTAATAAAAACTGCATCAAAGTATTTGATTTTCAGCCTTATTTTTTTAGAAAAAAAACTAAAGGATTGAAAAACGGTTAACGCCATTTAAATCAGCCTTGAATTATGCTCACCTGCCATGAAACCAGCTTGTTCCCACCTTTACTCATGCACAGTGTCATTAAAGAATAATCACGTAATTTCCCACCTGCAGTTTTGGTCCCACGATACCAACGAAAAGCTTTATTACATTCCTTTTTAACACGATAATTTTATGTTCTGTTGATGCACGAATGTTTATTTTGAATATGAAATCTAAAATACGATAAGTAAACGACTAAAATTTGCTCTTAAGTTCCCTACCGTATGAGAAAAAAGCAAACATAGATTAAGGGGTAAACATAGATTTCCCCAATTCACGATTCTGTATGTAAAGAACACAGATTTGCATTATCGTAAAAGTATACATGCAAGTGCACCAATTTGTATGCGTTGTTTGTATTTTAAATACGTGTTTAAAATATATTGTTTTTATTTTTATTTTATTCTTGGACACTAATGCGTGCAAACTTAAACTAACGTGTGCAAATAAAGAAGCTAGATAAAATTCAAACAAATAAAAAAGTTGCTAGGCATTGACTTTGTGAAAAAATTCGCATAGCAAACAGATTGCATGGCGAAGATACTATAAAAAAACACTTTCGGTTTCAAATGTGACAGATCAGAATTATTTTAGAGAATGTGTGAAGAAAAATGTGGATATATCCACACTTCATTCCATTTTCTGTTACGAAAGTGGAAAGTCAGCTCTTGGTACTGAAAAATCAGGTCCAAGAGATTAAATAAAACCCATACCGAGACATTAAAAAAAACTGCCGTTAAAAAACTAAAACATCAAACCGAAAATTGAGCAGGAAATTTGGCATTTCCAAGGAAACAGTTCATAACAACTTACGCATTATTGGCATTTAATACCACAAAAGATCTGCAGTTTCACTTTACAGTTGGAAGTATCTTGAAGAGATAAAAAATTTCAGAATTCTTCACAAAAATATGTGACCATGTTAAAATCATTCTTGGTGATAAAAAATATTTTTCCGCATTCAAAATCCTAAAGCTCCTGTCATAAAAACTCACACATGTATATTTGTTATTGTCTTACCAAAGTTGGAACATTTATGTATTGAAACCAGGGACCGAAAATAACTGTTATTTTACAATTTTCTGATGAAAAAGGCATAATAAAAAAGTTGTCGGAGGACTTTTTTAAATATACCATTATAATCGTAATGGTAGCAGCTTCGAGAATATTAAATGCCTTTTAAATTTTCGACTATTACTATAAAAGTTAAATTTAACTGTTATTTTTTGCCTTTTATTTTTTCGGGCAAAAATAACTGTTACTTTTGACTTTTATTTTTTAGGTCAAAAATAACAGTTATTTATAGTGCCTTTTATTTTTTCGGTCAAAAATATCAGGCAATTTGTATTTTTTCAAAGACCGCTTGACCGAATAGAAAACTATTGATACAATTATATTTGTCTTATCAGGGCGCACATTTTGAGCTATAAAGCTTGTTTCAGTTTTCAGTACAACGGCCGCAACGCAAAGATTCATCCCAAAAAAAAAAAACTCAAAATATGTGAATTTTTTAAGCTCTTTCAATCTGAATTTCTTTGTAAAAATACTGTTTGTGTCAAAAAAATTTCAAATTAAGAATAGAAATCCAGTTTCTCATTATTCGCTTACGTAGATTGTTCTTATAACTTGAATATCTTTAAAAACTAGAATATTTTTTAAACTAAAAAAAACTGATTGCATAATTTTATTTAAATTTTTTTTCAAAATGGCTTAAAATAAACACTCAAAAATGCTTTTAAGTCGACAGTATATGGCCCATATATATGTACTTTTCTTTTTTTAGACATATCGTCATAATATCGTGTAAAAAAACTTTTTACTGTTACATACTGTTCATACACACTGTTGCTCATTAAAATACTCACTGTTGCGTACTGTTACAAATCAGAAATTACAACAATTATAAATTGATTTTTATTAAATTGAACTGGGATTAAGCTTTAACATCATTAAGGCAGTTAACTTATCTTCCGACAAATTATACCTCAAATCGCTCAGAACAAGTTTTAGAGCAGAAAATGATCTTTCCACGCTCACTTGAGTTGCAGGAACAGCATGCAATATGCAAGCGAGTTTTCTTAGCCAAGGAAACAAATATTTCTTCTCGTTCCAGTATTCCATCAAATCTGCATCAATATTGATGCGTTTTCGTCAATAATAATGTTTTCTTCATCGGACGAAGAACTTTCTACCTCCATTTCGCTAATTCCACGTCTTGGCAAGGAAGATTAAATTAAAAAAGCTTGTTCTTCGACCGCCCGTGCTGATGATGCATTTGGACTCGACCTTGCAAATGTTAGCTGAAAATTAGAATACATTTTATTATTATGTATTATCGCTCTCGCATTATTAATAAACACATTTTTCTATAACAAATACAAATTGTGAACAAATCATAAATCCATTTTGTATAAATGCATAAATTACCTTCTGAATACTCTGAATTTGATATACTAGCTTTTTGAGGTGTCTTTTGGCAACTTCACATTTCTCTTTGGATAAAGTACGTCTCAATCTTGGATCCAAAAGCAAAGCAGCATACATTGTATCATTTTCTAATAGCTTAATTTGTCTTAACTCGATGTGTTTTAATAGTTTTGTGCTGATTTCGGTGTTTAAATCTTTTAACTGGAAAGTCAAATCCAACCAAATCTTGTAAAAATCACCTAATAACAGTTGGCTACCTTGCAGTTTTAAAGTAACTGAATAAACTGGTGATAGAACAGATACAATATTTACGACTTCCACCCATTCTGATACTTGTAGTTGCTGAAGCGTTGGTAAATGATCCATGCAAAACTCCTTCAGTTTTAAAAGTCCCTTCAACATAATATATGTGGAACTCCAACGTGTTGCAACGTCCAGTTGAGGCTTAGATATATTCAAAAGTTTAATTTTGTATCTAAATAATTCAGTGGATTTAGAAAAAAGGAATAATTTGAAATATGTTAACATTTATTATTATATTATTATGTGTGTTATAAGTTCTTCACCGCAACGCTGCCGATCTCAGGGTTTTTATCAAAGTACGAGCTCCACTAATTATGTTTGGGTTGCAGCCTGCCAAAAAATCCTTCACCGCCAATTGAAGCGTGTGTGCAGCACATTTAATGGAGATTATTTCCTGGTAATCAATATTGTTTACAACATCTTCGTAGGATTCTTCATCCAGATTTTCAAAACAATTTTCATCTTCGTCTTCACTTTCTTCGTAAGGTAAAAGTTGAACCGCTTTAACAATATTCCTTCCAATATCTGTACTTATGGAATACACTTGTTTTTCGCTTATGTTAAAACTGCTCAAAACGCTTTCAATTTCCATTTTTAAATTTTCAGCAGTGTGCCTATTCTTAAGTTCAAGCATTAAAAGTGTAAATATTGCAATTTCACCTTTCAGAATTAATTGCACATTAATTCCTAATATAGATCGATCGCTACGGGTAGCTGTATCAATTTTCAGGCTTAATATTTTTCCTTCTACTATTTTTGTTATAGTCTTTTTAAGTTTTTTAAATTTTGCATTAACGATGTCCATTACATTTTTTGAGTTAATTTTCGGCATTTTTAAACCCTCAAATATCGGCATCTTCAATGTTTGAAACGATTTCGTATCAAAAAATGATAATGGCTGCGATTCCTTTGTGAGAAAATCGATGCAAGCATTATTAACCTCATTTGGAGACATTTGCACCGTAAATTTAATTTTTTTTTATCATTTTCATCATTTTCATTTTCAAATCTTCTCCGTTTTCCATACTCCAGCAATAATTCGGCGTGCGAATTTTCCAAGTGCCTTTTCAAATTTGTTATATGAACAGCATTCATACTTCTGCCACACGTCTTACATTCCGCCTCTGTACCATTATCAATGAAATAATCACGAATATATTTATTGCGTTTCCGACCCATTTTTGTTATTTTTAACTCAAATATTTGTCTTCACTCAAAATTTCACGTGTTTGAGGCACAAACTATTGAAAACTAGACAGATTTTAGTCAACGAAGCCAAACCTGTTCATTTATTAACCGTTCTTTTCGTTTTTATTTGTTTTTTCGTTTCTGTTTGCTCTTTTCGTTTGTGTTAATTTGTTATTGTTTTTTGTTTGCTGTTGTTGTTGTTTGTTTTTATAGCTATAATTTAGTTTTTTTTTTAGGTATTAGTGAGCTGCCTTCATGAATGACATTTTTTGCATTACAGCCGTTGCAGCGTTTGCAGCGCGAAACAAGCTTTATAGCTCAAAATATGCGCGCTGATGAGACAAATATAATTGTATCAATAGTTTTCTATTCGGTCAAGCGGCCTTTGAAAAATACAAATTGCCTGATATTTTTGACGGAAAAAATAAAAGGCACAAAATAACTGTTATTTTTGACCTAAAAAATAAAAGTAAAAAGTAACAGTTATTTTTGCCCGAAAAAATAAAAGGCATAAAATAACTAGTATTTTTGTCGGAAAAAATAAAAGTCAAATGATAACTGTTAATATATGACTTTTTTGATAAAAACCATAACCGGTACGGTCCCTGATTGAAACTAATCTCTCTGATGAGATCATATTTGTAACGGATCTAGACCGCAATCATTACGCTTTTAAGACCCAAGACTAGCTAAAAACCAAAAAAATGCCAATCTGTAATGTCAGGAAGAGAACAAAGACGGCGGGGAGTTAAATCCAAAGTACAGCTTAAATCAAGGATTAAGAAATGTGTGAACAGAATTGATATGAAGGCCATCCAAACTATCGTTCGAGGAATAAAACTCGAGCTTCACAAAATTAAAGATCACGGTACCATAGTTCTATACAAAAATGCATAAATTTATGCATTAAAAATATTTTTTGCGTTTAAACTTGAAAGTGTTTAATCCGTCACACAATTTTTTTCACAAAATTTGAGAGTTCTTTGTAAAGAAGTCGCTTAAATGCATTTTTTGATAAGAAAATATCGTCACAAACTGTCTCAATGTCATAATTTACCTTAACGTTTTTTTCAAATTTAAGGGACTGCCACTGTTTAAATAATTGTTCTTTTCGATTTTCTTAAAATAAATTTAAAATTTGAAATTAAAGATCAGATTTTCCTAAAATAAATTTAAAATTAAAGATCAGATGTTTTTGCCCAGCTGTTGAGCGCATGTGAACAGTATATTATATTTACCTTAAATGCCTGTTAATCTTAATTAATACCTACTTCGTCCTTTGGTATGTTTATTTTGTTAGTTTTATTTACATGTATTTTTAGTTTTAATTACAATTTTACAAACCTTTGTACTATGTATACTTATATCATTAAAATTAAAAATCAAATCTAAAAATTTTACTTGAAGGTTTTTCAAAACAAAAAAAAAATTGTTTTTAGAGAAATCATGTGTTTTAAGTAATTTAAATAAAATGCTATGCAGAGTGGGCTTCAGAGGATGCAGTGATTCAAAAAATTCAATTAAAAGTTTAAAATTTAAATTTAGTTTTGCTTAAGGAAATTCTATTCGCTCGTTAAAAATTTTGAAGTAAATTTCAAAGGCAACAATAACATTGTCATTGTAAATTTATCTTTTAAGAAAACTGTTAACTGTTAAATGCTTATGTTTGTTAATATTTTTAAGCTCGCAGAGCAGTACATTTGTTTACACCTTTATATAAAAAAGCTCAAGCATTTTTTCTCAACTGAGTGCTTTCAATTCATCGAGCGCATGCGTTAAATTAAAAAAAGAGTTAAATAAAGAGCACTTATGTATACACTACTTAAACCTCTTTGCATGGTTTTCAACACCGTTATCTCATTGGTTTGAGTCTGAAATGGTTGATTTACTGAATTTATTTAACTGGTATAAAACGTGCAAATTCAGAAAGTATCATGAGATAAATTATGATATGTTCCTTAACGACAAAATTATAGAAAACTTTAACATCGGATTTCATGCTATAAAATGTGTTTGTTAAATTAATTCTGGAGTCCAATGTTCAAGTTTTTACTTACCTAAGCTTTTTACCTTTTATGAGCTGAAAAAAAGCATGGGCGTATACAGTAAAAATAAAATTTTTTTATATTAAAGAGACATTCTGTGTAGTTCGAATGCAGTAATATCCCAGTGGACATTTTAGCGAGTGCTCCGCAAAAGAAGGTATGCCAGCAATGCTATTTTTGGCGTCAATACACCTTCCATGATCACTGCATTGATGAGTATTTCTGTAAGGCCTACCTTTTGAAGGTTCTGATTTTTTTCATATTATTTTAAATAAAAAAATTACAAAAAAATTACAAAAAAAAAGTTTTAATGCACAGAACAGTTTTTAAAAAAATTTAGATTTAAAAAAACAAAAAATTTTTTGTCCGAAAACACTTCTGTGAAGATAGCCCAAAATCTTCAGCTCAAGTTTTTGCCGAATTCGCCGCAAAACATAAAAATATTGAATTCGCAGCAGTTACAAAATTGACTTAAACATACATTTTTTAGCAAAAATGTATATTTAATTGATAAATATGTCACCTCTTCTCCAAATTGCTATCAATCGTCCTTGGTATATACTAAACCTCTGCACAAATGCACTCGTTTTTTCTACAACAGTAGAGCCAACAGTGCCGAGTTCAGAACATAACATAATGGTCCAGTTAGCCTCGCATGGCACAGCAGCGCATGCAACGCAGATAAGCAGCTAGCACACAGCTAAATAAATGGTGATTATGCAAAGCATAGTCACATGGTCAAAATAAAACAATAAAAAAGAAGAATACAACGATTTTATTTTAATAAATTAACCGCACTTGATCAAACAATTTTACAACTTCACATCTGTTTTGCCAAAACGTCAAATACATAGAAGAATACACAGATATTAAAATGAAATAGATCTTCCATTGGACCATACACTGGACCATTATGGTCCAGTTAGCCTCGCATGGCATAGCAGTGCATGGCTTAACAAGCGTCACATCGAAATCTGTTCAATAGGATTTGTGTGTATCTGATCATGCACAACATGGCAACGCATGGCAATGCTCAGATAAAAACAGAAATGCATCTCTGACTACATAGATAAACATGGAAGATCTATTTCATTTTAATATCTGTGTATTCTATGTATTTGACGTTTTGGCAAAACAGATGTGGATTTGTAAAATTGTTTGAACAAGTGCGGTTAATTTATTAAAATAAAATCGTTGTATTCTTGTTTTTATTGTTATATTTTGACTATGTGACTAGGCGTTGCATAATCACCATTTATTTGACTGTGTGCTAGCTGCTTATCTGCGTTGCATGCGCTGCTGTGCCATGCGAGGCTAACTGGGCCATAACTCTTTTAAGTCAAGCAAAACATAACCAATTCATTAAACGACAAGAACCGAGCAGTGTAGAATTACCAGGTACTATTAATCGCTACTTTTACTCGTTACTTTGGGCATATAGTGTCAAATTGGTGTCAAATAAAAGTACTGCAAACACACAAAGAAGTAAAAGGGTTTTTTGCTTTTACTTTTACCCAGATGTCTACATAGACCCCTTTTACATTGATCAAGACTTGAAGTCAAGTTTTTTTGACATTCTCTTTTGAACTTGACGAAAGCTTTCACATTGGTCAAGACTTGACTTCAATTTCTTGTCCTCTTTCCTTGTTTTCTAAAAATAAAACGAGATAGGTAGCAAGTAAATGAATTATAATTTATAGAAATTTGCCAACTAAATTTTAATTTTTTACCACGATGAAAGTTAACAAAATGTTTTTGCTTAAAAATATAATGCAAAATGAAATTAAATTAAATGCAAAACAATTTTATTGCAACCGAAGTCTAACAAACACACATTGATATGCGAAAAATAAAATAAAAAGCACTGTCAACAACGCGAAAATAACAAAAGGAATACGAAAAATTGCTGGTACAGCTTCAAGTTTCTTTTTCCCTTCCGTCGCTTCCGATGTGCGGCGAATTGCCAACAAACTCTGAAACTTGACTTCAAGTCTTGATCAATATAAAAGGGGTCATATGAACATTAACAGGTGACGAAATTGACGAACTGCACGAGAACGCCTTAGAGTACGTTGCAGGCATATAATAAAAAGGCTACATTTTGAAAGTTTTCAAAGTAAAGAGTGTTCCTTTACATGGGTAGATGAAGTCTCGCAGGGAGGGCTGAAAAAGCCATCAGCTGCATTTATCGAAAAAATAAAAGATTTGGAGGCGATCTTTAATCAAGCCAATGGTAGGAACATTTAGTGTGGAAGGAGTACAGAAAAAAACTCGCTGAATTGTCTTCACCGAACGAACTTCCCGAACCTGTGAAAGAGCTCTTAATAAAATGCAGAATGCATTTTCGGATAAAAAATTTTCTGATTGGCTGATAAACCGTTGATGAATGAGCTTTGTCTTGAGCTTTTTCTTAAAAATTAAAACTCCCTTTTCCGATTCCGCGTGAAAAATTATTCTTGATAGGGCTGATTGTATTACGCTAAACGATACAAAGGCTTTATAGTATTTGAACTTTTTTAAAGTCAGACATTAGAACCTTGAATCATATTGTTGCTCTTATGCTTACTTCATTTTTGAAGTAATGAACTAATAAAATTGTTGTTTATTTCGCCACTAACATCAAGTGCATGGAAAAGATAAATATTTAAATTTGATATTTGTATTAAGTTTTGTAAAATTACAAAAACAAAATGCATAATACATTCCCAAAAGCCTTTTTACTCAAAGCTACTGGCTGCATTATAAGATTATTTATTAAAAATTATTATAATGTAGTGTTTTTTAAAATTTTTTTTTTATGATTTCCTACAGTAAAATAAAATACACAAAAAAATTTGCTGATAAAATTACTTTATTAAAGGTTCGTTCACAATAACTTTTAAATATTTTATATTTTATAAAAACTAATCACAAATCACCACATTGTGAATACCCCTATCGTTTGCAGATTTCTGATTTGAAATAAAACAAGAAGCAACACTGTTTCTACCTACTCGCTACATTTTGACACTATATGCCCAAAATGACAGATTATCCCCAGCTGATTTTCAGCGAATAATAATACCTGGTAATTTATCATGGTTCGCCGCTTGCTTTACCAGAACACGATGTTATTCGTTCTATAAAACAAAATTGATTGATAACAGCGAGAAAAGCATCGATCACACCTAACGCAGCAGAATATTGGCAAAGAGATTAAGGGCCATTAATTTCATGCAAATGCAAGCTTTTTCTGGGCATCTTAAAGCGCAAATGGTTAAGTTATCCTTGCGAATCATGAAAATTCCTTCTTAATGGCATTCAATAGTTAGTGCATATTTTTAAATATTTTGTAATAAAGGCATGGTTTTGCATATTTTACAAAAAATGCTTATTTTTGCATATTAATTGCGTATATTTTTTATACAATAAATTCATGTGGTTTTTGCATATTTTGCTTTTTTTGATTTGCAACCATTAAAATTCAATACGAAATATTTTGGAAAAAGATAACTTTGAATTATTAGGTACTTTTAAATGCATTTTATTTTTTTTTATAAACTAATTTTGTATGCATTTAAAAATCAATTGTTTTTTTTTTGTTCATTAAATGCAATATTTATTTTTTAACCGATAATAAAAAATAAGAAAAATATTTTTAATTGCATGTTTTACCTTTTTTTAGCGAATATTTAAGAGTTTTAAGTGCATATTATATGCCCATATTTTCGATTTCTATGTTTAAATCGTGATATTTTGCAAATTTAAGTATTATTTTATGTGATTTCGGAGGGTATTTTTTCCATCATTTTAACTCGAATTTTTTAGAAATATTTAAGGTACTAGAAAAATAACGCCAGTATTTTTTGCCAGGGCCGTAGTCAGGATTTACCCATGGGAGGGGATCTTGATGAAATTTTTTTTCAAAATTAATATATAGGTACAATTATTTGTTTCATTTAATTTTTACTTTAAGTTTGCAAAAACTATTACACCAGCCAATATATTTACGAAAAACATGAATTTTGGAGGTTTTTGCAAAATGGCTTAGCTACTGGCGATTATCGTAAAACAAAAGATACAAAATTTGTTGATATTTCGTTGGATAATCTCAAAATTTTTGCTTCGCTACCGCACATGACACGATAGTGTTGATATATGGATTGAAGAGCTGATATTTTTTCTAAAATACAAAATGATATTTTTAATTTTATGATGAGTAGTTCAGATTCTAGATCAATAATACTAAACACGTGCCAAAAACGTTAAACACCCTGTAAATTGAAAATGTTACAATATAGGAGGAAACTGAGTACAGATTTGAAATCAGGGTTAAACGGACATATACGAATAAGAATGGGTTTACCAGATACGAAATTTGTAGACTAGTATTATTTATCCAAACATATCTGAATATAAGACGACTGATATTATTTTGTTCGCAACTGTATATAAAATACAAAAAACTAAACGTAAAATTGAAATGAAACAAATAACTGTCCCTATATTTTAATTTTTAAAAATTACTGAGTAAGGCCCTGGCATAAAATACTGGCGTTATTTTTCAATTACCTTAAATATTTCTACAAAATTAGATTTGAAATGATTGAAGAAATACCCTCCGAAATCACATTTTTCTAGTAGATCATTTAGTTTTACTAAGATCTACCACAAAATAATAACAATGAAAAACATAAACATCATCGCAATAGACCAACAACAACATCAATACTACCATAAACAACAACGCCAACAATAAACGTAATCACATCATTACTAGTAATCATATTTACAAAATAATAATCATTATATCAAAATAATAATCAGCAGAAAAAAAAAACAATAACAACAATCCAACGTCATAAGATTGCAAGAAACAATAATCAACAAAACTACCACCAATAGTAAAAGTAAAAACAACAAGAAAATATCCCCATAAGCAACACAATAAAATGTAATTAATTTTTTGGTTGTTACTTAAAAATAATTTTATTTTTAATTCTTTAATAATTTTTATTGAATTAAATATTGTAAAAACTAAAAAAAAACTTCGCTTCAAAAAAAAATGTTCATAATAAATACAAAAGTCTCTTATTATAATTTCAATAAATAATAAGAAAATCCCTTTTTTGGCGTTTTAGATAATTTTTACTTCAGAAGGAAATGCAGAAACTATGAAACCTAAACAACACATACATCATAACTTCAAGCGTTCTGCTGTTCATCACATAACTTTCAAGTCATTTCGTTCTGCTGCGCTCTTCTCTGTCGACTCAAGCATAACATTGATTCGGCTTTCTTTTGTTTTTTTTCTGCTCACGTGACGAGTGCTCTCTGTAGTGTTACGTTTGTTCTAATTAATGAAAGCCGAACATAACCAACGCTTGCTCCACAAATCAGTGTTCTGAAATGCGTTTCAAGCGCACTCGTGCAGAGGTTTAGTATATACAGCTTCGAACTAAAAAACTTGTTAAGATAAATACAATTTTTTTCTAAAAACAAAAAAGTTATTTAAAATTAAAAGTTTCCATCCTGCATTTTTAGTCAGAAATGTATTTTGATGTGCCAAATCGAGTTTCACTATGCTCAAGTCCCACTCTATCGTCCTTGGTACTTAAATTTGGGCTTAAGTGCAAAAACTCATGATTTTTGTATAAAAGTAAGAATTCCAGACCCCAAAACTAGCCCCAAAACAAATAGTTCCATCCTGGATTTGAGATATATGATAGTTGATGACAAACTAATGCTTTTAGTCCCAGATCCCAAAATTCCTATCTATCGTCCTTCATACCGTAAAATGGTCTTGAAGTAAAATTTATTAAAAAATTATTTAAAAAATTAAAAATTTAAAAATTTAAAAAATTATATTTAAAACAAAAAAACCTATTGAAGGCAAAAAGGTTCCACTCTACATTTTTGTTCAAAAATGTACTTTTATGTGCTTAATCGGACGGCACTATGCTAAAGTCCCGCTCTATCGTCCTTGCTACCTTAATTTGGGCTGAAGTGCAAAAAAATCGTGATTTTTTTATGAAAGTAAGAATTCCACACCCCACAACTTGCCCCAAAACAAAAAGTTCCATCTTGAATTTTTGATATGTGATAGCAGATAGCAAAATGATTATATTAGACCTTGATCCCAAAATTGCTATATAACGTCCTTCATACCGTAAAATGGTCTTGAAGTAAAATACTCAGTTCAGAAAAGAAAAAAAAAATGTTTTTAAACAGAAAAAATATAGAAGCCAAAAAGGTTCCACTCTACATTTTTGTTCGATAATGTATTTTTATGTGTTTAATCGGACGGTACTATGCTTAAGTCCCGCTCTATCGTCCTTGGCACCTAAATTCCCAAGTAACAATATTAGCCATATATTCATTCTTGCAGAGCTTATAGTGCTATCTTATATAGCAGCAAGCTTCAACTATAGCTTTAGTCACGCTACTAAAGCTCTTGCAGAGAATATATAAGGCTACTTTCTTGAGTTTAAAAGCACTATTTTTACTTCATATGAGGAGTAGAAGTAGCTGTAAACTTATAAAAGAGTCCCTGTCAAACCCAAATAAGAGCTATTTCAAAGCTCTTTTTTATTATTCGTTTAAGTATGTATGTGTTAAAAATAAACTCAATAAATATATAAAATTTGACAAGTGTTTGTGATGATAAGAATGACAAATAAATTAAAGAAATAATAAAGTGATTATTATATCAGAATCATGTTCGTGTATTCGTTATATGCTGCGAATTTCGGTGCGCTTTTGAATTTATCGGAAACGTGAATGTAGTACTTCGAAAAACTACAACGGGCTTAACAAATAATTAAAATTAAGAAGTGTTAATTATTTAAAAATAGTTGGAAAATTTTTAACATTCTTTAAGATCAACTAAAAATGATTTAAGTACTTTATTCTTAAATATATGTATCATAGAAATCATCAATTTCGTTTTAAATATTATTGTAAACACTAATATTTAGCTTGCTTCAACTCCGAAGATTTTCTATTTTTTACAAGATCGCCATTTTTTTCAAAGAAGCTCTTTAACAGATTTTTTAGTCACTTGTTATTCCCAAAAAATTTATTGCATTAATTTACAGTATTTTATATCTATTCGCTTTAAAAATGCAATACAAAAATACACATTAAAGCAAATATTATACTCAATCTACGAGTTTTAAAACTGCTGTATAGTAATTTTTATTACTTTAAAAGATCCTTTACAGAGCAAGTAGTAAATTTTAGAGTTCTGCTCTTTTGCAGATTTGATAAAATCCTTTACAGAGCTGTATAAAGTCTTAAAGCTCAAAATGGTAAAAAAATCATATTTAGAGCATTTTCTTTAAAATTAAAAGCAACTAGCAGCAAACAAAGCTGCGGTAAAGCTTTAACCGCATATTATACACCTATAGAACACTTTAAGGACTCACTCGCACCTAGTTGCTCCAACAATGTTACTTGGGTTTGGGCTGAAGTGCAAAAAATCGTGATTTTTTTATGAAAGTAAGTATTCTACACCCCAAAACTTGCAATAAATGATGAGTCATTTTTACGATATTTGTTGAATAAATTATTGGTATTGCTAAAAAATAAATAAAAAATCTATTTTCTTAATAAATGTTTATAAACTTAATATACACTTAACTTAACGCATTAAATAAAGCTATTGTCTTAGCCAGGTATTGAACCCTGGACTATGATCATAATTATTCATATATCCCCATTTTGGATATGGAGTTAATAATTGATTTATTGCTTAAAATATTAATAAAATTTAGCTTGCTCCAAAAATATTTATAAAATAAATTTTGACTGGAATCGAACTTAGGCCTCCGCCGTTAACGTCAATAGTTTTACTAACTGAGCCATACAACCACATTTTATGAGCAGCTGAAAACTGTATATCAACTAATTATGTAAATAGTATGTACAGGAGAATATGGTTTATTATATTAAGTATGTATTAACCTAGTTGCTAAATAGAAAAGAAACAATTTAAAAATCATTGGAAAGCAATATATTCGTTAATTAAATGCATTTTCAATTGTTTTTACTAATTTAGGCAAAATAATTTGACCTTCAACAATGCAATTATTGAAAAGAGTCATAATTTTTTTCTATATTTATCGTTTCGATGGAAATAGTCAATTTACATGAGGCTGAAAGAGACGGCACTTGTGTGAGATTATTTGAAAAAAGTTTTAGTTCTTTGGATAATTTTTTGACAAGCAGTGCTACCATATCTTCAGGACAACTCTTTTTGGTTAGATTATGGATATGTCTAATACCATGGACACACATATCCTGGATTTTGAATATGTGCTAACTAATCCTTATTCTAAAATTTATATCGTTCATAATAACGAAAAGAAGGAAGATAAATAACGTCAAGTCAGCTTAGGTTTGACTCTCTTAAAAATTATCAAACCTATTCTGACATGGTTGCCGTGTGATACACCGGTTCGCTGATTTGTATGCTACATTTCTCCAATAATTTCAGATGAGAGAAAGGAATAAAACTCTTTGAATGAACAAAAAGTTTTTATATAGTCACACTGGTTAAAATCAGATGGCATTATTATGTAAAACTGAGCTTTCAACGAACCAAAAATTATAAATGTCGGGATATGCATAGAATCGTTTATATGAAATAAACTGTCTTCAGAGCTTACTATTCATACATACATTAAATTTGTTCTTATAATAACTTTATTTTGGCGCATTACCATCGTTCCATGCTTCATGTAATTTA
Organism: Dichetophora obliterata; assembly: GCA_963920525.1. Classification (NCBI taxonomy): domain Eukaryota; kingdom Metazoa; phylum Arthropoda; class Insecta; order Diptera; family Sciomyzidae; genus Dichetophora; species Dichetophora obliterata. The sequence continues at coordinate 74,260,327 of OY986436.1, forward strand.
AATTAAACTTTGCATATTTTTTATGCACAAGCACAAGCAGTGCTGCCATATCTTCAGGACAACTCTTTTTGGTTTTTACTTTTTTCTTAAAAAAAAAACCTTGAAATAGTATCAGCTGTCTGATACATATTTAGTTATTTATAAACGAATGAAGAGCTTAGTTCTGTCAAATAACAGTGATTCAGATAACCTTGAAAGACGTACCATTATTAAAGCAGTACGTTCGATAATAAGAATGTAATCGATGAATAACATTTTCTGCACTATTTCCTAGATTACATTAAAGTGGAGATTGTGATGGTGAAAATAAATATTTAAGTTAGATTTTTAAAAAGCATGGGAGCCTTCATCAAATGCTTAAGTCCCGCCTTACCGTCCTTGGTACTATAACTTGAGCTGAAGTGGAAACAAGTTGACTTTTGAATGAAAGTAAGATTTCCACACTCCAAAACTTGTGCAAAAACAAAAGGTGAATTTTAGATATGTAATAGCTGATGTTAAGTTGATGATTTTAGATTTTAATCCAAAAATTGATATCTATCGTCCTTCATACCGTAAAACGGTCTTGATGTAAAATAATCTGTTCCGAAAAGTCATTTATTTTAAAACGAATAAAATATTTAAGGTCAAACTTGCCCCAAAACGAAACGTTCCATTCTAAATTTTGGATTTGCAATAGCTGATGGCAAACGAATGATTTAAGTCTTTAATCCTAAAATTGCTTTCTATCGTCCTTCATACCGTAAAAGTGTCTTGAAGTAAAATACTCAGTTCAGAAAAATAATTTTCTTTTTAAAACGAAAAAAATTATAGATACTGAAAAGGTTTTATTCCACATTTTTGTTCAAAGATGTTTATTTATGTAAACAATTTACTGACACTATGCCTAAGTCCCGTTCTATTGTCCTTAGTTCCGAAATTTGGGCTGAAGTGCAAAAAATCGTGATTTTGTATTAAAAACAGAATTGAACCCGCAAACTTGTTCCAAAACAAAAGCTTTCATCCTGGATTTAGAATATGTGGTAGCTGATGACAAGCAGATGATCTTAGTTCTTAATCCAAAATCCTTAGCCCAAAATTGCTATCTATCCTCCTTCATGCCGTTAAATTGCCTTGAAGTAAAATACTCTGTTCAAAAACAAATTTTTTTAAAACTAATTTTAAAAATTTATTTCAATTTAATACTAAAACTGAACAAAAGAACGTAATGCAAAGTAACGTATTTATAACACTGTTCAATTTACATTAGATCACATTGCGTTATGCACTGAACACATTCACGATTTATTTCATTACAAATTTATTTTACATGCTCTTTTTATGGAGGTTAATTGAATGAAAATATCGCAGCTACAAGGAAATGCAGATGTCATCGGTATAGATTTAATTCCAATTTGACGAGGGACAACAGTACACGTATATGGGTTCGAATATGCGCGAGTGAAATAATTATATGATTTTTCCAGATTGTTAACTCTTTTTGATTGCCGAGTAGTAATTTTGTGTAGTCGTGCCTGTATTCAGAGTATTATTTTTTATATCAATTTTTTCAAAAGTTTTAAATCTTCCACCCCCCCCCCCCAAATAGACGAATTAACCTTTTCAATGATACCCTTTTTACGAAAATCGAATTTAAATTGCCTGAGCTACGTTGTCTCAAAAAATACCCTATTTAGGCAGCTAAACTTGATTCTAAAAATTTATAACTTCGGATTCTAATAAAACAATTTGAGGCAAACAGGAAGTGGTAAGTGCAATAGATGTTTGGAAGTGGCCACTTTATTATGAAATGGGCCAAATATGATATTTGAATAGTGTTGCTGCTCAACCGTCAATAAATGGTTTATAGTAGATATAGTTTGCATTACAAAATGCATACATATCCAATAAAATTAAGCAACCAAAATACAATAAATGCTGGCACCACATATCTTACATTCCAAGGCGGCGGACGGAAATTGCACAACAAAGTGTCGAGTTTCTGTCCGCTCACTTTGACAAAATGCATTATATCGTTTCGTTGATAAAAGTGCATCAACAACAAAAGTGTATTGAACTTTTGTTTTTGTTAGTTGAGAAGCGGTATAATGCATTAACGACAAAATGTATTGAACTTTGTTCTTGATTATCAATAAATGCATTGATATTTATATTATTGATATTTGTGTGTATTTTGTATGGAAATTAAGAAATATATTTTTCAGTTACATGGATTAATTACTGTACATATATGTATACATAGGTTGCATTATTATACATGTCTTATGTTAGTGTAAGTAAATTCTTTTCCTGTATAAGAAAAAGAAATATTATAATAAAAGTCAGTTGTTAATTAGTTACGGTGAAAATAAGTTTTTTAATCCAATTTAATTTTCAGCTAATTATTGCCAGTTTAAGTGCTGGCAAAATCATCATAACCAAAACTTCAATCAGTTCAAGTGCTGATTGAAGGCAAATCAAGGCTTACAACCTTCAATCAGTTCAAGTGCTGATTGAAGAATTTGTCCCTTGGCATCTGCAATCAAAAGAGGTTGCAACAAATAGCTTGAGTAAGGCTGAGGCAGCTAGATAGCACACTCAACTTTTGTTGAGTGATCTCAAGTTTTACTAATACGAAATAAACAAAAACTGAGTGTACTGGAGGATGCGATGTTTATTCTGAGTGAACACTCAACGTCAAATGAAAACATGAGTAGAGTGGAGTTTACAATACATATCATTACATATCATGAAATTTATCTCTTGAAATATTGCTTTTTTCAGTTTTTTCTCCAAAAGCCTGGATTTTTTTTTCTGAAATGTACAGGATTTAAAAAAAACATATGGCAGCACTGACTATGATCTACTCTTAAAACAAGCAATGGAGGAAACTGGGTTCACTATCTGTTGCTTCTTGTCTGTAATGACAACATAGTTAGGGAAAAGGAAACGACACTATTATATGCCGTAAAGCTTATATCGAAAGCAAGTTCAAAATTTACTGTTACTTTAAAAGTATACATATCCTTTTCTAAAAGTTATACTATTTCAATTAAGAGTTTATTCTAAAAGCGCGCATACCAAATCTTTGGAGATAGCAAACAAAATTCAATTTTAATTAAAAAAAGACTAAAAGACTTTAAAAGACAAAAAACAAATTGACTCTTGAAGGTTGAAACTTGAGCTTTATTAATATTTGTTGTTTTTCGAAGTGATTCAATCTCGTGTGGGATCTCGATACTTTGTGCGGTACGTTTTGGTTTTTTTTTGGAACATTTTACCTTAAGCTAAAATGGTATTTTATTTTTCTTTCTAAATGCGTGTTTGGAGCTCAAAGAACATATATTGAAAAATGTAGGGCCTCTTTCAAGGCGTTTAAAAGTTATAGGAGTCCGAAATTAGAAAAATTTTATTTAAAAACAAGTTTTTTCAATGGCATAAGTGCAGTTTACAGCCCACGCGTAAATAATTTTTTCTTGTTTTTATTAAAAGTATTTTAGTCTACTTAGTCCAAAAGTTCAAAAATAAAATGTCGGTCTCGAATGGCTTAGGAGATAAAATTCGCGAAAGTTTCAAAATTCAGTGCAAATTATGAAGTATGCGGAACAAAGCCCAAAATAAAAAATTAAATGTATCCCAAAATTAAAAAAAAAATATATGATATACGAAATCCTATTATATAAACGAGAATTTTATCCAGAAATACTGGAGGCAGCGAAGCCGGTGTTAGACTTACTGAGGGTTGTAATCCCTAAGCAGCGGCCGACGGCCACCTTTTAAAAAGAGAAAACTGCATACAGTTAGTTTTTTCATTAAATGTGGAATTAAACAGATAAAATTAGTTGCCCTTGTACGGAGTGTTAAAATCAAGCTTAAAATTGTAATTTTTCAAGTTTTCACGAATTTTATCTCCTAAACCATTTGAGACCGACATTTTATTTTTGGACTCAAGAGGCCCAAATACGTTTAATAAAAATAAGAAAAATACGCGTGGGCCGTAAACAGCAACTATTCCCATTGCCTACGTTTACAGAACTACATTTTTTGCAACTGTTGTGTAAAAGTCTTGTGAATGACAAGTATTATTTCTGCTAACCACAACGTGTTGTCTATATTTCGCCACGCTTTATTTTTCCGCTACATTTACTCAACATCATGTTGTATTTTTCAATTGAAAAGTTTTACATTTGGAAGTGAAAGTATAAAACGTCGAATAACACAAAATTAGGTGAAAAGTACAATATATCAATATTTTATTTAATTACTACTTCTAATTAAAGGAATGAGTGGAATTTTTGTCAATTTTTGTAACAAGACACAGAAAGTTGCGAAAAGTAATACTTAAAACATGTTGATTTCTGTAAACGCAGCTATTGACAACTGCTTATTTTCTATTCAAAACGAAAACATAGCCTGTCAAAAAGATCTGTTAGTGAAAGAAGCGAAAATTAATTCAAGTGTCGAAAAATAACATAAAAATCAAATAAGAATAATGAGAAAGGTAGATTAATTAAGCATTTTGCAGACAGATTTGACTGATTTTGTGGAAAAGTGTTCATATCCTACTGATGAAATTATTTTTCAACAAGACGGGGACCTTAACGTGGACACACACGGCGAAAATTGTGAAAAAAATGGCTTGAAGAACAACGTTTTAAAACTTTAAGTTGGCCAGCGCAAAGCCCGGATTTGAACCCCATAGAAAATCTGTGGACTAGAGTAAAAAGAAATTTGGCTCAGTACGATAATCCGCCAAAAAATGTTAGAGCTCTGGTAAAGAATATTGGCAGAATGGTGGAGAGTATGCCAAATCCTATAAAAAGTGTAATCAGAAGAGGATATCACATGCTATAAAAATAGAAAATGACTTTAGTCAATTCCATAAGATTGGGTTCACATGCTCTTTCTTTCTAACTAAAAATATGATAAGATACTGAAAGATCACATGTTAACGCAGCTTAAGATTATCTTGGCAAAGCCTTCTCGTTATAATGCCAGGAAACCCCTTATGTCTCAAGAATTTCCACAGTTCAATTAAACTGCTTATATTTAAAAGCCAACCCTTTATAAAAGAGAACCCACTTTTCACATCCAAGCCATTCGCGTCTTGAATTCTCATTCAATTCAGCATTTTGAAGAAGATCTAATTGTTGCATGGATTCAGTAAATGCATTTTTAGAAGTGAAATTAACTTACCTTTTCATATTGAAAACGTTGTTGTTGTTGTTGTTGTTGTTGTTGTTGGTGTTGTTGTTTCTTCAAGTTCAATTAACGATTTGAAACTATCAAACAACTAGAATTTGTATTTAAAATCAAGTATGATTTAAACTATCATTTAAAATTTGTATTTAAATCATAGCAAATCAACATAATAAATAATGAGGTCATACAGAAAACTTTAATCAGATGGTAGAGCTCGACCAAAAGAAACAGAAACAGCCTGAATATATCAGCAAAATCTAAAAACAACTTTAGCAGCCATTTTTTGTTAGTGGAGAAATCCAACAGACTGTTGGACTCCATAATAATAACATAAGCATAAAAACTAAAGTGAAGCAAAAATACAACAACAACAGGAGAATATGAAAGGAGAAAACTGAGAAATTGACACTTAAATCTTATCGCCTCTGTGGTGTAGAGCGCTAATGCGCTTGCACGGCGTATCACAAAGATTTCTGATGAAGCCTGCAGCAGGGCCGAAGTTGCAATAAAATCAGCAAGTGATGTTTTCCTTTTCATACTGAAAACATTGTTGTTATTGGTGTTGTTTCTTTGGAAAAATTCGTTAGAGCAATGGTCTCTAACCTGACCTTTAGCTCAAAAAACGGTTTTAAACTACCATCAACTAGAATTTGTATTTAAAGTATAGTATGATTTAAACTATCAAACATTTATTTAAAATATATTACAGGGTCCACCAAATAACTTTTTTTTTTTGAAAATTCTATAAAAAAAACTACTAGATATATTCTCAAATTTCTTTTTTTATTTGAAAGTACAATTCTTCCGGTTAATAATGAAAAATAATTCCATTCAAATGGCTGCCTCGGCTGGCCATGCAGTAGCCTACACGATCGGTCCAATTTTTAAGCACATTATCGATTTTGTGCAGCTGTATTTCACCAATGGCTTCACGAATATCGTCCTTTAAAGCGTCAATTGTCTCTGGCTTGTCGACGTAACACTTATCTTTGAGGGCACCCCACAAATAATAGGCCAACGGTGTCAAATCACAGCTCCGAGGTGGCCAAACAGGGCTGTTCACATTTCAAATCGCTCATCAAATCGTTAGTCAAATACAATAGAACAACGTGAAATTTTCATGGAATTCCCACGTTGTTCTATTGGATTTGACAAACGATTTGATGAGCGGTTTGAAATGTGAACAGCCCTAATGACATCAGCTCTGCGGCTGATAATGCGATCTTCAAAAACAGGGCGCAAAACATCGAGTGTAGCTTCGGCTGTGTCGCACGTAGCGCCGTCCTGCTGAAACCAAATGTTGCCAATATCCTCCTCTTCAATTTTTGTGAACAAAAATTCGTTCAACATGGCCCGATAACGATCGCCATTGACTGTAACGGCCACTCCTTGCTCATTTTCGAAGAAAAATGGCCCAATTATGCCTCTGGACCAAAATCCGCACCAAACAGTGACTCGTTTTGAGTGCAGCGCCTTTTCAATGTATGCGTGCGGGTTTTCTGTGCCCCAAATGCGACAATTTTGCTTGTTTACATACCCGCCAAGATCTAAATGAGCTTCATCTGAAAATATGATTTTTTTGGCAAAATCGGCATCTTCTGTAAGTCGAACGCAGGCCCACTTCTCAGCGTTGTTCAAGCGTATACACAACCATATTCGTTCAGTGGAAGGATAAAACTAATTACGTGTCAAATCAGACATGAGCTAAGTGTTACCATTCACGAAATAAGCACTAGTTGAAAAAAAAAACGTTATATGGCGGACCCTGTACTTTTTGTTACTGCGCTGACATTTCAGTACAGTGCTTTTTACCACAGATAACCAGATAGAAAACTTCGATTTTTCAATCAAAAATCAGCTGATCTGAGATTGGTTTTGCATAATATGTGAAACTCACTTATTGTGTACGTGAGTTTACATTTTTCACCTCAGCTGTCAATGTTGTTGCACGTCAGATGCTAAAAATCGAAGTTTCCTAAATTTGTAAATTTTTGTGTTTGTTTGCAAAGTTTCATATTTAATCCATTTATTGTCATTGGAATCATTTCATTATTGTAAACATTAAAGGAACTTGTGTGATAACATAAAAATTCAGAAATAGTTAAACATAAATAGAATAATGGCAAACATAAAGTTGATGTGAGTGCAGTTGTTGGCTTTGGCAACTTTTAAAGCGCAGATCCTTTTTGATGCTGATAAAAAGGGGGAATACTTTGCAGTTGATCTACTAAAAACAACTCCAGCGAAAAAAAGAGTTCACAAACACAAAATACTACAGAAGATTTAACAAAAAACGCCACAGTTCCATGACAAGGTAAGATATAAAACGCTATTATTTGTTGTAGAAATTATTTTTATCATTTCCTATTTTATTCAGGGCAACTCAAATAAGGCTAATAATAAAAAGAAGTGTAGAATACGTCAGAAATGAAGATATGGTTCTCTGCAGCTGGCGTCGCATTTCCAATGAGCATGAATTGCGCGGTGCCGAATCTGCACTGCCTCCACGTAGTTATGGTCACTCAATGATGCAACATGATCGTTTCCTTACGTTTTTGTTGGCTCCGCCGACTCCACTTTGCACTGTTGCAGTACCTTTCGCATGTGTCTCTTGAGCTGATGGCGATATTGAAGATTTTTCAATGATTACTCAATGTTGCGAATTGTGTTGGATGATATTTGTATTTTTGTTTTGATATGTAATTTATTTTAAATTACTTGTATTTGTATGATAATATTTAACAATTTATTTCATAAACTGAACTAAGAAAATGCTTGAATAACAATAATCAGAAATGATAAAAATTTTTGCTATACATAAATATTTTTGATATTATTTAAAAATATAACTTGAAAATGAAAATAAACAACCCTACAATAAAACCAGTAAAACGAACATAAAAAGAATTAATTTAAAAAAAATTAATTGATATTAAAAGTAACAGTCTTTTTTTTAGAATTGTCTGTGTAAAGTGTTTTTTGATATGGGATTAATTTGCTGGCGTATGCAGGGTTTAAAAGATTGATATAAACTGATTTTATCGTATTTCCATTTTGTATTTTAAACGTGTTTTCATGTTTTGAAATAATTTGGAATGGTCCCTCTAAGGGCGGTTGCAAACCTGACCTTTGGATTACTTTAACAAAAACGTACTCACAGGTGTTGAGTGTTTTTGGGATATAGCTCTTATCATTATTGTGATGGACAACCTTTGATCGTACATCGCGAAAAATGCTTCCTTAAGGTTTGAAGAGTTTCATCTGCATTAGTGGCAATATTATTGTTAGATACAACTAATTCTCCCGGTAACCTAAGAGTTTGCCCATAAACAAGTTCTGCTGGAGAATATTTCAAATCCTCTTTAATCGATGATCGTACACCAAGAAGTACCATTGGCAAAATTTCTGACCAATGCGTCGAGTCATGCGAAGTCATTATTGATGTTTGATAAGCAAATGGCGATGTCCATTTGATATCGGTAGTGGTCAAACTAAATCTATATGAATGTGTTGAAATTTACCTGAAGGAATTTCAATTTTTTTTGTACAGGAGATTTTGTGTAAGTAGTTATTCTAGATTTTTGACAATTTCTTCTACTAAACAAACTACTTGCCCAGTCATTTATTACTTTGCGCATGTTAGGCCAAAAGTTTTTTGTTTGTATCAGGCGTCTAGTTGGGCGAACTCCAGGGTGTGATGGAGAATGTAGTTTATCAAATATGACTCTTCTTAATAAAGGTGGAACATAAGGTCTGGAAGAATGACTAGATATATCACACCAGATTTTTTTAGTCAACACCGGAATAGCAATTTCCTTTAAATTGTGTTTAGAATTTGGAGTCGATAATAGAGATTTCAGTGTTTCATCGAGTTGCTGTTCTTTGTTGAAAACTTGAAAATTTATGTCTTTTGTAGAAATTTCTGGAATTCGTGACAATGTGTCAGCAACGGCATTATTCTTTCCAGAAATATATTGAATATCATTTGTAAATTGTGCAATAAATTCTAAATGTCGTGTCTGTCTTGGGGATCGATCAGATGTAGAATTTAGAACATATGTTTATGGTTTGTGATCTGTAAATATTGTAAAATTTCGTCCTTCAAGAAAGTATATGAAGTGTCGAACAGCGAGGTATATTCCGAGAAGTTTTCTGTCAAATGGATTTATTCAAATGGATTTGGATTTATTATTCCAAATCAATTGTTTGGCTTTGGTCTTATTCGCAGAAGTAACCATCTCGTGCAAAGGACTAAGTTCTGTTGCTAACATCGGTATATATCGGTGATAATAATCAATCATACCGAGAAATTTTTGAAGTTTTTTAATGAAATTTGGTTTTTCAAAATTTGTAATAACTTGTATTCTTTTCTTTGAAGGTTTTATTCCATCAGATGAAATTTCATACCTTAGAAAATCAAGTTTCGGAACACCAAAAACAAATTTGCTTGGTTTGATATTAAGTCCATACATTTGAAGTCGTGTAAATATAATTTTAAGGTGTTCGATGTGTTGCGTCTTATTGTTGCTTGCGACCAATATGTCATCCACATATGTGAAGACGAAATCTAAACCTGAAAATACTTAATTTATCAAGCGTTGGAAAGTTTGTGCACTGTTCCGTGACCCGAAGGGCATGCGAAGGAATTCATACATTCCAAATGGCGTCGTTATTGCAGTCTTGTGTATATCTTCACTGGCCATTGGTATTTGGTGATACGCGCGAACTAAATCGATTTTCGAAAATATTCTTTTGTTTTTAAGTTCAATACTTAGGTCATGAATGTGTGGGAGAGGATATCGATCAGGAATAGTAATGCAACTAAGTCTTCTGTAATCACCGCATGGTCTCCAATCGTTCGGATCCTTTTTGGCAACGAGGTGTAATGGAGACGAACTAGGAGAGCTTGAAGATCTACATACTCCAATTTTCACAAAGTATTCGAACTCTGTCTTTGCAATTTTTAATTTAATAAGATCTAAACGACGATGTTTGGTAAAAGGTAAAACGCCTTTAGCTTCAATCCTGTGAACTGTGTTATGACTCACCGTCTTGGTGTAATCAAGTTCGGAGGTAATAGAAAAAAATTCTTTCAAAAGATTGGTAAACTTATTCTCATTAATAGACAGTTTGAGAGAAAAGATATCAGAAAAACCGGGAGTACCTGAAACTGTTAATTTTGAAGTCATGTCGATGATTTGTTCGTTTATAATGTCAACAAGTATGCTAAATTTTTCTAAAAAATTAACACCAATAAGTGGATGTGAAATATTGGCAAGAAGAAAGGGAAATTCGCATTCGCGACGTAAACCTAAATCAATTTTAAAAAGTTTTGAACCGAATGTTTCAAGTGAAGATCCATTTGCAGCTGTTAAATTTAGATCAGATTTTCGTTTATAGCTTTTGAAGGTACAGCACCAATTTTTTTTTTCTATTTAAAAATTTAATTTATTTAATTTATCAAAAATGAAAAGACGGTGGGCTAGTTCAACTTTTTCATCAGCCACCACCATCATGATGGAAGATTTTAATTTAAATTAAAAGGCATATTTTTAGTAATGTTTTGATTTGAAAAATTACATGTTTGAATACATTTATAAGCATTATTTTGAAACTTCCTGTAAAACCAACATATATCATTTTTGGAACTTGAACGTCTACTTGAAAAACGTCTTTGATTGAAGAAATTCCGTCCTTGTGCTCTAGACCTTGCTTGAAGTTCCGCGACATCTAAGCTAATTTTGTTAAAATTTTCACAAAGTGTTGCCGATATTTCACTAAAATTTTGAATGCAGTTTTCTAGTGCCTTAAGTTCAATAGTTGCTACTGTAGAGTTTTGTAGTTTATTAATTATATTAAAAATTTTGTCAGCCATTATAATTTTTTCATCAACATTTTTTTTCTTGACAAGTGGTTAAGTTAACTTGAATTTGTTGTGGTAACTTTCGTAGCCACAACTTAAAGAGAAGTTCGTGACCGACGAATGCGTCAGAGCCGGCCAATGACTTCATATCTCGAAATAATTCAGATGGTTTACGATCACCGAGTTCTGAATTGGAGAAAAATTGTTCAAGCCTAGATTCTTCATTTAAGGAAAAAATTTAATAAATTTCTGTGTGTATCGTAAGGTAAGTGGGACATTTTGTTCTTTAGATGTCGGTGGAATTGTATGTGTATTTTGCATTGTTGTATTGTTGCTTGATGTGTTTTCTATTGGAGTAGATGTGTTAGGTATGGAAATTTCTGGACAGTTAATATTTGCAAGATTTTGGCATGTAAAGGATCATGTTAATACCATTTGAATATAGTTTTTATAGTATTTTACTGGAAGAGAAAAATTACAGCTAAACAAAAAATTTTAAATCAGATTAAGATACATAATAACATATAACTGCAATAATTAAGTTAATAAAGTTAAGTTAGATAATTTAATTAGTAGGTTTGATTAGAAAATCTTGCTTTCTTTTAAATTTAATGAATGAATAAATATGTAAGTTAGAATTAATGATTACTAAAATTAGTTTTGTATTTGTACTTAAATAATTAATAATTATACTTAAATAATTTTCCTCCGGAAAAGGATCTTCAGTGGTAATTCTATGGATATTAGATTCTGTCGTTATGCTCAACTCTTCGATTGAATTATTTGTGGTATAGCTTGTTGTTCCGGTTGCCAAGAGTGTAAAAACGAAGTATTGTTAGCAGTTGCAACAAAAAGTAGTCCAAGAGCATAACCAATCCACCCATGCCAGTGGCACACCCCCTGGAACAAATGTTTGCTTGGGGAACTTTGTATGGGGGTACCCCCAGGGGGTTTCAGGGGGTGTGCCACTGGCATGGATGGATCTGCCCTCCAAAATTATCAAACAACTAGAATTTGTATTTAAAAACAGGTATGATTTAAACTATCAAACATTTAGAATTGGTATTTAAATCATAGAAAATTAGCATAATAAATAACAAGGTCATACAGAAAACTTTACTCAGATGGTAGAGTTCGACCAAAAAATAACAGAAACAGCCTGAATATGTCAGCAAAATCTAAAAACAACTTCAGTAACCATGCGTTGTTAGTGGAGAATTCCAACAGATTGTTGGACTCCATAATAATAACATAAACATAAAAACTATAGTAAAATAGAAATACAACAACAGGAAAATATGAATGGAGAAAAACTGATAAATTGGCACTAAAATCTCATCGCCTCTGTGGTGTAGAGCGCTAATGCGCTTGCACGGCGCATCACAAAGATTTCTGAAATTGCAATAAAATCAGCTAGTGATGTGTTTCTTTTCATATTGAAAACGTTGTTGTTGTTGTTGTTGATGTTGTTGTTGTTGATGTTGTTGTTGTTGATGTTGTTGTTGTTTCTTTGGAAAAATTTGTTAGAGCAATTGTTCTAAACAGATCTACGGTGGTTCAAACGACTGACCGGACAGCGCAGCGAGCTACTTTAAATGCCATTTTTTTTTAAATTTGTTATTTGAAATGCACAAAGTTGTAAAAAATGTTTTTTTATTGTTTTAACTTTTGTTCGGTACAAAGAATTTGTAAAAAATGTACTCCAATTTAATTTAGTTAGCAATAATAGAAAAAAATCCCCTTTTTAAAAGTAAAATTAGGCATGTTGTTGGCTTTGAAAAATAAATCAACCCGAATTTCTATTGATTTCGCTCATTGTGTTTTGTTTTCGATAATCGCTACTACAACAATGGCGCAAAACCGTACGCACACATTTTTCGAAATTCGTCAGCTAATTATACGACATTGCGGCTAAGGTAAGACTGTACGCGAAATCGGTGACATCGTTGGTCGAAGCCATTCTACGGCCCAAGATATTATTAAAAAATATCGTCACGATTTCCAAATCCTCAAAATAAGTCGGGAGGGTCAAGGTAAAAAAACTAAAGGACCGTGATGAGCGCCATATTCTCCAAAAAATAAAAAAAAACTTTCTTTGTTCTTCTGTTGAAATTTATTTATTAAAATTTCAAACAGTTCGATATATTTGATAAGTGAATAAACTGAGTCAAAATCAAAATTTAACAAAAATAACTACATACTTTAATGTTTTATTTTATATGTGTATATTTATATAATAAGAAGTAATGCATTATTTTCCACTTCACCTTACAGGCCGGTTACACAGGCCTGCGACAGTGAAAAAGCGAAGGAATACGTGTACTGTTCGAATGATTCGAAAAATTTCGAACTTTCATGCTAGTAGCAAGTGAAAGTTAGCAAGTAGCATGCTTGTGAAAGTTCATTAAAAAAATTCAATCAAATGGAAGGTTCTCGCTGCTATTGCAGTTTGCGTGTGCTTTACTTGTTGTTTTTTCTTTTTCTTTTAATTATAAACAAGCTATCAGTGTTGCTTCCTGTACGAAATCGACGAAAACCCGAAATAAACCCACCAAAAGTAATTAAAAACAACACTGATATCCTCCTTTTTGACATACACTGGCCGCTGCTGTCAAAATCCACTGGCTCTGAAATTTCGTTGCCAGTAGCGATGAAAGTGGCGTGAAAGTGAATCCAGTGTGAGTGTATTTGTAAAAAAGTGTGAATGTATTGAGTTTTTCGAACTACAGAGCCAGTATACTGGCCTGTGTAGCATGCCTGTTAGAGGTAGAATGCAAGGTGCGTTTTTTTTTTACATGCTATCCCCTGTAGACATAAGCCATGGTTTTGGTAGAAAGAGAAAAACTAAAACAAAAGAGAATAAATACAAATTTAGGAAATTATCCTTTTAAAATTTACAACATTTTTACTTACACACTAATACTTATTTCTTATTTAGTTTATAGCAACACCTTGACAAGTTTGAAATTACCCATAATCCTGTGCTCTTGATTTTGAACTTTAAGCTTTTGACAATGGGTTTTTACGCGGAAGTAGATCCGGCACTTAAAAAAACTTTATACTATCTGGCAAATGTATGGCTGTGCTTTGCTCAACCAAATGCGTTTTAAGGTTGTGCATTTCAGAAATGGTTTTACCATTAATACTATAAAACACATGCTCTAATTGCTCAATGTGCTGAAGGAACTCAACAGAAGGTTTTTTAAATAGCCCTTAGATATTTCGTCAACCCACGTCCATGAGTTAATGTTGTTGTCTTCAAAGTCATGCAGGTCGAGTTTTCGAATAATGTAGCCTGCTAAATATTCGAGGCCATCGCCATAAAGCTCATCAAAATCTTGCCTAATAACTTGAGGCGGAAATTGGTCACATTCAATAATCTGTTCATCAATCACTTCGGGAATAATTGAATCAATTGTTTTAATTATATCTTGCGAAGTAATTTCATCGGAGTTGTTTTGATCGAAATTATTTGCAGCTTTGGAAGTGCTAGGTGTGTCAAAAGAACCAAGCCAATTTGTGGTGTCTACTTCTACGCTACCTCTGTTGCTTACAACTTCAGTGTTTCGTACTGTGTAATATATTATAAATACTTTTAGGATGTTCTTATTACTAGTTAGAAAAAGTTGGTAGTACTATAATCCGGAGATATTAAGACTTAATTAATTAATTTTGAAGAAGAATTTAAGCTGATAAATATTATAATATAAAAATGTAAGTATAATTTAAATAAATACATATTTAAAAGCACTGCTGAATAAGTAAAATAATATGATGTTCTTATTATTAGTTAGAAATACTTGTTAGTACTATATTTTAAAGATATTAGTACTAAACTAATTACAACATAATCCTGTGTGTGCAGTGTGCAGTTGGCAAAAAGATCATTGAAGAAAAGAAAAGAAAATAAATTGAAAGAAAAAGACATGAATAAATGAATATAATTTGAAAAACTAAAAACTCACCCAACATATATTTTCGCAGCCTGTACTTAAACTGCATGGGTGTTGGGTGGTCGTGAAAGCCACCTTTGATTCGCAACGCACTGCAAAAATGCTCCAGTATGTCTTGGTTAAGGCGGTTAGCCAGCACATATTCCAAGCCATACTTTTCATTGAGGTACTGGTACAACATGCGAAGGGCATTACTGGATACCAAAATACCTCTCTGAAATGGAGCAAGACTTTTTTTCCAGGACGTATTTGCTACGACATCACTTTATCCATACTCTCTAAAACACTCTCTTGCAAGGCAAGATTTTTGCCATATGGCTTTTTCCCCGGATAATGCATTGTTGCCAACTTGGATGTCAAACCAATCATTGACGAGCTGTATAAAGGACGCGGTTTCTAAAGGCAGATATATTTCCTTCCCAAGGGCATAGCACCTACCCCAGCAGCAATTGTGTGTGAAAACAACTGAGCAGCAAGTTTCACTTTTAGTCGACCTATAAGTTTAAATTAGCAACTTTTATTTTAATACTCTATTTAGCTTATTTCAAGATATTTCGTAAAAAACTGCACTGTACCTGAATTCTTGACCATCAAGTGATCATCGTTGAGCTTGTATACAATGGTCACATCGGACTTCGAAGCATGGTTCGAGAGTTGTTTAATTATTTGTGGAGCTAAAATTTCTTTGCTTATCTCAAGTCCGGTATCGAGAAAATGGTTCCGTATTAATTTAAGCAGATGTGGTACATCTGCAAACACGAAAACGTTTGCTCTCTTATCGGAGGGATGTTCAAACCAAGGCTTGCCTATGAAACATTTAAGGTGAAAACTGTATTATATAAATTTATATTTACTATATCATTTGACTTACTAATGAAGACTTCAAGCTCTTTCCAAAGTAACTGGTTTGTTAGACGTATATCAGACACTATAGCTACTAGTGTGTAGCCAGCTTCGTGGAGTGATGAAATGATATTGTTAACGATGATTTTCTTCATTTGACAGTCAAAATCATAAAATACAGGCAACTTCCAGGAAGCTTACAGACCTCGAACAATGGCAACGGGGGCATATCTTTTTGGCGCTTTTATGCAGTCTGAAATTGGGTCGTACTCATATGCCTCCCGTATCTTCATCTCATCGAACGACAAAACACAAAGTTTTTTATCATCCGGAAGATTGCTAAGATACTTTAGGCAATCTGTTGCGAAACTGATTATCCCGTCGTCGATGTTAATTTTCCTTGCCCATACACTCAAAGTAACATAATGAGATAATGGAAAGCCTTTAGCACATAAGTGCCGGTAATCCCTTGCGGAAGATGCTTGCAAGCATATTGCGTTCAAGATAGCTTCCCAACACCAGTAAATTTTTTTATCAGGCTTTTCTAATTTTGCTATTTGGCCTATAGTAAAAATTTTACTTATGAAAGAAGTTCATTGTAACACTATCTTGCAATTGCCTGCGAAGGCTCGCATTTTCTTCCTCAAGCTTCTCAATTTTTCCTTTTAGAATCATTATTTCTGCTCGAAAGCTTTCTTCGAAAAAGCTGCTACTGAAGATTTACAAATTAGATGCAAAAGTGCCACTTAAATATTTAGGTCTTGAATTATACATTTACTTACATTGTTTGGGAGCTGCAGTTTATTTAGGTAGAATCTGTTTCCATATGAACTGGAGGTTCAATGCTAGCTTCCATGTTAACTGGCTCTGACGTAGGTGCACGGACCTGTTGCGCTGGTGTAGATGCACGGACCAGAGGCACTGCACCTGGTTGTAGTCTGATAATGCCTGAACAACCTTTATAAAGGCCATTTATAAAGTCTTGGTCAGCAAAGTGACTTTGGCATATCAAATCCTTGTCTTTAAACATAACTCCGCAAGCATCCATCCAACGTTGTCGCTTTATAGGACACTTCGGACTTTTGAAAAACTTGAAAGTTTTATAATTATGCCTTTTTTTGCATAACGCACAGCGTCTCATATATTTTTTATTGTTTTTCATATCACTTTAATCTCACTATAAATCTTATTAACCTGCAGAAAGATACGAATTTAACAAAATTTGTTTTCATTGCAATTCACCATCAGCTGTTTTTAACAAGAGCGGGGAAACATAATTTTATTATTTTAAGAGAGAAGTGTCAAACTCACTAACACCTCTATTTCTTACACCATGCTTCAGATGTTAAAAGTCGAAGTTTCCTAAATTAGTAAATGATGTGTTTGCTTGCAAAGCTCCATATTTAATCCATTTATTATCATTGGAATCATTTCATAATTGTAAATATTAAAGGAACTTGTGTGATAACAGACAAATTCTGAAATAGTAAAATATTAATAGAATAATGGCAAGCATAAAGTTGATGTGTGTGCTGTTGTTGGCTTTGGCAACTTTTCCAGCGCAGGTGCTTTGTGATGCTGATAAAAAGGAGGAAGACTTTGCCAAAACAACGCCAGCAAAAATACTACACAAACACAAAATACTACAGAAGATTTTACAAAAAATGGCACAGTTCCAGGACAAGGTAAAATATGAAACGCTAGTTGCTAGTATTTGTTGTAGAAATTATTTTTATCATTTCCACTTTTATTCAGGGTAACTCAAATAAGGCTAATAATAAAAAGACGTGTACAATACGTCAGAAATTAAGATATGGCTGTCCTCTGTCGCATTTCCAATGAGCATGTATTGCGCGGTGCCGCCTCTGCACCGCCTTCACGTAGCTATGGTCACACAATGATGCATCATGATCGTTTCTTAACGTTTTTGGTGGCTCCGCCGACTCCACGTTGCACTGCTGCATGGTGCAGTACCTTTCGAATGATGTACGTTTCATTGCCCTTATTGTACAATAAATACCCAAAAAGTGTTCAATATTTGATGTTTGCGTATTAATATATAAGATTAAATAAATTATTAAAATAGAAAGAAAATTAACACCCTCATGATTTTCGGTAGTTGGAAAGGTAATAATATCAACTTTCTGAAAAATTTTTTTAAGTGAAGAAAACCTCTTTTTTGATGAATTCCAAAATTTGAACTTGAAGTTCAAAAACTTAAGAAATTAAAATATTTTTATTTTTTATAATAAACCACTTTTTATTGTCTTTTTAAGAATACCTCGTGAAAACTTAAGAAACGTGAAAATCGAATTAGTTTGTTGAATATATGATTTTTTAAAAGTATGGCAATTTAAATTTTTCTCCAATTTTGGCCAAATTGAAATGTTACGTCAAAAATTAAAAAAATGTTAAAAATTTTTGAGAAGATTCAATTCTAAAAATTTAATCAAAATCGGAGGTGGTAAACCCGTAATTTAAGTTTTTTTGATGCGTTTAATTTGAAATGGCTGATAGGCAAAAAATGTATACCAAATATACCAAATGTATACCTATAAAAATATACAAAAAAGGCATTGAATCAATTTGGTTATAAAAAGTAAATTTTTTTTTTTAAAAATAAGCTTTTATTTAAAAGACGTGAACTAAAAAGAAAAAAATTAATTTAAGTGACATTTGTCCTAAATGTATAAAGTAGGTATATTCTAGGTGCAGAAGAACTCCTCTCTTGGTTACTCATCATCATAATATAAGCGTACGTAAATTGGTTAGTTCTAAGGACTTATATAAATTTGGAATTTTTCAAATACATTCATTAGACCTGTCCAAAATGTTCAAAATGATTTTTTCAACTTAGTTTTTCCACTTTATATATCCTTGGGTCAAAATAATAAGAACTGCATAAAAAAAAATAAAAAAAGTTGTACCAAAACTCAGCGCAACGCACCTGAAGTCAGGACTTGAGTGTTCCGCGATATGACGAAAAGTACGGTTACAAAATTACAAATTATGTTTGAACTTGATTTTTGTTTTTTTTAAGTTTAAAAGCAGATATCTTTTGTTTTAATTAGTTAATCTATTTGTCAAAAAAAATTGGAAAAAATAAAGATGGATACTTTTTTACAGCATCCGAAACATGGAATTTCACAATTTTCATTATGAAGTTCAGTTTTTGTTGCCTCCTATTTTCGAAATATTACTCCATCGGGTATGTGCAATTTTTTTTATATTATTCTGTGGACTATTGGCTTTAAAAAAATTGGGGTTGAAAATTTTTTTAAGTAATTATAGTGGGGTAGAAATTTTTTTTAAAAAACTCAATCAAATTTTTCTTTTTTTTTTTAAAATATTTGTTTTTATTATATTTTTTAAATAAAATAAATATTCTTAAAATCTATGATTTTCTCATACAAACGAGCTATCGGTCAGTTAAACGTCAAAGTGTTTAAAAACGTTAAAGTGCTAAAGTGACAATCGCAAAGTTTGAAGTGTGCAGTACTCTGAAGAAAATGAACAAAACACGGGCATCGGCACGAAAAATTTATTTAGTAGGTGAAGAGGTAGTTCGTTTGGAGAGCAATTGCTTGCCAACCAAGCGAAATGTTTTATCGTACTACTTATTCCTACATTTGAAAAAGAAAAAGCTAGCAAAGCAGAGTTTAAATGAAGCTATTTCAGCGTGTGAAGTTGTTTTTAAAAAATTTCATAAAAATGTTGCACAAACAATTAACTCCAAGATAAAACTCGCCAGGATCGTTAAAGTTTGGTGTAGTCTAAATAAGAGCAAAAGCCGTAGAACTGTGTGCCAAGTTCAAAAGGAGAACAAGTTCATGCAGAGTCTTGAGGATATTTTTGATATAGAGGGAGATGAGTTAAATAATAATTTAAAGCTTACTGCTCATGAAAACATTGAAACAGGAAGTTCATCATCGGCAAGCTCGGTAATTTCTGAAGATTCTGGCAAAAATGAAAACAAATGGAAGCGTTATGAAAGAAAATCACAGAAAAAAAAAAGTATAGTATCAACTACAATAGCTTCAGCTTTGGATCGAGCAAATATTTCAGATACTAAAGCAACGCTGGTACTGGGATCTATGGCCGTGGAATTGGGATATAATGCAAATGAAGTTACTCTGAGCCGGTCAACGATTAGGAGGACTAGAATGCGGTGCAGGATGGAGATTGCCGAGAACATAAAAACTACATTTTGTCTAAATTCTCCCGCCATAATTCATTGGGATGGTAACCCTGCAGTGTAAGACTAGTCAGCATTAAAACATGAGTAGTATTTATACTAGTCAAAACAAACTAGTTTATATTTTGTCACGATTTACTAGTTGCAAAAGTAGTTTAAACCCAACTAGTTTTTGTCAAGTCACATTAAACCAGTTGTAAAACTAGTCAAAATCGAACTATACTACATATTATCAAAATCAACCAGTTCCAAAACCAGTTGGAGCTGGGTACCTCATTGGAACAAACTAATAATAAACAAATTAAAACATATAAAAACTAATTTAAAAACATGTAGTATACCATAAACATGGTATTTCATCAAATAGCTTTAACTTTAGCCTTTAGCTAATATTTTGTTGTAAAAATATATGTTCTTTGAACCTATGAACTATTGAAAAATATGAACCTATGAACTAGTTTTAATTCGATAATTACTATATTGGTTAAAAACTAGTCACAACCCAACTAGAACTTTACTTTACATAAAAAATGAGTTGTTAACTAGTTAAAACCTTATCTATAGTAAGACAATTGTCTTTTCCAATGACATCACCACGTAAAAAATACCAGTCGGCTCTATGAGAATAGGACATAAATCGAACTAGTTGTTGGATATTTCCAACTAGATGTTGACTGGTATAAATCTAGTTGATTACACTGCAGGGAAGCTATTACCAAACATTACAGGTCATGAAAGAGTTGATAGGCTACCGGTAATAGTCACAGCGGGAGGTAAATCGCAGCTGCTTGGAGTTCCTTGCATAGACTCGGGAAGTGGGGAAAATCAGGCTTCAGCTATATATAGATTAATTTGCGAGTGGAATTTGTCATCTAAAATCGGTGCCATGTGCTTCGACACAACTGCATCAAACACAGGTGAGAAAAACTAAAAGAAATATAAGGATCCCATTTTTTAAGAATCACACGCCAGAAAAGACTATAAAGAGTTTCTGGAACTTGTGGTGATCTTCCTTGGCGGTGATGAGGGTAGGGAATTTACTTTTAAATATCCTGGTGCCATGCATCGAGCCAGATGGATGTCTAAGGCAATTTATAGTTTCAAAATTTTTATGTTCAGGAAGCAGTTTCAGTTAACACCAGAGGAAGAAAAATTAATTCGTGAAATCTGTGTATTCGTTGTTGTCGTTTATGCCAGATTCTAGTTTTTAGCGCCTCTGCAATCATCAGCACCAAGAAATGACTTATTATTGCTTAAGGTTCTTGAAAGGTATGTAGTTAACTATAAATTAAGAAACAAATTTTAATTCTATGTTTGATTATTATTTCAGTTATAAAACAATTGATGCTGACGTTGGAAAAATAGCATTGAAGAAGCTTACCAATCACCTTTGGTACCTTGGAGAGGAGCTGGTGGGGCTATCATTTTATGACAAAAGCTTGAGTGTAGAAACTTTAAATAAAATGGTAGCTTCATTCAAAAATAACGCTGGAAAACTCAATTCGAAGAAGAGAGCATCACCATCAATTAACATCGCGACAGTAAAACTGGAAGATTTAGTTTCAACTCATACAAAAACGTTTTTTGAGAAACTCCAATTACCAACATCATTTATGGACGTAGAGGTGGCTGACTGGATCCAAGATGAGGGCTTTTTACATGGCCTTTCTATTGTGAAGAACTTGCAAATTGTCAACGACATCGCAGAACGAGGTGTTGCACTAATATCAGAATTCAACTCATCAACAACGCGCAACGAAGAGCAGAAGCAGTATCTGCTACAAGTAGTAGCCGAACACCGAGAAAATATGAATGTAATTTCTAAAAATCAAATCTTTAACGGTCGATAACAAACAAATATTTTAAAAAAAAAATAATAAAAAATATAATAAAAACAAATATTTAAAAAAAAAAAAGAAAAATTTGATTGAGTTTTTTAAAAAAAATTTCTACCCCACTATAATTACTTAAAAAAATTTTCAACCCCAATTTTTTTAAAGCCAATAGTCCACAGAATAATATAAAAAAAATTGCACATACCCGATGGAGTAATATTTCGAAAATAGGAGGCAACAAAAACTGAACTTCATAATGAAAATTGTGAAATTCCATGTTTCGGATGCTGTAAAAAAGTATCCATCTTTATTTTTTCCAATTTTTTTTCACAAATAGATTAACTAATTAAAACAAAAGATATCTGCTTTTAAACTTAAAAAAAACAAAAATTAAGTTCAAACATAATTTGTAATTTTGTAACCGTACTTTTCGTCATATCGCGGAACACTCAAGTCCTGACTTCAGGTGCGTTGCGCTGAGTTTTGGTACAACTTTTTTTATTTTTTTTTACGCAGTTCTTATTATTTTGACCCAAGGATATATAAAGTGGAAAAACTAAGTTGAAAAAATCATTTTGAAAAATCTCATACATTTTTTGGACATGTCTAACATTCATATTTAAAAGCTTATTGCATTTGTATTGATTTGTGAGCGGTAAAAGGGGGTGTGGCACAATGTTTTATCATAATATTGCATTGTCACTTACATATTTGTATGCTAAATTTCAGTTTAATCGGATACCAACAAGTTGTCGAAAAATGGCTTGCAAGTTTTGACGGACATACGTACGAACGAAGCAAGTTAAATAAAAGCTTATAAAAAAACATATAAATTTTGTTTACAATTTGTATGCCTATTCTGAAAATCAATAATTGTTACCCAGTATTTGAATGTTTCTTTGTGTTTGTTGTAGTTTATTGATTTCAAAACAAAATTTGAAGCTCAATAATAATAAATTTGGATAAAAATTGTCACCTGCTTTTCAGATAGTGACATTTCATTAAAAAATTTTGTTTTTTATCTTCAAATTTTGTTTTGAAATCAATAAATTACAACAAACACATCGAAATATTAAAAATACTGGATAACAATTGTTACTTGCCAGAATAAGGCTGCAAAGGTTTTTAGGAAATATTTGAAAAATGTTAGCAACAACTTCAAGGTGTTCCAGATTTTTTAAATAATGCTTGAAAAAAGCAACTTTTTATTAGGACGTTGTTGTAATAATATTTGGTACAAGTACATATGAGGAATGTCTGTTCCAAAGGTCCTATTTAACATTTCTATATTTAACTTTTCATATTTTTTCCATAAAAAGCGTTATATTAAGTTATTTGTTTAATTTCAATTTTTAACTGAATATTTTTAACTGAATATTTTTAACTATATTTTTCCTATAAAAAGCTTTTTCCATAATTTTAAAAAGTCCTGCATAGAATTCTATTTGCATACTCAGAACAATAAAATTCTTCCGAAAAAATTCTCATGTAAAAGTTTCAATGTCGCCTGTAAGCCACACCATTTTACTTTTTTCACGGGGGTAAGCAGCTTGTTGCCCCGAATCCTTCATCCTGTATCATTACTTATAACTTATGTAGGGCTCAAAGAAAGCTTCAGAACATTTTTTAAAAAGCGCCCATATCAATCTTATTTCTTAATTGGCTTACCTTTCCAGCTGTAATCCATTTGGGAATGCAAAGAGAGATCCTGCTTCTGTACACTCAGCCACACATTTTCTCCTGTTCATCCTTTCGTTCTTGTTTTCCATAACTTTGATTTTTCCAATGTCCTCCCGTAAAGTAGAAAAATATATTAGTTCACTTCGAGCAAAAATTTGCAATTAAAGATAAATACTTATCTTGGTTTGTTAGAGGTGAATTCTAGGAAACAGTTATGTTTTAACAGTCTTCTTTTGTTGCTGTAAATTATTTCTAACATGATTCTCATGAAATCAGGGATGTTTTCCTGTGCATTCCGATTTATTTTTTGTCATATCTTTTGTTACCCATTTTGTTCCAATAACGTAACATTTTATAGTCTGCAGTTGTCGCAGGAAAAAGGTGATTCTCTTCGATTACCAAAAACCAGGGAAGTTTTCCTGTGCAATTACGACCACAGTCAAAAATTATGCGCTAGTATTGGGATAATTTGACGTAAAATCATGCATCGTACCATCCCTTTCTACAACGCGTCCATCAAAGTTTCCTATCTGGTTATTTGTGCTTTTACCATAGCATGGCTTCATATATTTTGAATATTAAGTAAGACTACTTACATGTTTCTTCCTTTTTCATAACACTTTTACAATAAACTTGTATAAAAACCTCATGACATTGAGTCCTTTATTTAGTATTGGGTAGAATTTGCGTAAGATAATAATTTAATGCAAATTAAAGATGTATATATCAGGCAATAAAAAAAAACCCGTTCTTTATACGTAGCGCTACAAAAGCTTTAATTGCATATAGCTTTTAAACATAAACATAAGCACAACCCCTAGCAAGCCGAATAGAGAGACCGAAACATAATGGTAGCGTTGTTGTTAAAAGAGCTCATACATTTTTTGCTTTGTTCAGATTTCTCCTCGCATCGTAAACAAAAACCGAAACAGTAACAAATAAACCTCGCTTCACCCATGATATAATTACCAGGTATTATTATTCGCTGAAAATCAGCTGGGGATAAACTGTCATTTTGGGCATATAGTGTCAAAATGTAGCGAGTAGGTGGAAACAATGTTGCTTTTTGTATTATTTCAAATAAGAAATCTACAAACGATAGGAGTATTCACAAGTGTTGTATTTGTGATTAGTTTTTATAAAATATACAATATTTAAAAGTTATTAAGAACGAACCTTTAAATGCAGCTGATGGCTTTTTCAGCCCTCCCTGCGAGACTTCATCCACCCATGTAAAGGAGCAGTCTTTACTTTGAAAACTTTCAAAATTTAGCCTTTTTGTAATGTAGCCTGCAACGTACTCTAAGGCGTCCTCGTGTAGTTCGTCAATTTCGTCATCCTTGAATGAAGTTTCAATTTCATCTGGAAATTCATAGTTATTGATTTCATCTTGATTGTCCACTATTTCAAGAATTTCATCGATTTGGGCTTCGTTTTGAATCACATTAGTTCTTGTAAGTCCTTTATTTAAGTTAAAATTAAAGTTCAAATTTAAAAAGAATATCTTATCTTTATTGAAGAAACTTTTGTATGGAAGTGAAGAGATTCTATGATTCTTTAAATTTATTTAAATCACAAGTGTAAAACGCAAAGTATATTTTGATATTTCATCACCCCTTCTCAAAATATACCAAGTGTTTCAAATTAATTGCAACCCATTTCTAAATTTATTTATTTTAACATTTTGTAAAGGCTTTGTAAACAAGTCTGCAAGCATTTCACTTGTTGGACAATATTGAAATTTTAAAAGTCCCTTCAGCTTTTGTTCCCTCGCATAATGATATTTGACGTCGATATGTTTTGTCCGTGGATTAACCTTTTTACAATCCAGCATTGCTAAGCAGCTTTGATTATCTTCCCAGATAGTTGTTTCTTCAATTTGAATATGCATGTCTTGAAAAAAATTTTTAACCATGAAGCTTCCGGTTAAGCGACATACTCAGCTTCAGTAGAGGATAACGCTACTATGCTTTGCTTCTTGCTCATCCAGCTAACTGATGCACCGCAGTATTGGAAAACATATCCACTCGTCGACTTTCTTAACATCGGATCACCAGCCCAATGGGTATCTGAATATCTAACCAATTGCTCGTTACTGCATTGAGAAACTGATCCTAAACAAAATTTTAATTACTTTGTATGCTGCAAATACCTCATAATTCGTTTAGCCTCGACAAGATCTCTCTTTGTTGGACAGCTGACTTTTCTCCCTAAGATCGAAACGGCAACTGAAATATCCGGCTTTGTATTGACAGAGAGATATAGAAGTGAACCAATAATCTGTCGTTATTCATCGCTATTCTCCAACATATCATCTGCTTCCCTAGATACTTTTGTATAACCTGGATCCAACGGATATGTTGATCCTTTGCAGGTCTTCATTTCATATTTTTTTAAAATTTGGTCAATATATCCTTTTTGATTGAGTTTGTATATACCATTATATAATAAGTTGGGGATTTGCCGAAGCAGACCACAGTGGGTCCCTTTTTGTCCCCCATTGGACAAAGGGTACTACTGCTCGGAGTACTCGTACGTGAGCATGCTCCTTGTGCAAGCATCCTTTGTCACCTCAAGCATATCCTTATAGGTTAGTTGACCAATGTCGGCTTCGCCAATAAATGGGCGTCCCAGAGTGGTCAATCTTATGCTTGCCAGCGCCGCACACTGGCACAGAATGTGTGCTGCTGTTTGCGGCTCCTCTAGGCATAACCTACACGCATCGTCCTCGGTCAGAGTCATCTTCCCGAGATGGTACATGAAGGGACCGTGTCCTGTGACCAGTGCAGTAAGCCATCTTAAAGTCCTTCGATTGTATCGGATAACTTTTGCTGCCTCACTACGAGACCACTTCACGGCCGCCTTTGATTGCCTGCAATTAACAGCTTCTTCCCACCTTTTACTGTGTTCCGAGTCCGTCCATTGTTTAATAAGGCCTGCCACCATATTGTCGCCTATGGCGATACGTGGTTCTGGTCCACAGAATTCTTCTGCTGATCCTGCTCTTGCTAAAGAATCAGCTTCTTCATTCTGTTCTATGCCAGAGTGTCCTCTCACCCACATAAGTGTGAGCTCATTCGTCTGGGCGCACCTATTGAGTTTTGTAAGACATTCTATGGCCAACCTGGAAGTGATGTCTGTCCGTTGCATACACCTAATCACAGACTAATTGTCGAGAGCGATGACAATTTTCTTGCCACTGATCCGGCCATCTATCAGGTGGCAGCATACCTAACAGAACCTCCATTGCGCTTGTTGGAGTGGTGCGCTTTGCACCTGGTATTCCAACACACGCCAGCCGTTGGACTCTGTCCAGTCTCTTCTTAATGGTTTTCTGGCTGACTTTTGTCCACCAAATCACCGAAGCATACGTGATGACAGGTCTAACCATCATAGTGTAAACCCATTTCATAGCCTCTGGGTTTAGCCCCCATTTGAGACCACAAACGCGTCTGCACTGGAACAGAACCCTCTTGGTTCTTTGAATCCTATCTTCTACATGCTCGTTCCAGTTCAGTTTGCTATCAAGGGTTACCCCTAGATATTTAACTTTCGTGGACATGTTGATTTCAGCTCCAAAAAGTCTGAGTGGTTCTGTCCTCAAGCCTACCCTCTTTCTAGTAAAGAGAATATTGTCTGACTTGCCTGCGTTTACGGTATGGCCTTGTTCTCGACACCACTCCTCCACCATTCGGAGTGCACCCTTCATGATGTCAGAGATGGTGTCAATGAACTTGCCGCGGACCACCAACGCAATGTCATCTGCATACCCTATCGTGTGTATGCCCGATTCATCCAGTCTAACCAGTAGTGAGTCCACAGTTATGTTCCACAGGGTTGGCAATAACACCCCGCCCTGGGGACATCCTCTACTTACTCTACCTCTAGTCTTTACTCTACCATTCTGCATGTTGACAGCCCTGTGTTTGAGCATATTGTCCACCCAATTTGCTATCATTGGGCTTACATTGCGTTCTGTCAGGGCTTGCCGCAGCCTTCCAAAGCATATTTTGTCGAAAGCACCCTCGATGTCCATAAATGTGGCCATCGCAATGCCTCCTGAAAATACCTCCTTTTCAGTCACTCTTACCAATTCGTGAAAAGCACTCTCCGTAGACCTACCTGCTCTATATGCATGTTGGCATCTACTCAGAGGATTTTGCATCAGCGAGGTACTCTCAAGACAGTCAACCATCACTCTTTCCATCGTTTTCAAGAGAAAAGATGTTAGGCTGATCGGTCTGAACGACTTCGCCTCCGCATAATCTTTTTTTTCCGGGCTTCGGAAGAAAGACAACTTTCGCCTCTCTCCAAACTCTCGGAACATACCCAGTCGCTAGGCAAGTAACGAATATACCCCACAGCCTAGGTGCAATGAGATCTTCCCCCCATTGCATCATAGCAGGGAATATACCGTCCATCCCTGATGTTTTGTACGGAGCAAATGAGCGTATGGCACTCCTCACCCCGTCCATAGTGATCATCCTTTCGGCTTCCAGCCTGTCAATCCTGTGCATTCCTTTCTTCAAGGGTGTCCACGGGTCATCAGACTTAAAACTTCCAGGAAAATGCACCTCCATCAGAACTTCCATGGACTCCTCTAGGTTCTCTGCCATGGTTCCATCCTTCTTTCGGATCAGTCCCACTTTGGAGAATGGGTCTTTTGAAATAATTTTCTGAAGCCTACATGCTTCTGATATAGTTTCCATCCCAGAACAGAAGTTTCTCCACGACTGCCTTTTCCTTTGTCGTATGAGGTACTTCAGTTCCCTTTTCCGTGCCTTGTAATTTGCCCATGTTTCTGGGGTTCCCCCTCTCATGTGCAGATTGAAGGCCTTCCTAACCTTCTTCTTCAAAGATTCGAGTTCCGTGCACCACCATGGCGTTGGATCACCATCGTCTACTGAAAGTATTGGGCATGCCACCTCCCAGGCTTCGACCATGACCGAGCTAAGGTGTTTGACATGACTTTCTACTTCCACCGTATTCCCTGGTACTTTTATCGCTTTTTGGGTCAGTGTTTCCCTCAACTTCGCCTTATATTTCCCAGGATCTGTATTCTTGGGAATCCTGACCTTGCTGCTATTACGCTGGCGTCGGATTCCGTACTTGAATTCAAACTGTATGGATCTGTGGTCCGACATGGTTAGCCTATCCACGAACCTCCAATTTTTTATTCTGTTCAGAATCTTCCAGCAGATGAGAGTTACATCAATGACTTCTGCTCGCCTCGCATCAACGTCGTAGGGAAGATACGACGAAGCTACCATACAAGCACCTGCACCATCCCCAATTCTCACAACGATGAGATCCGGGGAACATAGGTGTGGCATATGTACCGCTAGTATACCATGTCTCACCAAGATACAAGTCCGTCGCCTGCCATCTGTTACTGGTTGGTACAGCGTGGCCTTTCGCTCTGAGAGGCCTTTAATTCTATTGTGAAAAATCCAAGGTTCCTGAAGCATTGCTATGTCAATTCCATCCTCCTCCATGCAACGCATCATCATTGCTGATGCTGCCCTACTATGGTGTAGATTGAGTTGACACACAACGAGGTTTTCCTGGTACGGGCCTACCACCCGCCCTGGTGGTTCTTCCCTTGCAGGATTCCCCACCATCCCCGTACCAGGGGTTCCATCGCACTCACCTTGCATCCTTTCCGAATTTGATGAGAGCTTGATCAAGGCCGCAGTTGAGTTTCCCTCCTGCCAACCTGATTGCCTCCACCTCATCCGTCTGGCACCACACGGTGAGCTTGACGCCTCCTTCCCTTGCATCTGCGAACTTCGTTACGTTACTAACTTTCCATTTAGAAGTGTCTTCAACGCACCGGTTCTGTGTCTGCAACCTCCTAAGGATGACCTCCTTGCTTTCAGAAGTTCCGTAAACAAAGATGAACATCCTTCTAACGTCCTTCAATGCGTACAGTTGGTCGATCCGCAACTCAGCCCCTTCCCATAAGTTCTTGAGCTTTGTCACGTTTCGGCACAGCCATACCTTGGATGATGGGTTCTTGCACTTAAGTACAATTATTCCATCCTCCAAGTTTGTATTGCCCACAAAACCTACATCGCCATCACTCTCATTGATGGTGTCGAGAGACTCCAAAAGAGCGGATTTAAAGACCGCTAACTGAGACTCTCCCAACTGACCATCGATGGAGCAATCTATGATGCCCATTAAGATCTGCTACCATAGCATAGGATGTCCGGCAGCTTCCAATAACCCCTACCTGGTTGGATTTTCCTCCAGCTTAAGCCTTCGACTTCGCGTCCGCAACCCTTTGTTTTGGCAAAGTTTTACTACCGCTCGGTTTCTGGCTATCAGCCCTCCACGATTTGCCCTGGCTATCGACTTTTGAGGGTCTTCCACCAGCTCCCAACGTCCTTCCTTTATGTAGAAGGCTATCAACCTTTACAGGATGTCCACCTTCCCCATCCCCATCCTTATTCGAAGAGCTAACAGCCGTAAACTGTCCACCTTCGAGTCGTCCCTGTAACGACTTCGCCGAAAGGTCCAGGCTGCTCCCTGAATCTTTTCCGCTCGTTCGTCTCCGGGGTGAACTCATTGCATGACATGCTTTAGAATTGGTCCGCCATTTTATTGACGGGGGACTCCAAAGCATTCTCCCCAGCGGTTGTGCCCGCCCTCCTTCACTTCCTCCTCCGCTTCTGCTTCTCCCTAACACGGAGTCGCTTTGCCTCGGAATCAGCATCGTTCCCTGTCGCCGGTGTATATACCATTACTATCACGTTCAATATGAATTCCGAGATAATATTTTAAATTTCCTAAATTAGTGAGTTCGAATTCTTCTCCAATTTTATTTACAACTTCTGTAATAATCTTTGCATCTTTACATACCAATAGCAAGTCATCCACATACACAAGTATATCCACAGGCCATTGACAATTTTACAGTACAAACACGGATCGTTTTCTCCTTTCTTGAAACCTAATTTGATCAAATAGTCATTCATCTTAATGTTCCAGCTTGCAGACTGCTTCAATCCATAAAGACTTTTCTTCAGTTTATAGACCCAATCTTCTTTCCCTTGTATCTTGAAACCATCAGGTTGTTTCATATAAATTGTAGCATCTAAATCACCATTTAGAAAAGCTGTTTTGATATCAATGTGACTTGCAAGCATTCCTTTAACCGACGCAACTGCTAACAAGCAATGAAAAGTTGTTTGTTTAACAACAGGTGCAAAAACTTCGCCGAAATCCTCCCCATATTTCTGAGAATATCGTTTTGCAACTAAACGAGATTTAAATTTCATTATCTTACCATTTTAAAAACCCATTTGTTTCCTACAATATTGCAATTGTGTGGAGGTTTTACCAAATCCCAAGTATCATTTTTATTAATGGAATCGATTTCACTCTGCATTGCTGCGATCCACATCTCACTTTTGCGGTGATGAAACTGCTTCTTTCCAAGTAGAAGGTTCCATAATCATATCTACTTTTGCAACATATCTACCAGGAAGTTTACCTTTTGTAGATCTTGTTGAAACACGTCTATCTTCTACTGTGGGTATTTCAACAGTTCTTTCGTCTTCATCACTTGCTGTCTCATAATGTTGATCATCTTCAATGATTCGTTGTACTTCCGATGAACGATTTGTAGAACCCGATTCCAGAGAAACTATAACTTCATTCCCAATGGGAGAGATTGCTTTCTTGTTCTCATCTTCATACTGCGCATTTTCCATGAACGTAACATCTCTGCTCAGAGTAATTCGTCCTGTCAGAATATCCAGACACCGAAAATTTTTGGATGTTTCACAATATCCTACGAATATCGTTTTGCGCGCTTTCCTATCAAGCTTTTGCCGCTTCTCTTTTGGTATGTGAACATAAACAACACAACCAAAAATTCTTACATGTTCCAAATTTGGCTTCTTACCATACCACATTCCATATGGAGTCTTCTGGTTGCTTCTCGTTGATAATATATTCTACCAGTAGTTTGCCGCATTTGCCGCTTCCACCCAATATCGATTATGTAAATTTGCCTCAAACAACATGCATCTTACCATTTCCATTAACGATTGATTCTTGCGTTCTGCTATGCCATTTTGTTGAGGACTGTATGGAGCTGTCGTCTGGTGTATAATCCCCTTCTGCTTCATGTAATTGTTTAAATCATGTGCCATGTATTCACCTCCACCATCAGCACGTAGAGCTTTAGGTAATTTGCCAAATTTTAATTTACATGAAGCTACAAATTCTCTCAATTTTTCAAAAACATCACTCTTCTTTTGCAAAAAAATTTACTGTACAATATCTACTATAATCGTCCACAAATGTAAGAAGGTAGTGATTGTTGCCTGGGGTGGGTGTTTGCATGGGTCCACACAAATCTGAATGTATAAGATCCAAGATAGACTGCAATCCTTTTTCTAAAGTCTTCTCAAATGGTTTCATTGCCATTTTTTCCTGCAAACATACTTCGCAAACCGGTGTACCCTCATTACACTTCTCAATTTCAATACCAGTAATGAGCTTCATGTTGACCGTGTGTTTAATTGCTTCTAGACTGCAATGACCAAACCTCTTGTGCCACGTGTGAATGCAAGCTGGCTCAGCTTTTACTTTTCAAGTTTGTTTGCTTCGGCTGGTTTCGAAGTCCATTGTTCGATATATAGTCCATTGTTCACAATAGCAATCGCGTGCACATTATCGTCTTTGATAATTTTGCATCCAACACTGTCGAAATAAATGTTAAACTGCATTTTAATTAATTCATTTACCGAAAATAAATTGCTATCCAGTTCAGGAATATAAAGCACGCCCTCAATGAGAATTTTTGTGCGCCGACCATGCTCATCGCAACTTTCGATAAAACCATTACCAATACCACTAGACTGAACTTTTGTTCCATTCGCTGTGTATACATATGTCTTAATATTTGTTTCCAGATTATGAAAGAACGAATTCATGTGCGTCATGTGACATGAAGCTGCAGAATGTACTAACAATTCTGAACATCGTCTAACGCCACCGACATGCAGACAAACATTTGTTATCTCAACTTGGTTTTTACCAATCTTGTTGACAACATTCCTCTTAAATTTGCAATCCTTGTTGAAATGACCATAACCTCCACACCCAAAACATTTAAGCTTCCTCTTGTCATGTTTTGCTTTTAGTGCTCTATCGTTGTCCTTAGGAATGACCTTTTTTGACGACGGTTGTACTCTTGGATCATATTTTCCTTTACTAACTCCAGAGATATTTCACTCTCTGCCCGCACTTCCAAAGCTGTCACCAAGGTATTATACTCTTCAGGAAGACTTCCCAGCAAAATAGCGATAGCCATATGATCCTTTAAGTCTTCTCCGAGACGACTCACTTGATCAACCAAAGAAAGCACATTGTTCAAATGCGCATCCATCTTCTGCGATCCGAGCTCAGTCCGGAAGAGTTTCTTAAATACCTGAATCTTATTGCTGAAGGATAATTTTTCGTGCTGATTCTTAAGAGCATTCCAATACTGCATAGCATGCTTCAATCTTTTAATATGTATTAGTTGATTGTTTTCAACCAGCAACCCTATTGTCGCTTTAGCTTTGCCAATCTTTGCTATCCACTCTGCTGTGTCCTTAGCTGACTCCGCTTGTACCGCGTCATTCCAAAGCCTCTCCTTAATCAATAATAACTCCAACTTATACTTCCAAGTTTAGTAGTTTTGGTTATTCAGCTTTGCGATGGATGTTCTGATATCCTCGGTCATGACGAACAAACTGCTCCTTCAAAAAATCTGCTTTATTATCAAAAATAGTTTAAACTCCTATTCCGCGTTAAAAGTGAAGGCCCATAACCTATTGTAAGTCCTTTATTTAAGTTAAAATTAAAGTTCAAATTTAAAAAGAATATCTTAGCTTTATTGCAGAAACATTCGTATGAAAGTGAAGAGAAAATTTTTTTCACATAAGACAATTATAAATTTCATTCTATGATTCTTTAAATTTATCAAATCACAAGTATAAAACGCAAAGTATATTTTGATATTTCATCATTAGTACGGGACGCTGATAAATGTAGCCAATCAGTGTTGGTCTGCTGCTTATTGCCAGTAGAATTTAAATATTCCGTGTTTCGTGCTTTATTGAAAAATATAAAATGATGACAGTTGCATAAACAAAATTTTTTAACTATTACCTAAAATATATTTTCTTAGCCGATATTTCAATTTCTTTGGGCTGGGATGGTCATATAGACCTCCCTTACTTCACATGTTACCAAAAAAGTTTTAAAGCATGTCCTGATTGAGCCTATTTGTGCAGATGTACTCAATGCTGTACTTGCTCTTTAAGTATTGGTGTAGTGAAATTAGAGAGGTATTGCTGATGACAATTCCTTTTTGGTATGGAGCAAGAGATGTTTTGTTTGGCAGAATTTTTTAAGACATTACGCTTTTCATCAGTTACGCTTTTCAAAAGCTGTTCCTGCGCGTCAATCATTTTTCCGAATGGCATTTTACTTGAAATATTCAATGGCCTGCAAAGTTTTGAATTCTGCAAATCAAACCAGTTCTTTATTAGCTATATAAAATCAGCTGTTGCAGTTGGATTGTACACCTCCTTTCCAAGATAAAAACACCGTTTTATAGCACAGGCTGTGGTGTTTGAAAATAGTTGAGCCGCGAGTTTTACTTTTTGCCTGCCTATAATACAAATATATACATACATATGTGATTACATAAAAGTTATTGGAGTATTTTCTTTCAATAACAGCACCCTTTTTAAGGGGGCTTCCAAAATTTTTAAAATATTTTTAAGAACACGAAGTGATAGGTCTTTATTTGAATTTACCTGCGCCTTTAACAGACAAGTGTTCATCTGTTAATTTATATACGATGGAACAATCAGACACCGCTGCATGCTGCATCACCTGCTTAACTGTGTGTGATGTGATTACTGTATTTTGGAAACACAGGCCCGTATCTAAGAAATGGTTTCTTATCAGCTTAAGGAGGTGTGGAACATCCGCAAACACAAAAACTTTTTCGTCTTTATTCGCTGGATTTGTAAACCACGTTTTATCTTCAAAGATTAAATTATATCTAATATCATTCCAAATATATTTAATTTCTATCTTACTTATGTCAACATCAATCTGTTTCCAAAGTGCTTGGTTAGATGGACCCATGTCAGAGACGACAGCAACTGTTGGGAATCATGCTTCAAAAAGTGACGTAATAATTTCAAACAACAATTTTTTTGTCATTTTGCAGTCGAATCCATAAAAAACAGGTTGCTTCTATGATGCCTTCAGTCCACGAACTATTGCCATTTGTACGTTATTACATGGTGCTCTGACCATGTCTGAAGATGGATCATCCTCATAAACGGATTCAACCGCCATCTCATCAAAGGATAGGACACAAATTCTCTCATCTAGTTCCAAGTTGTGTCCGGATTTTATTGATTCTATTGAAAATTTTAGAATTCCCTCTTCAAATTTGAGTTTCTGAACCCATTTGGCGATCGTATCAAGAGATGGCAGGGGAAAGGCCATTTTATATAAATGCCTATATGCTCTCGACCCTGCAGTTTGCAGTGTAATCGCTTTGGATATATCCTCCCAGCACCATCTTACGATTTTTTCAGGATTCCTTTATATGAAGGTTTCGTGTAAAAACAAATTTACAAATCTTTTAATAATTACAATGATTTTTTTTTTTTAGTTGGCCTTAGATTTTTTTCTGATTTCGGACTTTAGCTGCATTCCCGTGGGACTACATCACATCAAGTCTCAGTGGAACAACTTAAGTTCAACTTTATAACAATTTGGCACCACTGTCTTGAAAAAAAGGATAAAAGTCAAAAAAACACAAAGTCCGAAATCACAAAAAATGTGACTAAAAAAATTCAGCTTCATAACGAGGGCAGAAAGCTTAAACAGTATTAGCTATCAAAGTTCATGTGGCATAATCACTGTTGGCCAGTGTTATATGTACAGTTGTAAATTGAGATGTTACTAAACTGACGTAAAGAATTTTTGTTTTTTTGTTTACCTTATCTTTTCAATTTGTCCTGGTGAAAAAATATTGGTATAAGATTTTTTTATGTTTTCCAAATCTATATTTTGTTCTTTAAGAACAGCAATCTTGGATTCTAATTCAGAAATTCTCCTTTTCAGCTGGTTAAATTACTGGATATCATAGTTGTTGGAATATGCATCACTACAATATAATCACAATATGCTCATAAAAGCATTAAAATTAAGCATAAAAAGGCATCAAACAAGCTCTACCAAATTTTGAAAGTATATATATATACAGTAGGGCGGGTCGATTTAAAAATCGCCCATTGCTCAGTGAAAATCGTATTCTAAGGATCAAAATAAGAAACTTTGCCCGAGGAACTATACCTCTAAAACGAATTCTAATTCCCATGCCAGTGGCACACCCCCTGGAACCCCCCTGGAGAACTTTGTTTGTATGGAGAACACCCCAGGGGGGGTTCGAGGGGGTGTGCCACTGGCATGGGAATTAGAATTCGTTTTAGAGGTATAGTTCCTCGGGCAAAGTTTCTTATTTTGATCCTTAGAATCCCTCTTTGACCCATTTAAAGTGCCCCAATCGAGTCCAAATGTATGACAAACAAAGTTCCCCAGGGGGTTCCAGGGGGTGTGCCACTGCATGGGTGGATCGGCCCTCCAAAGTTAGAAGGGGTCGGTCATACATTTGGACTCGATTGGGGCACTTTAAATGGGTCAAAGAGGGATTTTTCAAAATTTGGCCCTGCGGAAAAGTTGGGGCATTAGAATTCGTTTGAGGTATATTTCCTCGGGCAAGGTTTCTTATTTTGATCCCTAGAATAAGATTTTCATTGAGCAATGGGCGATTTTTTGCCTCCCCACAAATCGACCCGGCCTAATAAACAGGGTCTCCCGCAAAAGAGTGAAATTATTTAATGAGGAAAAAGGTAATGTCGAGCTTAGCAAAAAATCGTATGGTAGTGGGGTGGTCTATTTTCAAACTCTTAGGACTTACAGGGCTAATTATACTAAGGACACAGATATGGTTTCAATACTATTGAAACCATATCTGTATTGAAATCATGAACGTTTTTATACTTTGTGGTATTAAAGTAGTGACACATATCGAAATAGTTTTGTTTGACAATTGCTTCAAAAATTATTTTATATTGAAAAAATTCTTATTTCAAGAAAATAAAAAAATTCTTCTACATACTTTTACAACATTCAAAAATTCATTGTATTGCATTTAAAACAATGAAGGACATTTCGAGCATTTTTTATAAGGTTTTATTTCTAATTCATTAAAAACAGCACAGTAATATTATGTTTTAATTTAAGTTAAATTTTTAAAGTACAAACAACTTTTTAAAAAAATCGAAAACAATAATGTGCATCAAAATCATGAAATACCAATTAACCCTGTAACTCCTAAGGGTTGAAAGTAGAGCCCCCTCCCATACGATTTTTTAATCAACTCGACATTACATTTCACCTCCTTAAATAATTGCACTCAATTGAGGACACCCTTTAAACTAATATCTAATTACTCTGATTGTGTGGAGCAGTCTTTAAATTGTGCTGCAATCTCCCCAGCTGAATTTTTAAACAGAACTAATGGCTCTGAACTTCTCATTGCACCTGATGGTGCACTTGTCGTTGCACGTGATGGTACAGTTGTCGTTGCACCTGATGATGCACTTGGCGTTGCAACTGATGGCACAGCACTTGGCATAAGTCTGGTTCGCTTAGCGTGAACAAAGTCCGTTGTGAGGAAGTGCTTCTCACAAATTCTGGAATGGTCGCCTAAGACTACGCCGCAGCTTTTTATCCATAGTTGACGTTTTTGTAGATTTTGAGGTGGACTAAACACTTTTACTTTGCCTTCTTTTATATTAGGGCCACATATTGCACACACGTGATGACATTTACTTATATTTTCCATAATAAAATAAATAAGTTAATTAAAAAGGAACACACAAAATAAGGACGCTTATATTTTTAACTTATCATAAATTAAATGTAAGATAT
The DNA here is from genome assembly GCA_963920525.1 of Dichetophora obliterata. Lineage (NCBI taxonomy): Eukaryota > Metazoa > Arthropoda > Insecta > Diptera > Sciomyzidae > Dichetophora > Dichetophora obliterata. Next base: position 74,297,902 of record OY986436.1, read on the forward strand.
GGCATAAAATTCAACAGAAGTAACTTACTCCAGAAAAATCCCCGACTTCATGTTCATATGTAGACATCTGGGCAAAAGTAAAAGCAAAAAGCCCCTTTTACTTCTTGATGTGTTTGCAGTACTTTTATTTGACACCAATTTGACACTATATGCCCAAAGTAACGAGAAAAAGTAGCGATTAATAGTACCTGGTAATTCTATAGGCCCAACCAAAATAGGCAAAACGATACGATAGCATTTTGACGAACGTATGCACTCGTTACGAATGTTTACGGATTTAACCAAAAATGAAAAGATTTGCACAACTTGTCTGAAACAGCTGATCAGTAGGAAATCGAGTATTATTTATTTATTTATATTGTGTATTTTGTAATTTTTAATAAAGATTTGTGAAAAATGAGTGAAATATTGGCGAAATCGAAACAAATTGATGAAAATAAAATAAAAACGCACTCTGCACAGCTGTTGTTGACGAGTTTCTACTCTAGCAGTTCGTTTCTTAAGGCTGTAATTAACCAAGTGTAAGGTAACGTAGCGCGACGTTGCCAATTGTCAAGCTAAAATCTGTTTAATGATAAATGTGTACAAGTCGTTACCGAAATCGAAACGTGGCGTGACGCAGCGCAGAAGTCTGTAGAAAATAGATTTCTACGCAACGTTACGATTTTTGACAGTTCGACAGCTGTGTTACAAGCGAAAAAATTTGTTTAACTTCACATTATTGTAAATTTTAATATAAGAAAGAATGCAATCTTTTATTGACGAGGAGAAGTAAATAAGCCTACTAGAATAAAATGAGTGCCCTGCACTACGCCGCCTGCACTACGTTGGATTACGATTTTGGTAATCGCTTTTCCTCGAGGCAACGTCGCACTACGCTACATCCCGCTGCGCCACCTCACGTTACGCTTGGGTAATCAAGCCTTTATATAATAATACGTCTTGTCAAACTGTTTCGTTTAGTTTCGTTCAGTTACGTTTGCTCATTTTGGGTAACAACATTAATATGCATTTAACCGAACACTTACGTTTTTACTCGTTACGGAGCAAAACGTCTATTTTGGTTGGGCCTTATCATGGCTTCACCGATTGCCATTGCTGCTTCTACGATTTTAAATTAAAATTCTGCAGAACAGCAGCAACAACATTTGTTGACGCAAGCCACAATTTTTGATTCTTTCTTAAGACGCCGCACAGTGTCGCTGGTGCGGACAAATGTAAAAAAATATTCTAGACTGTATATTTAGAAAACTAAGTATACAGATTCATAGCTAAGAATACAATTATTTCAAATAAAGAACTTTGGAATCTATATATATAAAAATGGATGTATGTATGTGGGTATGTGACTATATCACGTATAATATCCAAAACGGCTGAACCGATCTCTATGAAATTTTCAGGGAAACTGAAGCTACATCTTGAGAGTGTTCCTGTGTGGGTTTGGTAACGATTAGACAAGGGGGCGTGGTACCTCGCATACAGGCCAATATGCGCTATCGACCACAAACCAAAAAAGAGTACATATCAGACGGTTTTGATCGTAAGAAACTAAAATTTAGTAATTTTGTTCAGATTGTTAAAGTCGGTAACTGTACATTTATTTAAACGAAAAATTTAATGCAAAAACTTTAATATTTAAAACAAGTATTTCAAACATAATTTAAAAATATTGTTATTAACTTAAGAAAAAACAAATAAATAAAACCGCCAACTTTTTAACTTTTTCGAGTTTTCGAAATCAGATTCGTGATCAGCGAAACCTGAGACTCCCCTCCCCGAACAACAAATTTTTTGACTTCAACAGGGTTTCAGTTATCTGGCAATAATTTTCAATGATTTTACTGCACATAATTTTTAATTCCATCTCTGATAGTTATGTATTGTTTGTTATTGGAAGAAAATAATAAGAGAAAAATTATACAAAAAGCAGAAATGAGTTTGTAGTTGAAAATTAAATACGCTAGTTTTAAATTTTGTTTTGTAGAAACGCAAATGAGTCCAATTTCTATTTTAAAACTACCAACAAACCCCACTTCTGGGGATGAATGACTGATTACTTGAATGTTCTTAAAGTATTCCAAATACTTTTATTTTTAACGGGGAATCAATAAGGTTTGTTGGTAAAGGAAAAGTAAGTACTTCAAATTTTATTTTCTTTTATATTTTTTATAAAGATTTTTAAAATTATCTTGTTTAATTTCATTTTTATTTCCTAATTGACATATTCTAAATAAATCATAAACAATAATTTATAAGCCGAATCAGAATTCCGTTTTTCTACTCGGCTAATGAAATATCTTCTTGCAGCAGCAACCAAAATATAGCTACAACAAAATCACAACAAAAATGTCCAGCTAGAAACAAAATAAATTTAGCAACTAAGCACTTATATAAAAAGCAGTCAACTTGTGCTTTCATTCATAAATTTGAAAATATGTCTTTGTTATGCTATTTTTCCAATTTAACAAATGCAGCCAAAAAATTGGTAAATTCCGATTAGATCCTGATAAGATGAAAAAGGAAAAAACTTCAAAACGAAGGAAACTATTCCTACCTCGCTTGTGCACACATTCGATATGTTGACAAGCAAAATGTAAACAAATCGTTTTTTTTCATTATTATTTGGGTTTATATTTATTAATTTATAAAAATTATAATTTCAATACATGGATATGCTTTACTTAAATAAATCACTTTTCCTTAATTTAATTAAAAATTATAAAATGATCGCGAATTTGCCAAAAGTAACTTGCAGCAATTGATTGTAAACGATTTCGGAATGGGAAGAAACAGTAAAGCAGAATTAAGCGAGCTATTCCTAGCTCGCTTGTGCACACTGATGAAAAGTTGGAAACGAAAATGTAAACAAATGGTTTTTTCACATATCTTATATTTATTATTTTACAAAATTATAATTGCTATTAACACATAAATATAAAATAAATCGCGAATTTGCCAAAAGTTACTTGCAGCAATCGATTGTATTCGATTTCGGAATGGGAAGAAACAGTAAAGCAAAATTCCTAGCTCGCTTGTGCACACAGCTGAAAAGTTGAGAAATGAAAACATAAACAGAAATTGATTTTTTGGTTTTTATTTATTAATTTTTGACAATTGTAATTATAGTATGTATGCATATATCACTTTTTAAATTGACTTAAAACACTTGACTATTTTTATTATAATTATTAAAATATCGCGAATTTATTTGCAATTTCGAAGCAACTAATTTGCAGCCTGTCGTGCATTCCATTCAATAAGATTTGACATATGAAAAAACAAGACACTTCAATTAAATAAGCCAACCTATTCTTACCTCGCTTGTGCACACAGCAATTTCTCACATTTTAGCTGTTCTAAGAACAGAAAAGGAAAATTGTGACAAAAAATTGAGAAGAGTCATTTCAGTTTAGGACAACTCTTGCAAAGGTTCTTGAAACTGAGTGAGAAAAGGCGGCTCTCTGAACCTGGACCTCTTCTACTCATTTAGTCTCTTTGCATTCTATTCGCCATATTTTCTTTGTATAAATGTGTGCGTTCAGAAGGTACAAAATTTACTAAACATGTTGAGTTTTTAATCAGTATTAGTTTCCGCTACTTTGTGTGCCTGCTGAATGGTTTGTTACATTTAATGTCAGCGCAGTGACAAATAAAATAAAATAACAAATAATCAATAAAAACTCGTTAAACAGTTGAGTAACTGTTTCATATTCTGAACGCATCCAAACTTACTCAGTTAAATCCAAGAAGTTTCGTGGAGTTTTGTGGATTTGACGAAATTCAACTCAACTCGGACTTAACTCGCCATAGAAACGTAGTATTTGATCGATAATTATGATCTGCTGGATTATAGCTTCACGCATTCACAATAGAATATGTAGGATAGCTATTCTTTTTAATAAATTCCTGTTATCTACTGCAACATAGCTTCAGTTAAGGAATGCATTCGTTGCGTTTACCGTTCGAAACATTCTATGAGAGTATTCCATATTCTCAAACCATTTACAAAGCGGAACGAATGAGCGCGAAACATTAATTTTGCGAAGCGAATAAATGTGCAATTCTCTTTGAGAGAGTTTTAATGAATATTGATCATCTAGTCGTTTGTAGCTGTTTTTTATGGAATGCATTCGAAGAATTGCGAATACTCTCAAATGGTTTTCATGAATTTTGGCGTTTGCTTTAGTTTTGTCTGCTTCTGATCATGTCAAGTATTTTAGTTTTTGGGCAATATGAATTTAAATAATGCGATTTACAAATGAATACACAAATAGACCTTATATTGTGATTTTAAAAATTATGTGACTTTTTTATAATAGGGTTGCCACCTAATTATATGTTTTAAGTGTTTTAAACATCATTTATCAGTATAAGGGGGTCGCTGATTTCAAATCTAAAGTAATAATATTAAAATTCAAGATGCTGGACAGGGTTGCCACCTCATTTTTTTTATTTTTACGAATTCGGGGCTGGCAAAAAAAAGGTATACTAAAAATGGGTCGCTGAATCCAAATCCATGGTCAGAAATTCAAAATTATGTAATTTTGAAAAAGCAGGGTTGCCACCTAATATTAATTATTTTAATGAGTTTAAACATCTTTCATTAGTGTTAGGGGGTCGCTGATTTCGAATATAAAGTCAGAATTTTAAAATGAAAGATGGTGGATAGGGTTGCCACCTTAATTTTTTGTTTTTTTATGAATTCGGGGCTGGCAAAAAAAAAATTATACGCCAAAAAGGGGTCGCTGAATCCGAATCCGTGGTCAGAATTTTAAAATTACAATATTTCAAGAAGATTCAATTCTAACTATTTAATCAAAATCGGAGGTGGTGAACCCGTAATTTAAGTTTTTTTGATGTGTTTAATTTGAAATGGCTGATAGGCAAAAAAATGTATACCAAATATACCAAATGTATACCTAAAAAAAATATAAAAAAGCATTGAATCAGTTTGGTCATAAAAAGTAAAAATTTTTTTTAAAAATAAGCTTTTATTTAAAAGACGTGAGCTAAAAAGAAAAAAAATAAATTTGAGTGACATTTGCCTTATATGTATATAGAAGGTATATTCTAGGTGCAGAAGAACCCCTCTCTTGGTTACTCATCATAATATAAGCGTACGTAAATTGGTTAGTTCTAAGGACTTATATAAATTTGGAATTTTTCAAATACATTTATATTTAAAAGCTAGTAGCTTTTGTATTGATTTGAAAGCAGTAAAAGGGGGTGTGGCAAATATTTTTTATTATAATATTGCATTGTCACCGGACTTACATATGTATGCTAAATTTCAGCTTAATCGGATACCAACAAGTGTTCGAAAAATGGCTTGCAAGTTTTGACGGACATACGTACGAACGTAGCAAGTTAAATAAAAGCTTATAAAAAAATATATAAATTTTGTTTACAATTTTTATGCCTATTCTGAAAAGTAATAATTGTTACCCAGTATTTTAATGTTTCTTTGTGTTTGTTGTAATTTATTGATTTTAAAACAAAATTTGAAGCTCGAAAATAATAAATTTGGATAAGAATTGTCACCTGCTTTTCAGATAGTGACATTTCATTAAAAAATTTTGTTTTTTATCCTCAAATTTTGTTATGAAATCAATAAATTACAACAAACACATAGAAATATTAAAAATACTGAATAACAATAATTACTTGCCAGAATAAGGCTGCAAATGTTTCAGGAAATATTTGAAAAATGTTTGCAACAACTTCAAGGTGTTTCAGATTTTTTAAATAATGCTTGACAAAAGCAACTTTTTATTAGGACGTTGTTGGAATAATATTTGGTACAAGTACATATGAGAAGTGTCTGTTCAAAAGGTCCTATTTAAGATTTCTGTATTTAACTTTTCAGATTTTTTCCATAAAAAGCATTATATTAAGTTATTTGTTTAATTTAAATTTTTAATTGAATATTTTTAACAGTTCATATTTTTCCCATATAAAGCTTTTCCCATAATTTTTAAAAGTCTTGCATAGAATGCTATTTGCATACTCAAAACAATAAAAGTCTTCCGAAAAAATTTGCATGTGAAAGTTTCAATGTCGCCTGTATAGGCCTTTTCCACACTTGGTCAACGCAATTCCAACACAATTTCAACGCAACAGCGAAAAAGTTGAAAAGCAATGCAACTATAAACCGAATGCTTTCAGACTTGCTTCAAAAGTCATGCAACATATAATAATTGTTAATAACTCATGTTTTTTGACTTCTTGCACTAATTTAATATTTAACACTTGCTCATTCATGTTGCAAACTATTTCTTCTTCTTTTAGATTCTATTAGGAACTAATTAATTAGCTTATTCACCTTGATTAATATAAAGCCTACTGTACTATTGTACATATACTTGAATTCACAAAACAAACTCATGCAACACGTCGCCGATGAAAATTGCGGAAAGCCGCGTTGCGTTGAACAGGTTGAGAACGTGTCGAGAGCTTGTTGCGTGCAAGTTACTTAATCTGAAGGTTCCGGTATAAATACACAGGCTAGCAACTTGAGTTGGAGTTGCGTTGACCAAGTGTGGAAAAGGCCTTAGCCGCACCTTTTAACTTTTTCACGGTCTTTGAATTTCCATTTTTAGAATTTCTCCATGCAATGATATCTGCATACTCAGTACTTTAAAATTTTTCGTCTGTTGGTGGTAATAAATTAAAGTAATTTGTATGTGGGTTAGCTCCACATTTTTTTTGTTTAGTTAGTTTAAACAGATGAAAGATTTATTCTTTAAAATTCTTAAGATTTTAAAGTTCTGAGAATGCAGATACCAATGCAGGACTTCTAAAAATAAACATCGTGAAAAAGTTAAAAGGTGTGGCTTATAGGCGACATTAACGGCCGGTAGAATAAGAGCAGTAATGGCAGGAAATGATGTCACGACTATTGCAGCTCCCGTCATATCACCTCACAGATGGTTAAACTTCTTATCTTTAAGAATCTTGAGTCGTTGGTGATATTTCCCTGATCAATTCGATCAATTGGACGTTTATTAGCCGAATTTCCGTAATCGCTCAGCTCCAGGAATATCGGCTGCTTGCATGAAGCCAACGAAAGAAATTCAAGCATAATTTGACTTTAAGTCCAACACTTGGCTTTCGACAACATTTTGAACACAGAAGACAGAGCAGCAGATTTGAGTGCATATCTTGCAATTATAGCATCCAGTTTTGTGCTGCAGCCTTTTGCAATTTAGACTATTCCAGTTTTAACGAACAATCCGAAGAAAACTAATTGACACTTCCAGAAAAAAAACATATTATTTTTTACAATTAACTTTCACTCAAATTATGCTTTTGTGCTTATTGACCAAGGAAATACAATTTGCAGCACAAAATTATAATAAAACGTCATTTATGGAAAAAATAACAATTCAAAATAGTCAAAAATTGCGATTTACAGAAGCCGTCAAACTTTAAAAGCGTTTCTCTCCAAACTTATTTTATGAGGGTTAGCACCTTGTGGCTCCGAAGCTTTAATCCTGTATCATTACTTATGACTTGTAGGGCTCACAGAAAGCTTCAAAATATTTTTTAAAAAGCGCCCATATCAATCTTATCTCACAATTGACTTACCTTTCCAGCTGTGATCCATTTGGGAACGGGAAGAGAGCTCCTGCTTCTGCACACTAAGCCACACATATTCTCCTGTTCAACCTTTCGTTCTTGTTTTCCATAACTTTGCTTTTTCCAATGTCCTCCTGTAACTAAGAAATATATATCAGTTGACTTCGAGCAAAAATTTGCAATTAAAGAAAATACTCGTCTTGAGGTCCTGCTTCTGCACACTCAGCCACACATTTTCTCCTGTTAATCCTTTCGTTCTTGTCTTCCATAACTTTGCTTTTTCCCAATGTCCTCCTGTAAAATAGAAAAATATATTAGTTCGCTTCGAGCAAAATTTGCAACTATAGAAAAGTAGTCGTCTTGAGGTTCTGCTTCTGCACACTCAGCCACACATTTTCTCCTGTTCATCCTTTCGTTCTTGTTTTCCATAACTTTTCTTTTTCCAATGTCCTCCTGTAAAATAGAAAAATATGTTAGTTCGCTTCGAGCAAAAATTTGCAATTAAAGAAAAATACGAGTATTTCCAATGCTTTTTCCAATGTCCTCCTGTAAAATAGAAAAATATATTAGTTCGCTTCGAGCAAAAATTTGCAACTATAGAAAAATACTCGTCTTGAGGTCCTGCTTCTGCACACTCAGCCACACATTTTCTCCTGTTAATCCTTTCGTTCTTGTCTTCCATAACTTTGCTTTTTCCAATGTCCTCCTGTAAAATAGAAAAATATATTAGTTCGCTTCGAGCAAAAATTTGCAACTATAGAAAAATACTCGTCTTGAGGTCCTGCTTCTGCACACTCAGCCACACATTTTCTCCTGTTCATCCTTTTGTTCTTGTAACTTTGCTTTTTCCAATGTCCTCCTGTAAAATAGAAAAATATATTAGTTCGCTTCGAGCAAAAATTTGCAATTAAAGAAAAATACTCGTCTTGAGGTTCTGCTACTGCACTCTCAGCCACACATTTTCTCCTGTTAATCCTTTTGTTCTTGTTTTCCATAACTTTGCTTTTTCCAATGTCCTCCTGTAAAATAGAAAAATATATTAAATGGCTTCGAGCAAAAATTTGCGATTAAAGAAAAATACTCGTCTTAAGGTCTGCATCCTTTCAAGTTCATCCTTTCTTTCTTGTTTTGCCATAACTTTGCTTTTTCCAATGTCCTCCTGTAAAATAGAAAAATATATTAGTTCGCTTCGAGCAAAAATTTGCGATTAAAGAAAAATATTCGTCTTGAGGTCCTGCTTCTGCACACTCAGCCACACATTTTCTCCTGTTCATCCTTTCGTTCTTGTAACTTTGCTTTTTCCAATGTCCTCCTGTAAAATAGAAAAATATATTAGTTCGCTTCGAGCAAAAATTTGCAACTTTAGAAAAATACTCGTCTTGAGGTCCTGCTTCTGCACACTCAGCCACACATTTTCTCCTGTTCATCCTTTCGTTCTTGTAACTTTGCTTTTTCCAATGTCCTCCTGTAATATAGAAAAATATATTAGTTCGCTTCGAGCAAAAATTTGCAATTAAAGAAAAATACTCGTATTGAGGTCCTGCTTCTGCACACTCAGCCACACATATTCTCCTGTTCATCCTTTCGTTCTTGTTTTCCATAACTTTGCTTTTTCCAATGTCCTCCTGTAAAATAAAAAAATATATTAATTGGCTTCGAGCGAAAATTTGCGATTAAAGAAAAATACTCGTCTTAAGGTCTGCACACTCAGCCACATATTTTTTCCTGTTCATCCTTTCTTTCTTGTTTTCCATAACTTTGCTTTTTCCAATGTCCTCCTGTAAAATAGAAAAATATATTAGTTCGCTTCGAGCAAAAATTTGCAATTAAAGAAAAATACTCGTATTGAGGTCCTGCTTCTGCACACTCAGCCACACATATTCTCCTGTTCATCCTTTCGTTCTTGTTTTCCATAACTTTGCTTTTTCCAATGTCCTCCTGTAAAATAGAAAAACATGTTAGTTCGCTTCGAGCAAAAATTTGCAATTAAAGAAAAATACTCGTCTTGCGGTCCTGCTTCTGCACACTCAGCCACACATTTTATCCTGTTCATCCTTTTGTTCTTGTTTTCCATAACTTTGCTTTTTCCAATGTCCTCCTGTAAAATAGAAAAATATATTAGTTCGCTTCGAGCAAAAATTTGCAACTATAAAAAAATACTCGTCTTGAGGTCCTGCTTCTTCACACTCAGCCACACATTTTCTCCTGTTCATCCTTTCGTTCTTGTTTTCCATAACTTTGGTTTTTCCAATGCCCTCCTGTAAAATAGAAAAATATATTAGCTCGCTTCGAGCAAAAATTTGCAATTAAAGAAAAATACTCTTGTGGTTTGTTAGAGGTGAATTCTAAGAAACAGTTATGTTTTAACAGTCTTCTGTTGTTGCTGTAAATTATTTCCAACATGATTCTCAAGAAATCAGGGATGTTTTCCTGTAGTAGCGATAAAAGTAATGATTATCTTCGATTACCAAAAATCGGGGAAGTTTTCCTGTGCAATTACGATCACAGTCAAACATTTTGCGCTAGTATTGGGGCAATTTGATGTAAAATTGTACATCGTGCCATTCCTTACTACAACTCACCCATCGAAGTTTCTTATCTGGTTATCTGTGCTTTTAACCATAGCATGACTTCATGTATTTCAAATATTAAGTAAGACTACTTACATGTTTTTTCCTTTTTCATAACATTTTTACAATAAACTTTTATAAAAAACTCTTAACATTGAGTCATTTATTTAGTATTGGGTTAAATTTGCGTAAGATAATAATTTAATGCAAATAAAAGATATATATATGTTTAAAATTCACTTAAATTTTTTTTTATTTAAATTCTTTTATATGAAAAACTTTGTGGACGAATAAAATATTTTATTTTACCTTTTTGTTGCATTAACTAATTGTTGTTAATTGCAATTATTTACAAAAATTTTTCCCTATGTTTTTACATATTTATTTTTCTTTATGCATACATTCAATCTGTTAACACATACTTTTAACATAAGCAATGGAGAAAACTGGGTTCACTATCTGTTGCTTCTTGTCTTTAACGACAAGACAGTTAGGGAAAAGGATATGGCACTATTATATGCCGTAAAGCTTATATCAAAAGAAAGTTCAAAATTGACTATTACTTTAATGCGGACCATGCACACAAGGTGTACGGAACTTATTTCATATATTATAAAATAAGAAAAAAGTTTTATAGATAAAATTCCTGACCATGTTATTTATTATGTTGATTATATGATTAAAATACAAATTCTAAATGCTTTATAGTTTAAATTATACTTGATTTTAAATACAAATTCTAGTTTTTGATAGTTTAAAATCGTTTATTGAGCTTTAAGTCAAAGTTTGAACAATTAATTGTTCTGGAATGACAAAAAAACTGGAATGACATTGTGCATTTCACTCAATTTCCATTTCACGAATGAGATATGCACCTAAGCTCACTTCTTCTCACATCAAACCACACAATTGCAAAAAATTAGGGTCTGCTTTACTGCTCAAGTTTTGAGTCACACTGGAATGATGAGTTTGTAAGCCTCTGGAGAGTTACACGTTTCAAAAGTGGTTACAACTCCGAATATTGTACAGTATATAATTTTTTTTCACAATGTGTTCAATATTTTCAACAGCTCCAAGCCGGAGTTAGTTAATTTTAATTCTAAAAATGCATATACTGCATATGCACCACCATTGAGGTTTGCATTGCGACACGTTACCGATATCTTATGGTGTTCGGTTCTCCTGAAGGCCTATACTGCCATTAATTTTATTCTATACATGCATGTGTATATATGTTTTTAATATTTTTATATATTTAAATATGTACCTAAAAAAAAGAAATAAAAAACAATATCCTAAAAAGAAAATAATACTTAAGCAGAACGGTAAAAATTTGCATACAGATGTGAGCAAATAAATGGATTACTTTCTGATGTAACATACGCAAAAATTTTTTTTGAAATTTGACTGAGATGCCCCGCTATTGAAAAACTTTAGAAGAAAGTATATCCGAACCCTGTTAAATAAAGATAGCAGAAGTTTGTTTTCGCAATTCTCACAACAGAAATAAGCCGGAAATACCTAGGTAGGCTGCATTTCCTTAAACAATTCATCAGCAAGTCCAATTTTGTGGCAATTTTCATTAAATTTTTGACAAAAATTTGTCGAAACTAATCCTCTGTAGGCTAAATCAGATTTTACCCGTCCCATTTCTTTTCATGAGTGGAAGGGAAATTGTTTGAAAAGATTTCATTTCGAAATATGACAAAGGATTGAGACATCTGTGAAGCTTGTATAATTTCAAATATAGCCAGCCAAATACGTAGACAAACGCATTTTGTCAAAGAAATTTTGCTTCATTAATTTGTCAATAATCAAAATTTAATTTGATTAATCAATATCAATGTGCATATTTTAAATAAATTAATTCTCTGGCCGTGGCAAGCTTTGAAAAATTATCCACGACTGATCTTGAATCAACGTGTCATTACAAACACTTTGAAGAGCATAAAATGTCGAACTAGGTTCGCAATTTTCAGTAACAATTAAATCAACAAATTGCAAGCCCCACTGTTTTTGAAACAAACAGGTAAACATATGAGGAGTTATTCTAGAGTAACAACCGCCATCCCTTCTTATTTGATCGAAGAATAGCTCAAGATTATCTTGGCAAAGCCTCCTCGTTTTATTATATATTTTATATATATTATATATTATATGTTATATATTATATATTATATATTATATATTATATATTATATATTATATATTATATATTATATATTATATACTATATATTATATATTATATATTATATATTATATATTATATATTATATATTATATATTATATATTATATATTATATATTATATATTATATATTATATATTATATATTATATATTATATATTATATATTATATATTATATATTATATATTATATACTATATATTATATATTATATATTATATATTATATATTATATATTATATATTATATATTATATATTATATATTATATATTATATATTATATATTATATATTATATATTATATATTATATATTATATATTATATATTATATATTATATATTATATATTATATATTATATATTATATATTATATATTATATATTATATATTATATATTATATATTATATATTATATATTATATATTATATATTATATATTATATATTATATATTATATATTATATATTATATATTATATATTATATATTATATATTATATATTATATATTATATATTATATATTATATATTATATATTATATATTATATATTATATATTATATATTATATATTATATATTATATATTATATATTATATATTATATATTATATATTATATATTATATATTATATATTATATATTATATATTATATATTATATATTACATATTATATATTATATATTATATATTATATATTATATATTATATATTATATATTATATATTATATATTATATATTATATATTATATATTATATATTATATATTATATATTATATATTATATATTATATATTATATATTATATATTATATATTATATATTATATATTATATATTATATATTATATATTATATATTATATATTATATATTATATATTATATATTATATATTATATATTATATATTATATATTATATATTATATATTATATATTATATATTATATATTATATATTATATATTATATATATTATATATTATATATTATATATTATATATTATATATTATATATTATATATTATATATTATATATTATATATTATATATTATATATTATATATTATATATTATATATTATATATTATGTATTATATATTATATATTATATGTTATATATTATTTGGCACTTTATTTCTTCAAGAAAGGTACATTGTAGCTTGCAAAAAGTTATTTAAATAAACAATAAAAACACTATTCAGTGTGATCGTTGGACTCGTTAGATCGTGCGACACTTGATGATTGAGATTGACTAGATAAGCGAGACGAATATCGAGAACGGTTATTTCTTTTTGAAAATTTAAGATAAATTTTGTGCTGATCTTGGTGATACTGCAAGCGAAGATTTTGTTCTTTCGTAGACTGCTGAATACGCAAATTGTGCTCTTTCATAAGCAACTCACGTTCCTCCGTTAAATTTTTAATGCACACATTGTGTTCCTCTATCGCATGCTGTTAACGCTGTTGTATATACGACAATTTGCTTTCTAAAACTTTAATTTTTTTTTTGCAGCTAAGTCATTGGAGACAGCTGTTTTGCGATTTTGTTGTTTCAGTAGAGGATGCGCTTTTTTTCGGAGTGTAGATGGGGTATATTCCGACCAGTTGCGCAATGGCAAAGGTGAAACATTTTCTTTACTTAAAATTGGCTCGATATTTTCTTTCGAGTGCGGACGCGTTGAGACACTTGCGTGAAATTCTTCCAGCATAGTATCATGATTTGATAGTATTATAATCTGATTGTACATTTAAATTTATACACATAAGTTATTGTAAAATCAATTGGCCCCAATAAAAAAAAATACCTCAATGTCAGTTACTTCCTGGCCATCGACGTCATCAATCGGAGTTGCTTAGAAGTGCGAACGCGTCGAATCAGAATCACGGGCTGTTTTAGAGTTTGGGCGAGTTAAATTTGGAGTATAAGAAGAGTCACGAGAAGTACTTATAAGTCGTGTTTATTGGTGGATTTGGGATTATAACAATTAGTACTTGTGTAATAAATGATCTAAAATAAATAATACGCAGCATCATTAAATCCCTGGTCGTCATAAAAAAAAGACTTAATCCATTAACGGATACTGAAAGAATGGCTGCAAGCTGTTGCAGCTCCTCACTTTCCAGTAAGAATTCTTGTGGTGCTTTCCCACCATCAGTCAATTGGCGAGCTCTTCACTCGGCTGCAGCGGATTGGCGCAAACCTTTTTTTCACAGCTTTATATTTGCTTCGAAGTTGTTTTTCACTGCGAATCTGAAAACTAATCGCTTAGATTAATTAATAAAACGACAAATTTAAATATTAACATTTTCCGGAGCCCGACAATTGTAGTCAGAGGTGATGTCTGCCCAGGTTTTTTTTTTTGTGCTGCTGCTGGTGGCGTCTGTCTTGCAGCACTCGATAATTGTGACTTTCCTCAAAACACACTGCAGCAACAACTTCTCTTCCTTCTTGCTGTAATTAGCACAGCGGTCGCGCTTTGCTATTTTTATAAATTCCTATCGGAAATCAAAACTTAGTCAATCAAGACAATACAATTTGTGTTTACAATTTCTAAAAAAAGAAAGAAAATTTAAAACGGAAAGTCAAAAAATTTTCAAAAATTTCCACACATTTCTTTCTTAATGAGCAACACTCTTAACATTCCAATGGAAATCTATATAAATTGAGAGTGAATTTATGCTCTCAGAATAAAGCCGGGATAAAATGTGAACAAAACCACTTTCGTATCTCACAATTTATACGCTTGGTATAAAATTAACCTAGAAATAGTTATCCCCGAATTAAATCATATTTATGCCTATTGTGAACAAAATGGCTCTCAGACTTTTAAAACACGCAATAGACTTGAATGCCTACTTGTTTTTGATGGTGCCATCAATAAGTATTTTAGTTATGATATTATTGTTGAGTTCCTTATTTGGAATTTTAGTTTTTGGGACCGTGATTTCCCCCACACTTAACACATCTATATGGCATGTTGCAGTTTACTGCTGCGTGACTATACCTTTGGCAGTTTTTTTTTTTATTATTTATTATGGTGTACATTAAGACTAAGTCTTTTATAGTACTACATTAAACATGAACATTGATTTTATAAAAAGTAACTTAAAATTAAAATTTCATTAGAAATATTTCAATTAACAATAAAATTTTAGAGGAAATGCAAAAATATAAAAAATACAATATGAAACATTAAAAATTAAACAAATATTTGATTACAATAAAGGGTCTTATTGACTTTTAAGTAATACACACGGCAATTAAAAATAAGTAAAGTATAGCGAGGAAGATAGCTAAGATTAAAGCATAGATGAGATTAGAAAAATAGCATAAAATAGAAATATAGGTTTATTGATTTAAAGTTTTGTAATAATTAAAAATGGCATGTTTAAAGCTGGTTCGAGAGATTATTTGTTTAAGAGAGTTAGGTAGTGCATTCCAAGTTCTAATGGTGCTGATGAAGAAGAATCTGCTACTATTTAGGTAGTTATGTCTAGGAACAATTAGGTTAGTTGACCGCTCAGACTGAAAAAATTGGAGTTTTAAAAAAAGATATTCTGGGCTATTGGTGTGGATAATTTTGTGTAAAAATATAGTGTTTCGAATGCTCAAATATTCAAATAAGCCACAGCCAAGAATGTTTTTACTTCTTAAAGAAATGTGATCATATCGGTTGACTCCATATACATACCTAGCCGCGTTATTAAATGCCACAAGAAGTTTATGCTGTGAGTTTGAATCAAGCTGACTATATACGATGTCAAAAAATGCAATATGTGGCATTATTAGTTGTACCACTAGTCTGCGACCAGTTTCAAGAGGTGTGAAGTTTGAAGAAGTGCATAAGTAACGTAAATTCCCATAAATTTTCACTATAGTGTTGTTTATGTGGTCTATACAAGTAAGGTTAGAGTTAATTATGAATCCTAGATTTTTTGCTTTAAACACAAATTCAAGTTGCTGAGCTCCAATAAACAGAAGAGGGATATCAATGAAGCATGTGCTACTCCTAGCAATATGAAGTACTTTAGATTTTAAGAGATAAATAAGAAGCAAGTTTTTATTAGCCCAATTATTCAGCGAGGTCAAGTCATAGTTCAGTCTATACGTCAAGTCTTCTAAGAGCCCGGTAGGTCGCGATAGATAGAGTTGAACGTCGTCTGCGTAGGCGTGAACAGATGCGAATTTACAAACTGAAAAAATATCATTAATAAATATAGTGAAGAGGAGTGGACACAGGATAGACACCCTTGAGGAACTCCAGTATGAACTGCTCTAAGATACGAATAAACATTTCCTACTTTAACCCGTTGCATCCTACATTCCAAATAGTTAGATATAAGATTTACAGAACTAGAACTAAACTTAAAGAATTTTCTTAGCTTCTCACAAAGAAGTGAATGATTGACTGAATCAAACGCTTTGGAGAAGTCGATCAGGCACAGAAGAGTGAGATAGTTTTGATCATAATTAATTCTGATGTCATCAAAAATTTTAACTTCAGCAGTAGCACAACTGTGTCTAGTTTTAAAACCAGACTGCAGCGGTGATAGTAGCTTATTTGATTTTAGGTATTCAGAAACTTGGTTAGCCATAATACGTTTGAAGACTTTTCCAAGAGCAGGCAGTATACTTATAGGTCTGTAGTCATTTGGTACAGATGCAGAAGAAGATTTAGCTACAGGCAAAACCGTGGCAGCCTTCCATAAATCAGGAAATTGGGAGCATGTTAAACAATGGTTAATGATATGAGTAAGAGGCGATATTATAAAAGGCAATACTAATTTTATAAATTGTATGGGCATTCCATCAATACCTACAGCATTTGAGTTGATATTCATTATGCATTTAGCAACGTAATCCTCACTTACAGAAATAAATTCAAAGGAAGAAAACTGAGAGTTACTAATCAATACTGGCAACTCTACACTATTAACACTGCTTGCTGAGACAGGGTTTCCGCTTGCTAAGGAAAAGTTATTGAGCTCATCAGGATCTAAGTTACAACTCATTGCTAGTTTTGTTAAATACTCTATATCTTTTGATGTTCTGCCATAAATGTTTGGAATTTAAGTTTGGGTTCAGCTTAGAATTATATAAATTGATCTTTGCTTGTCTGATCATGACAGCACTTTGAGCTCTTCTAAAGTCATCCCAGTTTGCATTTGAAGGATTTATTTTCCATTTTGAATGTAGTTTATTTCCTAGTCTAACAGCTACTAATACACGATTTGTTAACCACGGACAATTATTTGAAACTTGAACAGTACGTAACGGAACATGATGAGCAAATATAACATCTAACTTCTCCATAAAAACCTTAAGCTTCTCATCAACCGAGTCATAAAACCAGCAATCATTCCATTGCATGGTAGTTAAGTTTTGAAATAAGGCAGAAAAATCTATTGATTTAAAGTCATGATAAGTAAAACTAGCAGGAGAGTTTCTACCTAGTCTAATATTGAGGCTACAAAAAAGTAAATCATGATCAGACACGAAAGTTATCTGATCAAATTTGAGAAGTAGAGATATATCAGCGACTAGACAAACATCAAAAAGACTTGGTTCACAACCATGCATGTAACGGGTGGGAATGCAATTATTAATAATATTTAATCCACAGGTAGAAGATAGGTAATAAAAATTTTAACTAACAGAGTCATTTCTAACAGATTTACATTGAAATCACCACAGACAAAAAAGAAGTCATAATTAATAAGTTTACTGGTTAAATCTGAAAAAATGGTTCTATGCAACTATGACAACGATGTGGATTATAAATACACGAAACTAATATTTTAGAATTATTATCAAAGATTTCTACATTGAGGAACTCACAGGCATCATCAAACGCATTTTTATTGACAAATTTAACATTAAGATTGGACTTAAAAAAAACACCTACACCACCTCCTCTTCTAACACACCTGTCATTGCGCAAAATTTTATAACCATTTATATTATAGTGTGAGTCAGGAATTTCACACTTAAACCAAGTCTCTGAAACACAAATAACATCTACAGACGAGTTATCAAATATATATCTAAAATTGTCAAGTTTTAAACCATTTAAGCTCCTAGCATTAAAATAAACTACATTTAAACTAATGTGTTGCTTACACAAAACATTGATGAGAGTCTTATGATTACCCACAGCACCATTAGATAATGCATCAGAAGTTATCATAATTAACATTCAACGAACCAACTACAAACATTAGATAGTAAGATAGAATAAAAAATATTAAGTTAAAAATATAAAAAGAGAGAAAAGAAACCATAGATTTAGCTAGAAAAAGAGGGGAAAAATAAGGTGAATTATAATAACAGATTATTAACATTATCACAAACACTTTTAAATTAACCATTTAATACAACAATTCAAAATCCTAAGTTGAGGTTCCAGCGACGCAGTCAACGCTTTCTTTGCTGTTTACTAATTTGGCCTCACCATCACGAGACGTTCTCACAAATACTCGCCCACGCAAAGTAAAAACGGCAACAAGTTTGTTCTCCCTTTTTAACTGACCAGCATAGATAGAGCATTATCATTCGATTTGTTTTGGTCAAACTTTCGTTGATATAAAATCTTTTACCTCCTCCACACCCGATGTCACTAAGGTTGCCCGCAGAGTAAGCGCCGAAGCAGACAGGCAAGCAGACAGGCACAGTAAAACAATGTGAACAAGAGAGAAAAAGTTATTTCTATCTCGTTTCTTCGCAGGGCCTGCCTACCTGCCTGCCTGCTTCGGCTTTTACTATGCGGGCAGCCTAAGTGTGAGGTGCCACCTGTTCGTTTTGCAAAATGCAGCAATAGCTTTAAACAGGCAATTGCGCTCATAAGTTGTCGCCAGCTTAACGATGATCGCTGCATTATTGTTGTTGGTTTTGCTACGCACTCTAAAAATATCGCGTAGCCTCAGAGAATCACATTTAATTAGTGAGCAAACTCTGTTAAAAATGCCGCTAAGGTTTTCGTCAGTAACAGAGGAGATTCCATTGATGATGACGTCAGTGGAAATAGCGTCACTCTCATAAGATTCAAGCTGAGATTTCAGCGCTCTCACTTCATCATCCAGAATAGAAGAAAGTGGAGCTTTTGTCGCTGCATAGACTTTGCAGTTTTTGCCCTGAATTACTTAGGTATTTTTAAACTTTTCAAAATATTCTTTTTTTTGATTTAAAAATTTAATATTTAAAATATCTTGAACATTAGAATCGTGGTCAAAGTGCACTAACAAATTATTTCTTAATTTCGAGACTCTTATTAACTTATATTCAAGCTCTGCTGTATTTAAAGCACTTCTTCTTCTTTATAAAAATCATCTTCTTTTTAAAAATTGGGATAACGGTTTTTCTGATTGTGGAGTAGAAGTGAAAAATTTAATTTTATTTTTAATGAAAAATTTTTACTTTGCCAAAATCAGAAGTATTTAAAAGTTGAAGTCTAGTACTTTCACTATTAGTTTTATTAAAAAACTTTTTTATTGTTAAATAAATTATTAAGCTAATTATGAATTTCTCTAATGTTTTCATTGTTGATAATAATTTGCGCCGGCTTTTCATTTACGGCTTTCTTTTCTTTTGTCACGGTTTTTACTGTCCTTTCAGGCTTTTTCAAAGGTTCAGGGGTTTTAGTTTTCTGCAGCGCCGGAAAATCGACTTCATCTAGAATGGATTCAATTTCATCAGGATCGTCCATGCTGAGTTTGTAATATCTTTAATTTTGTGGTTTGTCTTCAATTTCTTTGTTGAGATTTGCTTACAACTCATTGTTAAAATTTTCGAGCTCGTCTTAAGAAGTGTGATTTGCTTAAGAAGTGATTTGCTTAAGAAGTGTGATTTTATCACTAGCAGAATTTAGCTGCTTCAATTCTTCAATCTGCTGCACAAGAAATTTATTTTATTTCATGCACTTGTATTTTATGCTTATACTCATTGCTCGTGTTTGCCATGTTATGGCTTTAATGTTTACGCAGGTTAGCATTTTTAGCGCTAAGATCTGCCATTAAAACTTCGTCAGTTACAATTGAACTGTCACTTAGCAGTTGGTCTGCATTTGACGCAGCAATATTTTTTTTTACAGTGTATGTGTAAAAAGTTTTTATTGTCCTTAAAAGTTTTTATTGTATTGGGATTGAGTTCTTTAATCACAAAGAGTTTATGTTTATTTAAATTCATTTACACGTCTTTTAAAAAAGCGCTTTTAGCAAAAAAGTGAGTGCGGAAGTACTGACAAACTTCCCCATTCCATACAAATAATAAAACGGTGTTTGCAAGGAGTGTGGAAGGCCTATAAAAACCTAACGCAGGCCTTCGGACTCCTGCAATTGCCCACTGGGTTATTGCGCAGCAGCTGATTCATAGATGCATTTGTGAACACTTGACTCAAACCAAGAATGATAGAATAAGAGATTACTCTTTGCGCAGGTCCGTTACTTCTGTTAATCGAGTTTGACAACCAGCTGTTCAGTTGACTACGTCACAATATTTTATTTCATTGAGAAACGTATTGCGATCGGTTGTATTTTATTTAATTGTGTATATATCGAAGAATATTTGCGAGTTTTTAACTTAAAATTTAAAAAAATTAAGTGCGCAGCTGCTAATTGTGGTAACAGTAGCAAACAAATATTTTTCAGTAACCTGATGTTTGTAATAAATACAAAAATTAAACCAAGAAATTGTAGAAAACGCACACAAACGAAAAAAAATACAAAAATTTTTTAACTAAACAAAATTTGTTTCATTATTTAAAAACTTAGAACTATCATTTATTTGTCCTTTCTATTCACAGGTAAATTAATGGAAATAAAATATCTTGGAATGTTTAAACTACATCAATTAAACTCGTAATAAACATTTTTATAAAATCCAAGTCGAAAAATAATGCTCACTGATTTGTTGGTTTATCAGACTCTTTTTTTTTTGACTAAGCTCCTTACTGGCTGTAATAAAACAATAGTAAAAGTAATGTTTGCAAAGGAGTACTTAATAAATTTACCTTCTTCTCGTTCCAATAAATTGCATCTTACTTCTTTTATTTTAATCATACAAACTAAAATGTATGCAATTATTTCTGTGTAGAAATTGTATGCAAAGTGAACGCTCGCCAAAACAGCATTGATATTATGACGTACATGCGCAGAACGACAATTTTGTTGTACTCTTTTTCTTGTTTTCGGTGCAATCTTTGTATTCTATCATTCTTGGACTCAGTGTTGCCGGCAGTACTTACACTTTATTGCATTTCCGAAAGAACCTATTATTATTTATATGTACACTATCATTTGTACAATGCACTAATACGAATTGATTTATTTTTGTTTACGAATATCATTAGTATATAAAACGAATATATTCATAGATACGATATAAGGTATTAGTAACATTATACGAATGAATTCGCAAAGATATCACAATACAAATACTTTTTATATTGTTCGAATAGGTATTTGTAGAATGTACAAATATTTTGTTTACGCATATCATTCGTAGAAATTTTACTAATAAATATGTTGAGTGTTCAGAATCTTCGATTCGTTCATCCACATTTATTACGAAAAACTTGAAGAAACTAAATTTTTTGACTCAGAATAAAGTTGTTAAACTTATTACACCATTATCAAAGAGCTGATTACGTAACTTCAAGACCATTTCACGATATGAAGGACGATAGATAGCAATTTTGCAATTACGAACTAAAATCATCAGTTTGCCATAAGCTATCACATATCGAAAATCCAGTATGGATCTTTTTATTTTGGGGCTTTTTTTGGGGTTTGGAATTCTTATTTTCGCACAAAAATCTCGATTTTTTTTGCATTTCAGCCAAAATTTAGGTACAAAAGACGATAGAGCGGTACTTTAGCATAGTGCCATTCGATTTGGCACATCAAAAGTGCATTTTTGCTGATTCAATTTTGTAATTGCGGCGAATTCAGTTATTTAAATATGATTTGCGGCGAGTTCAGCAAAAACTTGGATTAAAGATTTTGCGCTATCTTCTCAGATGTCTGTAAGAGATGGTGGAAAATATCAGAATTATTTTTGCACATCTTATCAATGTCTTCTTCTAACATCATGTTCTTACATTTCTTATAGTTTCGCTTTTATTTCAGAAATTATCTTTTTACGGTAATATTTCAGGTCAAAGGTCACCAATCTTAGATCCAATTATATTGTGCAAGCCTCTTTATCCAGACCTTTCATTAGAAACCTCATTCACCATTCCTACCTCTTATAATCCCCGAGATCACTTTCTAAAATTAATAAGAGTTCTCATCTAAGCACTTAAATATGTAAAACAATTTATCTTTTGATAGAAAAAGTGTAAATAACGTAAATGTCGACAAAATGACAGCTGCGGTTAGGGTTGCGGAATCACCTTTATTTAATTTTAAATCTTATAAAAACCTTTATTAACATAGAAAAAGAAATAAAATTTGAATTTACTTCAACTATTTTGAGAATGTAATGACTAACACCAAAGGCAACCTTTACTCACACACGTAGGTTTACATGCTAGTTTACACTTCAAAATAGGCGCGGAAATGATGTAAGCTCACTCCTATTCAGATTTTGATAGATAGTTTACGCGCATGTAAGTTGACAAGGTTCAATGATCAGTTTCATGATTAGAAGAGAACCCGCATATACACTTTCAAAGTTCATATTTCAGGTCATAGGTCATCAATTTAAAATCGAATTTATTAAAAGCGGAGCTCCCAAGGTTTAATTCTTTCCCCACTTCTGTTTTCTATGTTCATCAATGATGTATTCGACAAGTGTTATGATGTTACCATGCATGCCTATGCTGATGACCTTCAATTGCATTTGTCAAGGCCTACTAGCCTCGTTGAAAATGTAAGTGTTAGGTTGAATGAACAATTGAACAAGATAGCAGAATGGTCCAAAACAAATAAGCGCAAGCTTAACAAATCATATATATGTGTTACCGATCTCTAATACGCTATTCATAAGTACTAAACTTTCTTCGTATTTCCTTAAAGAAGCAGTCTGGTGCTCGAGTTCTAAAAAATCTTGTATTTTTTTAATGGATTTCGAAAGTATAACATATTGAGAGTATACTGTACCATGCTACGTTTTTCGTTTTAATAACCTCTTGCCCACCCTCCTTTGCTAAAGGCTAGCTAAAAGTAATTGAATGTTTTTGTGAATTTAAAGAGGATAGCTTTCTGTCTCTATTTTAAGCGATTTAGTATTGTGTCTTTGAAACAAAAACCTAATTCTTTATTTTGTTAGCTCATATAAATGAAACTTAAGACACATCAAGCTTCTATTTCATAATATTGCTTCATTTGGAAACTAATATGCAACACAGTGTCGATTTACATTTCCTTTTTCTGCGTGTGCTTCTCTTGCAATATTTTGTTGTCTTTAGTAAGTTAGCAGCTTTTGTCAAGCAGATTGCATAATTAGGCGATTCACTTGTTACCCAGTCGCCTAGCACCAAGCGCACTAGGGCATGCCAAAGGGCCAGTCGTACACTTGGACGTATTCGATTACCAAGGTGTCAAAACTTATGTTATGTGTATAAAAGCAGCTTCATAGCCGCAAAAATATTAGTCAACTAGGTTACCGCAACTGAGCAACAGTCTGAAAGGTGTCTGTTGAATTGAAAAGAAAACCAAAAAATGTTTATCAAGGTTTTAATATACTATTATAATATTCCTGCTGGGCTAAACTTATTATTTTTAATGCTTTGCAGAACCTTTTCTTGAGTATATTGTTTGCAGTCTATGTCAGCGCAGGCTTGGTTCCTGAGCACGCCACCGCCATAATCAGCCATCCTGTGCAGTTGGACGAAAGCGACCCACAATATGAATTCCAGTACAGTGTGCATGATTCCCATACTGGCGATATAAAGGATCAATTTGAGCATCGTCGTGGTGACTATGTGACAGGGCGCTACTCACTGATTGAACCCGATGGCCAACGCCGCATTGTAGAATATAGCGCTGATCCTCAGTTGGGCTTCACGGCTGAGGTACGCCGTGAGGTCCCACTTATACGTTCCTACATCGACGATTCACATCCAGTTGCAGCAGATAGTGGCGGAACATGGCCAGTTCCTGAACATCATCGTTGATATCTGCGAATTTTAAAAACAACTGCCTACGAAATGTGAAATATTTATTGTAAATAAAACCTTGTTCTGAAAGCACGTTGATGGATTTTTCTATAAGAATGGCATGTTTTTAAATTTTTTTTTTAAATTTATTCGGTTCGATTCGACATTCTTAAAATATAATTAAAAAAATATAATTAGGCTGTGTGTCAAAAGGAAACTTTTCAGTTGTGGTAGGATAGAAAATATCAGGTTGAATAAAATTTGTATGTGTTGAAATAAATTTGTCTTTTTTTGCTGTGTCAAATGGACGATGAAATTTTGACAATTACAAATTTTGAAATTTCACATTTCGGTCGTGTTTTAGCGCAAATGTTTTATTTAATTTGCATTTTATTCAGTGTGCGACATATTTAATTCGAGTGCTTGTACTTGCAACTTATTTCGTAAACTTGTAATATTGTAAACTTAAAAAATAACAAAATAATAAAAAAACGAAAGTGCTTGAGTTTTTGTGTGCGTGTGTGTGAGCCAACGATCTCCCGGTGCATCAGCAAGTGCAGAAAAGTTAAATTGGCTTTCTTTGCTGACGAACGTCCTCTAAGTGCCACCACCAGCAGCACAATAAAGTGCAGTGCAAAATTTCTTGCTAGCCAACATCCTCCAAGTACCATCACCAGCAGCACAAGCAAGTGGAGCGCAAATTTCCTGATTCTTTTGCTTGACAACGTTCTCCGAGAGTCGCCACGAGCAGCACCAGCAAGTTCAGCATAATTCAATTGACTGGCCAACTCTCCAATATTTCAGAAGCACCATTTCAGCATGTCTCAAGCGCATAGGCAAATTTCTGCCATTATACTCCGGAGTGAATTAAATAAATTGAAAGCGGAGAATTTGCGCTTAATTTGCTTGTGCTGCTGGTGATGGCACTTGGAGGATGTTGGAGCAACAAATTTTGCACTGCAATTGCTTGTTCTGCTGGTGGTGGCACTTGGAGGACGTTCACCAGCAAAGAAAGCCAATTTAACTTTGCTGGACTTGCTGATGTACCCTGAGATCGTTGGCCCATACACACGCAAACACAAACTCAAGCACATTAGTTTTTATTATTTTGTTATTTTTTAAGTTTACAATATTACAAGTTTACGAAAAAAGTTGCAAGTATGTACAAGCACTCGAATTAAATACGTCGCGGAATTGATGTGTTGTTTCTGTTTTCTTTATTTTTGAGTGAGTCAAAAATTCGCTTTCGACTGTCAAAATTTGTAGTAGCCCCTGGGGCTAGCACAAATTTTGACAGTTATATTCACCTCACAAATGCCAAAAATTGCTTTACCCCAACTGTCAAAATTTGATCATCCGACTGAATGAGGTAATGAGGTAATACCTAAAAAATTAAAATATCATATTGAATGAAAGAAGAAGATAAGAAATTGAAAATGAGTTTTATATCTATCTGAGTGTTTGTAATAGCATTCAAAGCAATACAATTTAAAGACAATTTTTATTTTGCGAAATGCTTACCTTTATATTTTTATATGAGGATGGCCTGAAAAGTTTTCGACCAACAAAGATGCGAGACATTTCCTTCCTTAAACTAATTTTTAGTATCTGGTCGACCGAGCTAGCTCGGCTTCACGCCATAACCCATGTTTTGACATTTTTTTCTCTTTGATTGTATATCGATAAAACAATTTCTTTAAATCTACTGTAATCAGGAATCATCCGATCACCATATTCACCTCACAGTTTAAAAGTACTCATAGGGCTGTTAAATGTTCGTAAATCTGCAAAAAATTTATTAGTCTGTAATATAATAGAAACTTTTTACCGAATAAAATAATTTTGGATGACAAAATCGGTTTAAACACCCCAATGTGGGCTGCTAAATGCTTTTTGCGCTACCACATTAAAGTATACATAAAAATAAAACCTTTATACAAAGCAAAACACAAACAACAACATGCATACGCGACTTTGTGCTCCGCAAAAGAAGGCATGCTAGCACTGCTATTATTGGCTTTAATACACCTTCCATGATCACTGCATTGATGAGTACTTCTGTAAGGCCTAACCTTTGAAGGTTCTGATTCTTTTCATATTATTTTATATGAAAAAATTTACAAAAAAATTCCAAAAAAATTTTAGAATACACAGATCAGTTTGAAAAAAGGTGAATTAAAAAAAATGTTTTTCCTAGTTGGGTCTCAAGCCCGGGCTCCCGAATATTAACACATTACATGTTATATTATATGAAAATATATGGAAAAACTCCAAGTCTTTTCTTATATTTTTGTATGAAAAATATTTATAAAAAATTAAAAAAAAAATTTTTAAATGTACAGAATAGTTTGTAAAAAATGCAGATTTAAAAAAAAACAACAAAAAAATTATTATTTTTTTGTCCGAGTTGGATCTTCAACCCGAGCTCCCGAAAGCTTACTTTCATTTGTATTGATGCAAAATAAGATATTGATTCTTAACAACTACGATAGACGAGTGGGTAAGATGTCGGACCACCACATGAGAGGACCATGGTTCAAATCTGAAATTGTTAGTAGTTTTTTATTTGAATTTGATATTAATATTGCTTTTCCTACTAACGTGACTTCTCGAAAGAGCGCTTTTGGCAGATCTCTTTTGAGCAAGGAGAGCGGAAGGCCTGACAAATTTTCCCATTTCATACAAGCGGTTCAATAAAACGGTGTTTGCAAGAAGTGTGGAAGGCCTTTTAAAACCTAACGCAGGCTTGCTAAAAGGCCTTCTAACTACTGCAATTGCCCACTGGGTATTACAAATACCAACATACGAGTACAAAAAATTATAATTTACTCCTCGATACATTAGAAAAGCAAAATGAAATGGAAAGCAATACAAATTATTCGCGTGAAAACACGGAGAAAACTACTTTTTCAGAAAAGTGACCTAGTTAGATCGATTTTTCGTCCCCGTAAATATCTATATTGAAAATTGCATCGAAATTGCTTAGAATTTAAATTATCCTAATGTCCTAATTAAGGATGCCAGCAGTTATTCCAATCCCGGGATTTTCGGAATTGAACTTCGGTGTGAACACTTTTCGGGATGCACCGAATTGGGGTGCCAAAAGTCAATTTTTTGAAGCACAGAATTGAGAAAAAAAATAATTTTTGCAATGTTGAATAGTATTGAATATGTCCCAATGATAGTACAAGGTTAAAGTAATAAGAGACTTGAATAGAAACTACTCGCAGAATAAAATAATTTTGGCCGCCTAAATCGGTCAAATACCCCAATGTGCACTAATAAACTAATTTTTTTGCAATGTTGAGTATGTCCCAATGGTGGTATAGGATTAAAATCAAATAACAGACTTGAATGGAGACTATTTACCGAATAAATTAATTTTGGCTGCCTAAGTCGGTGAAATATCTCAATGTGCGCTGCTAAACGAATTTTCTTATAAGACCTAGTTGGATCTATTTTTCGTCCCAGTAAGCCCCTATACTTAAAATTTTATCGAAATCGCTTGGACCGTTTACGAGAACTCAAACAAGCAATTCAACCATTTCAATTTTAAATGATGTGAATATAGAATTAGAAAAACCGTTTATCGAGGCTGAAAAAGATTGTTAGGACGATGAGTGCAATCACTGAAGCAAAGACTTTGCAAAGTTTTAGAAGAATTTGCAACATCAGGCAGCCAGCTATGTATTTAAAAATTGTCAGATATTCTGACTTAAGCTTAGTATGCCGTAGAAGAGAAAATAAATCTTTCGTAAGAAATGCATTGCTCTTTTGACAGCGAAAAGGTAGCGAATTTTTTTTTGTTGGTTAGGACGCTGTTGAACAGAAAAATTTGTTCAATGCAGCCAAGTTCACAACCATGATTTAAGAGTTAAAATGTCAAAATTTCGCTGTCTTATATGTCCGCACATTTAATTGGCGTGGAAATTTGACATTCAACAATATTCAACTAACACATTCAACAAACACCTTATGGTAAGTATGCGTCAGTGTTGAGTCTACACCAAAATTTCGCGTGTAGAATTGAAAGCCTAATCATTTTCGTTCCTATAGCATACTAAGCTTTAGGAAATAAGTTTTGTGGTGAAGGAAATCGTTACCGAAACTTGCAAATGGCTTACAATTATCGTACACATGTTTCTTTGCGAAATTTTGACATTTTAACTATCCAAGCATGGTTGTAAACTTGGCTGCATAGCGTACTAATCCACGAAAAAAATGTTGCTACCTTTTCGCTGTCAAAAACGCAATGCATTTATTACGGAAGATTTCTTTTCGATTCTATAGCATACTAAGCTTTAAACACAAAAAAAAACATGAAGACGGTGTCTAAAACAAAAATTTTTAACATTTATAAAATATTACCTTCAACTGTTCTCAATTTTATTATTTTATATTTTTTGTTCTTTAAATTAACACAGTTTGCTTGACATTAATATTACTTCGAATTTTTTGGGTTTATTAACAATAAGGGTATTCACAATTGCGTGAATCGTGGTATTGTGGTTTTTCTTCCATAGTTGAAAACCGAACTTATAAGCATCCTTTAAAATAGAATTTGTGGTTAGGAATCTCCCATAATAGGTTTTTGTTACTATGCAAACAAATAAGCTTTCACGTTTGATATATTTTATTAAAGTATGGCATAGAAAAGTTTAACTTGCATTTTCAGCTTCTTTCATGTTTGCAATAACAAAATAGCTGGCAACCGAGTAGTTTATTTAACTTCAAAAACCAAGTTCATTTTACATATCATTGGGCTAATAAAATGACCACAATTTTGTTTTTTAGAGATTTCATGTAAAACAACAAAAAATATAAAAACCGATCGGTAAAATGCGGTATCAATACCACTCGGTTTTTTAAATATACTGAAAATAACGCTATTGTGAATACTCTTAACTGTTTCGTTTTTTTTTTGTTGCTTTAAAAATGAATTAATTTACATTTTTTAGTTTCAGGTAAAACATAATTAAAAATTGTATTAAAAATGTTTTGAATTATTTACTTCTTAAAGTTTTCAATCCCGAACTCATCCCAGGATTGATATTTTCAATCTCGATAATCCCGGGATCGAGAAAAGCTTCCGGGATTGGACTCCTTAGGGTCAATTTTTCAGTGCAAGCTTAAACTCTAGTCAAATTAAACTGAGTTGAATTAAACCAAAATTGGACATTTAAACACGGTTTTTAGGCAAAAAATAAACACATTATATGATAACTTAAATCAACTTAACTTAAACGAATGCTAAATATCTTGTTAAACCGAGTTTAAACGTCCAATTTTGGTGAGTCAAGCCACGTTTAGTTTGACTTTAGTTTAAGTTCATACTGAAACACTGGCCCTTAGTGGTCAAGTCGTTCAAACTGTAATTCGGAGATATTTTATATTTTCACTTCAAATTCAAAATCGGCAACTTTCCAATACTGTCAAAACCTGTACTAATACATAGAAACAACATATGTGGGTCCACCCCAGTATCAACAAAGTTTTAAAATTCAAAAATGTAATTCGAATACTCTAAGTACATCACTTTATTACGAACACTTTACCTCAAAACTTCAACAAATCTAATGGTAATGAGCTCGACCTCAAACAATTCTAAATCCTATGAATATTTATATTTAATCCGTTGTAAACTTATTTTATTCTTTTTGATTCGAATCAATCTCATTTTTGTGTTAGTGGCTCTTGATTGAAAACAAATTTCAGTATAAAATAAATCGCTTTAAAGTTTTATGTCACGTTTCGCCGATTTCTTCTCATTTCTCGATGCAGTCGAAAATTAGTTCCATTTTTGTCGCGTGCTAGATCCCATGTTTATTGCTTATATTTATATTGGAAACACAAAATCTACAGAACCTAACATTTGTACTAAACACATTGCTACTAAAATGAAAATTTTTTTTTTTAGTTTTCTGTATTTTTTTGCGCTTCAACCCTAGAATACTAACCTTACGAAAATTTTACTCACTTCTCGTGAGTAATTCTAATGTATAAGCTTACTATTCGAGGGTTTAACGCATGCGAATTTCGCGTGATTGACCATGGAAATGCTCACTAAAACATTTCTGTGGGGGTATTTTAATTTTGACCCATTCGAAGAAAATCCCTTATTCGTTAAACATATCTTTGAACCAAAAAAGGGTTCACAAAAAGTAAATCTTTTCACTCATATTCATATTGTGAAACAAAATAGTTGTATCTTTTTTATTTCTCAACTTGATTATGGCTCAAAAATGGGTTTTTTATAAAAAAAATTATTTGTGAATGTTAACCAGCTCAATAACTTTGGTTTGCTTTTATGTGATCTCTATTTTTTAAAATGCTAGGAAACTCCAAACTTAAAAACAACTTTATTCTAAATAGAAGAAACTAAAAAACGTTGGCAAAACTTTAACATTTTGCTTCATTTTCACTTGTACTGCAGTAGGTACAATTTATTTTTTTTTTATTTTAGTGGACTTTTTGTTTTATAATGAACTCTCTCTAAAAGAAGCTTTAGATGGCCTTGTAATTAAAAGACACCGATGTTTGTGTGGATCTTTAAAGTAACTCCATTACATTTGTTGTAAATAGAGAAACTCTAAAAAAATAATTGCCAACGGAGTAAAATCTCTGGACTGTTTTGCGTGTCTCTTTGTATGGTTTCAAGGTTTGGCAGCAATCATTTTCAAAAGTTTTTCTTACTCTTTTTAAAAATGAAGAGTATTTTCTTTATATATTTTGAATCGGCTTATCTAACGTTTAAATTTATTTTGCTAAAATGCTTCATGCTTTATTGAACTGATAAAAATGCCTTTAAATAATGTTGCATTCATATTTTATATTTTAAAAATGCTTTTGTTGCGATCTATTTACAATTAAATTATAGTAAGTATTTATATAACAGATATTTGCGAACTTTTTGAACACTGAGACGGTATGATTGACGATCAGTCTCTTAGAAATGCAGTAAGATTATGTTGTGGTTATAACAACAAATTCTTTTCTTGTGGCAGTTGATTGGAAGAGTGAGTGTTGTGAAGAAATGCAAGTGAAGCTATTAGAGAGAAGCACACATTTCATTTGGTTTTTTCTTTTCAAAATGATATGAATGATATAACTACTATTTACAAAATAGTAATATAAATATAAAATGTAGAAAAGAGATATGATAAAGCGTACAACTGCAAGCAAAAAGTTCGCAATAATGCCTAAGATGTACAAGAATAATTAAAACCGTTTAAAGTTCTCTTTGACTTGGCTTGCGTATGAGATAAATAAACAGATAGACAATTCAACAAATCGAAAATGGCGCCAAAAGGGCGTCACTGCTCGTGGTGTTTCGTAGGGTGGCGTATTTATGTGTGTGTCTTTTGCGTGTACGATGTCGGCTTAGTGATTATATCCATAAGGGCCTATGGCCAGTTTGGGTGCAGCATAATGTACTGGTGCCAGCACCTTGGCAATGGGAGCCACTGCCTTAACAACCTTGTGTCCCAAGGGGTCGCGACGTACCACAGCGTTGAAGCCATTGTGAGCATCGGAGGTGTAGTCAACTGTACGCAGATAGCCATCGGCATCAATCAGTGTGTATTGACCATGTACAACATCACCCTTGCGTGACTCGGTTTGACTCTTAACATCGCCAGTGTGGTCGTCGTGAACGGAGTAGGAGAAATCGTAGTGAGCAGGTGCTTCAACTTCAATTGTTTTCACCAGAGGCTTAATCAGAGCTGGGGCATGGTAGACGGGTGCATGATGAATGGGGTATTCAATAGCTACGGCCGCTCCCAAACCAATGATAAATAGACCGAATAACTGTAAGGAGATTAAAGGATTTAAAGGGAATAATTGAAGGGAATAATTAAAGGGAATATCAAAGCAAATTCTTTTAGAAACTCAAAACTGCCTAAATTCTATCATTATTCTATCATTTTTTTGTATTTTCAGGTTGCGTTAAAAAATAATTGAAACATATCTTGAAGTTTTCAAATAAGTCAGAAAAACTAAAAACAGATTTTTTTTAAACAAATTCCTTTTAAAGTGTTTTAGAATCTCAAAGACCACTTGTCTAAAGAAAATTAAAAGAATCTCGAAGACAAATTCTCTGAAGGTACTCTTAAGCATTTCATGGAACAATAAAGAATCAATTTTATGGTTTCTAAACCTAACAGCATATCTTTGTTTTTGCAACTTCTGAAATGAATCTTTTGAAGCTTTCGATCGATATGTTTAAATAAGGTAATTGCAAATTATAATTGTATTTCGAAATATTTAAATTCGACTAAATATTTTGAAAATAAAATTTGACTTATTTTCTAAAGGTTAGAAGTGCTCTCCAAAAAGCTGCAAACACTGAGATATGCTGCTATGCCTTGGAACCACAGAGTTCTTTGCTTTGCTTAAAACCGAGATTAACAATAATGAAGCACATTTCTTAAAAACTTTTAACAAATGAAGCACATTTCTTAAAAATTTTTAACAAATGAAGCACACTTCTTAAAAACTTTAAACAAATGAAGCACATTTCTTAAAAACTTTTAACAAATGAAGCACATTTCTTAAAAACTTTTAGCAAATGAAGCACATTTCTTAAAAACTTTTAACAAATGAAGCGCATTTCTCTCTTCGGCCGTTACTGAATAAAGCAAGGTTTTGTTTTCCTTCTTACCGTGAACATATTGTAATAGTATTTTTTGTTTGTTTTGGTTTAAAAAAAATAGATTTTAAAACTTTTGACTGTTTGATGTTGCTGCTGCTTTGGCTGCTAGTGTTTATTCACGTTAAACTCCTGAGGTAAACTACGATTCTTGTCAATTAAACAGCCTACTTTTATATATGACCGAACGGTCGTTCGTTTAGGCCAAAAACGATTTTTTTTATATTTGCTTAAGTTTTCTGCCTAGCCAAAAACTAGCCATTCAAACATACGCTCACACTCATACACATGAACTTGTATACCACGTTAAGGCAAACCATGGACCATGGTTAATAAGTCCATTTTTTTTTTTGGTATTTGTATGTTTGTGTTTTGTTCCAAGTAGTTTTATTTTTATTCCGTTTGCCTAAACAATTTATTTTTTCGTTTTTGCTGTTATTGTTTTTGTCTGTCTTTTCGTTTACATTTACAGCATTTTGCTAGCACATTGACAGAAATAAATTAATAACTGTTAAAATGGGAGCAAAATCCTACTTTGCTCCAGTTTCGAACTTGGTGACAGATCGAACATAAAATCTTAGTCTATTAACAGCTCTTAACGGCCGGACGGACGGGCTTGTTTTACATTTTTTTGTGTCATTGCACATTTCTTCTTGAATAATGCAATGAATTCATTGATAAGTGTTGTAATGTTACGCGATGCCTTTTCATACGCGATGTTTTTTCAATTCGCATAAATGAAAAGCGATGAAAATCGACAGGTCTTTTTTATAAATATTTAAATCTTATGAAAAAGCAGGATTTTGAGGATAAATAGTTAAAAATCAGAGAAGGAAAAACAATTATACAACGATAGCCAGAAACTTTTCGAGTACGAAATTGTGTTAATTTCTTTATTTTTTTACCCCCACGCATACTGCGTAAGGAGTATATTATTTATTTATTTCAGCCTTCTGATATTGAAATCTTACAGACTATACAATTAATCTAAATCAATATAATTGTACATAGCTAAGTACTTAAGATAAACAATATAAATAGATTAAGCTTAAAGAAGTTTTCCGGTAAATTAAAATCTAGTACTTGAGAAAAGCTATTACATAGAAAAATACACTTGTTATTAGGTTCATTTTGAGCATAATTATTTCTATGAAACCTTTGTGGCAATTTATCAAAGCTTTGCTAAAGTCAGTGTAAATGCAATCGACCTGGCTAACAGAATCAATAGATTTTATTACATAGAAAAATACACTTGTTATTAGGTTCATTTTGAGCATAATTATTTCTATGAAACCTTTGTGGCAATTTATCAAAGCTTTGCTAAAGTCAGTGTAAATGCAATCGACCTGGCTAACAGAATCAATAGATTTTAACCAGAATGTAGTGAAATCGAGGAGATTAGACATAGTGGACCTGCCAGTAACAAAACCATGCTGACGAGTCGTCATGACTTGCCCACAGTGAATTTTCACTCGATCGTACGCTATTCGCTCAAAAAGTTTAGGAATCGAAGACAAATTAGCGATAGGCCTATAATTAGTGACGTCATTCCTGCAACTTTTTTTGTAAATAGGACTGATATAAGATTTTTTCCAGAAAAGAGGAAAATAACTTTCATTAATTGATTTATTAAAAAGCAACGAGAGTGGTTGACACAAAATGGAGCCGCATTGTTTTAATACTGCGGCAGGAATCCCATCTGGTCCAGTGTTAAAATCTTCATCGATTGATACAATATACTTAAAAATATCCTCTGAGGTAAAAGATATATGCTCCAAAGAAACTTTGGGTGCGTTGTTCATATAAATTAAAAGAATCTGAACAGAATGATTCTTTAAAAAGATTGGCAAATAGGCCACAAATAATGGTGGAATCGTCAGTAAATCCATCCCGAAATTTGAAAGAAGTAGGAAATCCATCAGTCTTCTTCTTAACATTAATAAATCCCCAAAATTTTCTTGGATCCGACAAAATAATCAGCTTCATATTATCCAAATACTCATTATATAATGCAGCTCATTATATAATGCAAGAGATTCTCAAATTCCAGAAAGAAACGTTTGTATGTTTCTACGTCATTTGAGTCAAAGCTACAAACATATTTCTTCCATGCCCTATTCCTATTGTTGCGAAGAGTCTTTAAATCCTTTGTGTGCCAAGGGTACGCAGAATTATTCGCAAATTTCAGACCATATGGTACAGACTGAGAAAACATGGCAAAGAGCTCCGTATAGAAAAAATTTATTGAACTATTAAGACTATTATTATTTATGTATTCTGTAATTATATTTAATTTACTATAAAGTAAATGATTCAACTTCAAAAAGTCAGCTTTTTTGAAATTAAATTCATAAACTGTGTCAACAGAGCTTGAATTTAGCATATTCTCCCTATCGGATTTATAAAAAAATAATACTCAAAGGTGGATGGTAATTATCAATAGTTGTCAAAGCATGAAGTGCCTTCTGAACAATGATATTGTTACTGTCTGTAGTTAAGAATAGGTCAAGCAGCGTTTCCAGACTATTATAAATACAACTAACTTGTTGTAAGTCAGAACATATATTGTCAAAAAATATATGTTCTTGGCGTGTCTTCGAATAAGATGCCATTTTAAGTCAGGCAAATTAAAATCGCCCAACAATAAAATGTCGTCATTAACGTCAAGTAAATTTAATATAAATTCTATGCAATCCGCAAGGCTTGCATAGACCTCTACACTGCTCTTGGGAGGAACGTATGCATTAATAACAAATACATTAGAATTGCAATGTACAACCTTAACGCATATAAGTTCGATATTAGCAGAGCTGGGAATATCAATAAAGGAACTAACACAGGAGTTCCTTACAGCTAATAGGACACCACCACCAACTGCAGAATTATTGTCAGCGTGTCTGTCCTTCCTATATACTTGAAAACTATTGTCAAACAGTTCTAAGTCAGTAATTCCTCCGTTCAACCAAGTTTCAGTTAACGCGATAATATCTTCAGAAAAATTCTGAGTTGACAAAAAAATGTCGCGCGTCTTTGAACGCAATCCCCTTACATTTTGATAGTAAAGGGAAAGCCTATTTAGTTTTTTTTGGTCTGACTGGTGATATTATTCGTCCTTCTAGACCTGTGTTTAGGCTTAAACTCAGACACAAAGATATTACCAGCCCACAGATTAGAGCTCAGAACAGTTGCAAACTCTTCAGCAGCCACTGTGAGAATAAATGATGCGTGGGACGGTTTATTGCCAATTTTCTTGCATGAGCAGAAAGCAGCCTGACTTACTAATTGGTTGTGTTTAACAAACGTCAATACATTTTCACTTGTTGTGTCGGGCTGAAGACGTGAAATGAAAATCTTTTTTTTTCTCGACAAAGCTCTTAAATTTAATGAACTATTGCGCTCATTAGTTATGTCATTTCTAGCCGGGGAGAAAGAGATGGAGGAGATGGAGTAATAACTATATTATCCATTCTCACTGGCGTAAACACTGGTTTAGCCGAGATCTGCTTCGTTTCTAAAGTGGCTGGAAGCGTCATGCGCCGCTTATTACTTTTATTTTTGGAATTATTTCTCTTTTTCTTCGAAATATTTAGGTCTTTTTTAGATAAAACTATTTGAGTCTCAGAAGAAGAGGCTGGAAGAGTCTGAGACAATGCGGTCGAAATATTTACCGATGAAGACTTTTCATCATAAATGCTAGTGCTGGGTGAGGTGCTTAATTCATTAATAAATGTAACAATTTCTTTAAAATTGTTATTTAAAGCGTTAAGACTATCACCGAAAAGATTAATTCCTTTTCTCGAAAACGAATGCGTTTGTAAGATATACAATAATTTCCTTTGTAAAATGTTAAATAAATTAATATGCAAGATCTATTAGTATATTTAATACTAGCTAGCTTGGCAGACGCTGTTGTCCTTTTTGGTAATTGCCGCGATGAGTTTGATTTGGGTAAAGTTCCTGTAAAAAAGGTTTAGACAAAAGAGATTGCTGGCATTGTTAAGGATAGGCAAACAGACCCAAAAATTGACAAAATGAGCAATCATTTAATATTGCGAAAAAATTCAGTTTATTTTAATGACGAAAAATAAACTTATCAATGTCTTAAATTAAGCAGTGATATTGATGAACAATTAGAACTTAAAATCTATACAAAGGAGTTTAATGTTATGAAAAAATATAAACAATTTAAGGGAGGTAAATCGGTATTCAAATACTTATGCTAATCAGATGAGCTGTTTAGAAGTTTTCGCGGAATTTTTAAAGACTTTTACTACAGCGCTCTCTAGTGTTCAAGATGGATCAAAAAAGATAGCGCCATAAAACTCATCGTACCAGAAAACTCCCGATCGCAACACAACCAACTGCGTCCAATTATAAGTCCTAACCATCCAGGGACCAAATCAAACACACCAGCCATTTAGGAAAAATTCAGTACATACTCCTGGTTTCCACGGACGGACGGTCAAGTGTTATCTTTGTGGATAAAAGAGGCGGATATCAAACGTGAGCAAGGTGAAAGTTAAAAAGGGAATGACCAAAAATTTATGTCAAGTCTCGATGAGTGCAAACCAGGAGATGCAGACGAATTATATACATTGACATTAACCCTTGATTAACACATCCCGCTCAAAAAAATTCTCTCTCAAAACTAGAATATTTGAACGTTGTTTGATATTTCCTGTTGAAACTCTGATGATATATTAAACCTAGCATAAAATATTTTAAGTTTCAAACATATTCACTCATTTTTTTCTTGGCTTTTTACAAACTTCACATAGTTGTGTGGGAGACATTAAAAATGTTTCTCCTTTTTCCCCATTTAACAGGTGTTTATTGCTTCTTATTTAATAGAAAAAATGTCAAAAGAGAAGGAAAGAAACAAATATCTGCGAAAACAGTAAATTATTAATAACATTTGTCATTACTAAATTTACACATATATTAATATAGAAGTTACTAAACTAAAATTTAAATATTTATTCACTATGCAGTAATGCTGCGCTTTCGATATTGCTTTTCACTGCTTCTGGTACTTTTTGATTCTGTATTTCTTCAACGTGGTGCTGCTGGGCGTCTAGATTTAAATATAGTCGGTGAATGAAAATGGAATTACTAGCATAAGTAATTAATATAATTACCTTTAATAATATTAATTAATATGTGCACGACTGGATTCGGCGATTCGTCTGGCAGTTGGTAGAATTGATTATTTATAAACTGCCACATTAGGCGCACGGCCGGCGAGTGTTCCAACCTGAATAAATTATAATCCTTGAAGCAAATATCGATTGCTCTCGGCAGGCTGTCCATCTTGTACGTTATATTTTCAAAATCGCAATAGATGGCGCTTGGTGCCAACAGATCGCCAATTATGGTTATATAGGGTGGCACGGACGACTCTCTGGCCACTCTTGAATCATAACATTCCTTGTATAATGACTCTGTTAGACAAACAACAATAAATGCATCTCGCGTTTCTTTTATTTTAAAGTTTTTCATCAGTTTTCTTTTTTTTTCGTTGTGTGTTTGAGCAGTCGGTCAATATTTTAATAGTTTTGCCATTCGGCAAAAGCGATTGAATGAGGTGAAATACTGCGGCACAAATTGCATCTGTTGAAATATATTAATCGAATATAAAAAAACTTAATTAAATCGAAATAGCAATAGTGCACGTGTATATACTTCGGTGCAATCGTTCTTTATTTTCCTTGACTTTTTTAGTAGTTCAATGTCTTCTTCAGTTTTCAAATTGCGCGGCAAAACGGAGAAAAGCATCAATTCCATAAATTCTGTGTGTTGGTCCAGAAATGTATTTTTGACGCCGTACACATAGTTGAAATCCGATTCAAGCTTATCATACGTCGAATAGTTGTAGTAATAATTGTTATTATAAATAATATTTATATTGCACTCAGTTATACCAGTTTGTAGCCATATGGTTCTTTATATTGAGGCCACGATTCGACAATAGATTTCTTCTCATTTGTGTCTTCAGCATTTATGGAATTTAGGCGTGTTGCGACGCAACCTT
Source organism: Dichetophora obliterata (assembly GCA_963920525.1). Classification (NCBI taxonomy): domain Eukaryota; kingdom Metazoa; phylum Arthropoda; class Insecta; order Diptera; family Sciomyzidae; genus Dichetophora; species Dichetophora obliterata. The sequence goes on from OY986436.1 coordinate 74,337,017, forward strand.
TCCATCGATTAAGTCGGTCATTGAAAGACAAATTGTCAAATACTAGAGATCTCATATTTTCCTGTTCATTGTCAGTTACATTGTACACCAATTTATGATTCGAGTTTTTCGCTGATTTAGCTTTTAGCTCGGATTTTTAAATTTTTGCGCTTTTCCAATTGTGGAATTTATTGTAAAGTTTTCCAAGTGGAGCGCCAGCTCTTTCCACATGTATACAATATAATAATTCAAATATGTATATTAATGACGGAAAATTATTATTATATTAGAATTAAAGTTTTTTCTAAATGACCTTGTTATTTAATATATTGATTTTATATGATTTAAATACAAATTCTAAATGTTTAAATCAAACTTAATTTTAAATACAAATTCTAGTTGTTTGATAGTTTAAAATCGTTTTTGAGCTTTAGGATGTGAGAATGTGAAATGAGAGAAAAATTGAGAAATTGACACTTCAAATCTCATCGCCTCTGTGGTGCAGTGTGCTAGTGCGCGCTTGCACGGGTATCATAAAGATTTCTGATGAAGCCTTTAGCAGGGCCGAAATTGCAATCAAATTAGCTAGTGATTATTTCATATTGAAAAACTTTGTTGTTGTTTTTGTTGTTGTTGTTGGTGTTATTGTTGTTGTTTTTTTTTGAAATATTCGTTAGAACAATTAATTGTTGTAACTTTGACCTAAAGCTCAATAAACGATTTTAAACTATCAAACGACTAGAATTTGTATTTAAAGTCAAGTATGATTTAAACTATCAAACATTTAGAATTTGTATTGAAATCATATAAAATCAACATAATTATTTTAAAATTGTATTATTTTACCAAAGCTTCTCTAGGAAAAGTTGCCAAAATTTCCTGCGCGAGAGTTTTACATTGACTCTTCGATACATTCTTGATAGAAATTGATAGATCCCGAATTTTTCACTTGCCGAACATTGACTTGGCTCTCTGGTACAGTTTTTTTTTTTTTATCTCGTCGCTTGCTTGTGATGCGAATGATTGATCAGGCTGTGGCAAATGCTTGCCTCGTTTCCATTTCGACCAATGGTAAATAAACTCGCCTTGCATGCCAACAGAAAAGTTGGAACCTTTAAAAATTTTTGCAGCCAGTTGATCCGGAAAGTGTTCCAATACACCGACGTAAAGTTGTTACTCTATATATATGTTGTAAATGAATGTTAGTTTTTAATAGGAAAATATTAAATACATTTTTTACATATTTACAAGAAATGAGAATTAGCGAAACCCACAAATACAATTAAATGTGCTGAATAAATAAATATATGCTACCTACTTTAAAAATAATCGAATAAGCCCGATAAATTCCAGCTCGTCAAAAGGTTTTTTAGCTCTAGGACATCGTTGCTGGTTGCATAATACGCCCGCTGCATCTCAATAGATGTTTGTATGTGATTACCACCTCTGCTCGCATTCTGATGAGACTCTCCGTCAATGTTCATAATATCCTTATTCACCGAAAAGTTAGCCGTATTCAAACTCGTGACATACCGAGCGACGTTGTGCGGTGGTAACATTTCACCGAATATCTGTTCTTCTACTTGTGCTTCCATTCTTATTTATATTAAAATGTTGTATATACATTATTTTTAATTCATTTCGTTTAAACGAAACATCGATATCGTAAGCTGCATAATGCTTTCGATATTTATTTATTTTGACATGATTATACCGTGCAACAGTCGTTTTCACACTTGATGAAGACCATATATACGTGAAATTATGTAGTAAAACTGCGTTCTCAGTTTATCGCCATCACGTCAGGATTTTTTTTAAAAGGACTTTAAAGTTTCAAAGGATACACCACTTTCAAAAAATTAAATCAAATATTTCCACGAACCGTATTCTGTAAATTATATGTAAATTTTATTATTCTAGCTTTACTAGTTTAGTAGAAAAGAAAAAATTATTAATCCTGTTTCAAAAAATTGTATGTATATAAAAAAAATAAATAAAAATTAATTAAAATGTAAACGTTGACTTTGCCGCTTATGCTGATCATCTGTGTCACGACATATTGTCCAACAATATTCTGCCATCATGTGGCATGCAGTTTTTCCTCTAAATCGATTTTCAATCGTCGTGATTTCTTGATGAAAGCGCTCACCATGCTCATCACTGAATTTTCCCAAATTGTCGGGAAAAAAGTCAAGATGGTTGTCTAGAAAATGAATCTTAAGCGACATATTCACACCCATTTCACCAAAATTTTGTACTAAATTCCTGACTATATCTGCATAATTATCCGATTTATTGTTACCTAAGAAATTTGTTATTTCTTCCAAGCTAGACCATGCATTTTTTCCAACAGAAGATAGTAATTCTGGAAACTCGTTGTCCTTCAACAATTTATTTAATTTTGGTCCATTGAATACACCTGAAAGTATATTAGCTTAATTTTATGTTTTACATTTTAACTTTATAATATACCAGCATCAATTTTCGCATTGCTTAATTTTGGGAAAGTAGTCCTAAGATACTTCATAGCTGTACTTTCAGAGTCCAGAGCGCGAACGAAGTTACGAATTAGTCCCAACTTTATATGGAGGGGCGGAATAATGATTTTTGATGACGGTACAAGTGGCATGTGATCAATGCTGTCGTGATAATTGTGACTATTTTCAGATCGCAACAAATTACCCAGCTATGTAGATCGTAGTTTATCAATTTTAAAATAACTTTCATATTTTCATAGTTTTCTATTATATCCGTTCCATAAATGATAGGTACTGATGGAAGCAAGTTACCATTATGAAGCAGAACACCTTTGAGGCTTTTTACTGAACCATCTATTAATAGACGCCATTCATCTGGAACGTATGGGTGACCGATGGTTTTAAAGAGATGTTCAATATTTACAGCATATGTAATTCCAGTTGTGGCATCCAATGCAAAGCAGTTATCAAAAGACTGCATGTTTGAGCGCTTTCGAGCCGATGTTACGCGAAAATCTTCCGAAACTAATCTCCACTGCTGCAGGCGAGACGCCCATATTTCGGAACTTCTCTTTGATAGATTTGTGCCTCGAATTAAATCATTAAAGTCTGCCTGTGTTATAAGATGACGTTCTGAAGTGCCAAGCTCACTTTGAGTGGGTACAAATTCCGAAATATTTTCATCATTTGTAAAGTTGCAGTGCGAATCGACTTCAAAGGCATCGGCAGGCAACAGGTTGGATCTCTTCAGATGGAGCGGTTGGATTTAATACTGAACGTTTTATTGCTGGTTTAATAGGTTCGCAAGAATAGTATTGAATTTGATGACGAATTTGATAGGTAAAACCAGCTGTTTTCGTTTTGCAAAAATAGCACGACTCCACAGAATGCTCGCTACGAAGCAACTAAATCGTTGGGTAAACGTATTTCATGGGATGCTGTTTCGGCTCAACGCAGTTGGATCCTATAATGCAACGGTAACAATAGTCGCATGCAACTTCAGGTACATACCATACATTTTGTATATAGTTTATTAAAAAATATTTTTCATAATTTTCCACGAAATTTTTTGAGACTTTACGCGATTTCTTTAAAGGAACGAATAAACCACAAACAACACAAAATTTGTTACGATTGGGACATTCCATGTTTAATCACTATTAATTAGCTTTTAATTCACTGTTTAATAACTTTCTGAATGTTCTTTACACTTTAACAAAGAGTAATAGATGTAGCGCACACTTCAATTACCACAAGTCATTAATCATTTTCATGTAATGGCGGCCATTTTGCAATCTGTCAATACGCTTGGTCAGTGATGCAAGTCGTTTCTCAGGTCCAGTGGTGCCAATTGTCTTAGAAGGTAACGGATGTGCATACCGCGGCTATTGTTATCGATAAAATTTACATATAATTTACAGAATATGTTCTTCTTCAAAATACATTTTTTTCAGGGAAAATTATTTAAAGGATATTAAGGATATAAAGCTTTAAAATTTTCAAAAGGACATTTTTGAAATTTTTGGTCCAGATCCATTAAAATCTGTTACTTGTGTGCATTGCTGATATTCTTATCTTTCATTTGATACCCATATCGTTATCATATGGTTCGTGGAAATATTTGATTTAATTTTTTGAAAGTGATGTATTCTTCGAAACTTTAAAGTCCTTTTAAAAAAAATCCTGACGTGATGGCGATAAACTGAGTACGCAGTTTTACTACACAAGGTCTCTAGTTTCACGTATATATGGTCTTCATCAACTGTGAAAAAAAAATTGAAAATTGTAGCAGGGTGTTACAAATAACATGAGGTGTGTCATGGCCAGCGAACGAAAGTATTATACGATTGTGAATATCACTGCATTTTGAATATTAATATCGACGTATTGGCTAATAAAATAGCCGGTTTTGAATTTTTTGCATTGATAACTGCACTCACTGGATTTCTGGAATGAGCATGATTTCGTTTCGAGTGGTTGCAGTAATAAATGCGTGAATTTCAATTGAAATTTTTTTGCCAGACTAACACAAACATTTCTTCTACTAGACATAGATCGTGCATACGACTTAGACTCTTTATGCTTCGATTCATACCGAAAGCACCAATAATTCCGAGGAGGACCCGATTGCAAAATCACTGAATAGTAGTGCAACATTAAATGGTGTTTCAGTTTCAACGTATCATTAAACAAATAAACGTATTCCGTGTGGTGGCGTTTGATGAGGTAGCTGAGATATTCAGCTAGATCATGCGAAATATCTGAAAGAAGAAGAATTTCAATGATATCCAATAAATTAAAAAAAAGCCACACTTCGTCATCATCGTCAACACAGCCACCGATCATCATTGGAAATAGATGAATAAAACTCATCATTTCACGAGCTGTCATTTTCAGGTGAGAATTATCTAAATTAGCTTGAGATATTTCCGGCGAAATGTGGGCAATTTCGATGTCACCAAAGTGAAAGCATTTTTTCCTGTCATTGAGTTTATTCAAATCGAAATAACTTTAACAATTAATTTGCGAATGATGTGGCACATATCGTAATGACACACACCTTCAAAAATGTCGTGCATCACGTCGACGGTGAAATTGTTCGTAACATGGAAGGAATCAATTGTATTTAAAATTGAATTTTCTTTGATGCCTGTTGAGGAAACGTTGTGAACAGACAAATCTTCATCGTAGTTCACCACATTTCTCAATAAATTTGGATTCGCAGTAGAAGCTGAGTGCGTCAAAGGCTTTTTCATTTTACAGAAACGACAAAAAAAAAATGGGCAGAGAAAGACGGAACAAAACCTAGAACGGTGTTTGAACCTAAATTGTCACCTAGAACAAGACCCAACAAAAAATGAACTGTTTTTGTACCTTCGGACGTAGCAATCAATATTCCATCTCGATCCAACTTATTAATTTCGCGTACTAAACTGGCTAGGCATTTTTCATTACCAAATTCTCTGTAATATTTGCCTTTCATCATCGCGGCTGCATAAATTTTGCAATTATTTATGACCGGAAATGAGTAATATAAAAATGAAACGGCATCGCAATGTGATGAAAGTGGATTGTTTACTTCGGCATCGTCGATATAAAGAAAGAATGGAATTGCAAGTTTTTTAGACTCTACAAAAGGTTTAATTTTTCCGCGCCAGAGCGAACCTTGAATAAAATGCGAATTCAATTCAATATTTTTTGAAATAGTGTCCATATCTTTTAATGTGCTTAGAAGCTGGTCTTTTTGCTCGAAAATCTTTCGAAATTAAAAATAAATCGGAAGGAGAATGCCGGTAGTCTCAACTTCGTCGTAACGCATTTCGCCATGACGATAGACTTGACTAATCTCATTATTAATAGTAAACTCCTCGAAATAGTCCATATAATCATTTGCGAGAAGGTGTTCATTCAGCTGATGATCACTCGCACAATTGCGAATTGGATCATTAATTTCTTGCATGAATGATGCTAAAAGAAAAGTCTGCTCTATTGTAAGGGTGAAATTGTTTTGCACGAATGATTAGACTTGAGCGAGAATTGTTTTGAATATTCGTAACGTCTTTTCTGTTGAAATTATTATTGTTGTGAAGTTGAAGTGCGAATGCAACTCCAGCCATGGCAATGTTGGGAAAATTATTTCGAGAAATAGATGATTGAGACGACACTTCATTGGACGATTCAGAATTCGTCGCTTCTAAATGACTCATTTCCGCATTGTTCGAAATGGCTGAATCGGACTCTGCAAATTTTGATGACAATGCAAATGATTGATCATGCAATGCTTGGGAACTGGTAGATATACTGCTATCATGTGATGAATGTTGCGATTCAAAATCACTGTTGTGTCCGGTAGCTAGTTGCAATTGCAAATGCCTCTTGAAATGCCTAATTAGACTACTAAAACTGGAAAAGTATTGTGAGCAATCGCCAGCAAAAGTGCACCTGTAGGTATCCTTTTCTTTTAGGGCATGAACTAGTTTGAAATGTTTTGACATACATTTCATTGTTAAGTGCACTTGGCAAATAAAGCAATCCATACCCGTTCCGCCCGGACCAATAATTAAATTGTAGTGTATGCGAATAATGGCTATAATAAAAAATTAAATTTACTAAAGACAAATCAACGCGTTATGAATCATATGAAAGTCGATTTTGTAAGAATTTCAATATAAGTCCACTGTAAATACAGAAATTTTGCAAATAAGGAAAACGTTCACGCCAAATTTAATTAATTTAAAAACAATATAATACATATGAAGGGCTTATTGCAATAACGTGATAAGCCACATAACCCTAAAATCAATTTTTTAAGCTTAATACATTACTCAATGCATTTTCAACAACCACTGAAGAGATTTCGGCTATTTCTTATTAATTTTCTAACCTATTTGTACAAAAATAAATATTTTTTAAAACTTTAGAGTCGATTATTTCAAAATATTTTTTTTGTGGCTTATCATGTTTTTGCAATAAGCCCTTCATATATAACAGCAATAAAATTTGAAGCTATATTTGCATCAATTGGATTTAATTGATGGGATGCAAACAAATTCAATTTTAAAAATATTCTTACATTATCAGTCAAGTAACTGACCGCGGCTAATAGCAACAGGAAAAAATCTTGAGTTGAAGAATATAACGCGCTTATATTGTTGGTTTATATAAATTTTATTTGTTTCGACACCGTCTACACAAAAATTTTACACAAAACACAATTTCTGTACAAATATACTTTTGATTTGACTTATAATTTTCAGATTGAGTTGATTCAAAAATTCTATGGAACTGTTGCACAGTGGTTTCCTTTTATATAAAAGGGTGACAAAAACATTCCCAATCGAGATATTGACATGAAATTTTGTGTATGCACTTTTGGAAAGATAAATTAATTATTCTGTGAAAATGGGCGTGGTCGGACTGGAAGTATGCCCACCGCGCATACAAAGTCGAAGGTTTTTTATTATGTTCCCCATTGTTATGAAAGCGATTTTGCTGAATTTTCGGTTGTATTGTTTTTTTATGGTACTCGTACAAATTTTTAAAAAATGGGCATGGTCGAAACAACAACGCCCACCTCCCATACAAAGTAATGGACAAAATACTTGAAAATAGAATCTGCTTTGTTCATATATACGAACGCTGCTGCCACCACTTTGTATATTATCAAACAATGTTCGTTCGTTCATTTCACAAATTTATATATTATAGATTTTTACAAAGGAGCGTTTGTAGAATGTACAAAGTTACGAATTCAAAAATTTTTTTTCATGCGGCCAACACTACAAACGTTTGTACTATGTACAAAACATTTGTACATTCTACGAACAGACTCCGTTTGTATTTCTACAAAGATTTTATTCGTAATTTTATCCTAAATATTTTTTGGGTGCATATGGCAACCCTCGTTGTCAATGCTTGAAAGCGAAAATCATTTTCACGGATTCCCGAAAATAATTGATACGTTTACTCGCTTAGAACCGATTAAAAAACCGAGTAGGGAAGATAACGCGCGCTATTCACTTGTCTAAATTTCTTCCGCCAATCTATTGCTTCGTTTCGGTACGTTTGACGCATTGTAAGTTAATGTTTGTTTTACTATTGATCCACTTTTGCTAAATTTGAATGGTTTTAAATGCCGCTTCAAATAGACAAATCCAAGTTACACCAAAAATTATTCGAAAGTTTAAAAAAATCTCCTACAAATACAAAAGTACAAAATATACAGTAAGTAACTTCTGTAACTAACGAGGACTCTTAATTTGAATTAATATACCAAAATTTTAAAATAAGTTTGTTTTGTTCGTTAATAAATAATAATATATTTTACAATAACTAAATAACACGCCAATAAGACTTGCTTAAATAAATATTATGTGCATTAACTATAATATTCCAAGCCTATTCTTTATTTCTTAACTTACAAAACGTCTTCACGAGGCATATCACATGCCATCGTATACATCAGGGCATGAGCACCAACTGTCAAAATATGCCACAGTATTTGCTTGGTGGTCATTCTATGCCATGGCATGTTTGTTAAAATATTTCGATTTCATAGAAATTCAGGCAATACAGCAATACAGTTCATGCCATGAGATAGATAACATGAAAAATATCATGGCACTTATCGCAGGGCATATTATATGCCATGGCATAGGCGGTCTCATGGCATGTGTTATGCCTCAAGGAGACGCTATGTTACAACTGCTGCTCATGAATCAATCAATAAAGAAACCAGAACACATTGAAAAATACATGTACTAATTTTTACGTAAGAATGGGAGGGGGCAAGAGCTTTTCTTACTTTTTTGACGAGGGGGACGGGAGGGTTAAGAATTACAAAGAATCTGCTTACATAATACTTCAACGGTCCCTTATGAAGCACTTACGAGATGACATAAATTCCTTACTATAAATTTTTCAAACGTAAACTGAAATACTAATTTTGCTTTTAGTTTTTGAAAAAAAAAAAATAAAAATCTATATTTACAAGTTATTTTGTGCTCCAAAATATGTTGGGAAAATTTTGCTTTTTATTTTTGACTTAAAAAATAAAAATCAAAACTTACCAGTTATTTTTTGCTCAAAAAATATCGGTCAAACTGTACTTTTTAGTTTTTTTTTAAAAAATAAAAATCAAAACTTACCAGTTATTTTGTGACCAAAAAAATATCGGGCGAATTTTGATTTTTATTTTTGCCTTAAACAAATAAAAAGCAGAAATAATAATTATATTTTGCTTAAAATTTTAAGAATCTAAACTTTAAAAATCAAAAGGAAATTAAGTTCTGCAATGTGAGAGGATTCTTATGGTACTTTCAAAACGGCGGTGCAACAATTTTTTCACAATGCTTTTTTGGTTTAAATATCTATAGATAATTATTATTTACAGTCTCTGTTTAATAGACAAAAAAGATTGAAGAGTATGTACATAACAATGTAAGATGAGAATATTTTCTTGTTTCATACTTTTTAGAGCGTTCATAAAGAGTTACTAAAAAACTGTTTATAGTTAGGGTTTTATTTTTTTAAACTTATTTTTTTTTACTAACTACAAAGGTATGCCCTCAACCTTAAAAATACAACAAATGAAAGAAAAGTATGCGTAATTTTTTATTTAATATACTAAAAAAAACATACAATGTGTTTGGTATTTTTAAAACGAAAATAGTTTTGTAAAGTACAATATGCTTAAATATTATATGTTTTTAGCTTTTTTTGATGCAAAATTGCTTAAAACATCTTTTAAGTTGATCTTTTAAAATAAGAACAAAGAATAAGTTATCTACTGATATGAACCAGTGCAGTGCTCAGTAGCTCGTTCCTGTAAAAAAATCGGCAAGTTACCGATTTGTGTGACGTCAGCCGTTACCGATTTCGTGACAACTAATGGTTCTGTACATTTAAATCGTTAAAAACTTGGACCGTGATGAAAAAGAACACAAATCGAGAAGAAAAGTTGCGAAATTGCGTCAAATGACCAGCAGCTGTTTACTCGAATATATTATTTTAATATTATATATTCTTTTTTTTACTTTATAACAAATATGTGCTTGTCTTGTTAATAAATAGTGAATATTTGGAGTTTAAGAAAATTAATTATGTTATAATGATGTGTATTAATGGTAGCTGTTGTAAATAATGTAAATAATTTTGCACTTAGTGCTGTGCTGCAAAAACTTAGCAAATATATGCAACCGATTACTTTTTCATAGCTCAAACAAATACTGTTTTGCTAAAATTTTTAACTTTTAAAATCAAGCTACTTGAAAAAATATCAAGCTTTGAGTTGATATGCAGGAACTTGATTTATTTTTTTCCTTACAATTTGCGACTGGCTTCTGAAAAACGAATCATATATCTGACGTGATTCTATTTTATTTCTACCCCATATGAGTTGGTGGAAAAAGTCAAGTTTTCTACTTTTCAACTCTGGTTTCGACTCTATGCGACTGACGATCGTTTTTTTCGTTGTTCGTTTCATTTATTATGCGGAGTTCGTGTAACTTTTTTTCTGTTGTTATTGCCATAATATTAGGTGGCAACCCTATTTCAAAATTTCATAATTTGGAAATTTTTACAACGAATTCGGATTCAACGACCCATTTTTGGTGTACCATTTTTTTTGCCAGCCCCGAATTCATAAAACTACAAAAATTAAGGTGGCAACCCTATCCACCATCTTGAATTTTAAAATTCTGACTTTAGATTCGAAATCAGCGACCCCTTAACACTGATAAATGATGTTTAAAACTCTTCAAAATACATATTATTAGGTGGCAATACTGTGGTAAAAATTTATGTGGCAACCCTAACCTTCATCTTAAATTTTAAGACTGTGACATTATATTCGAAATCAAATCCGTTGTCAGAACTTCAAAACTACAAGAATTCGCAAAAATAAAAAATATATAGGTGGCAACTCTATCCGCCATCTTAAATTTTAAAGTTTGACATCATCTTCGAAATAAGTTACCCCTAAAACTTCCAACCACTGAGTCCATAGAATGATTAAAAGTCCTATTACGCTTAAGCTCTCTCTAAACAAGTTCATTGAATTTTTTGGATACTTGCTTTAATTGGATACATGCCTTCAATTTTAAGCTTTTCAAGCTTTTTGCCGAAGGCATCAAGCTTTCCTTTACTTGAAACTTCGTGCCGTTCGCTTGTAAGCTAGCATACTTGCAAGTCGCCAGCTGTTGTGGGCTTATTTATATTTAATTACAAGCTATACTTGATTCAAAATTATCAAGCTCAAGCTAGCTTGAACTTGTATTTTAAGCAAGTACTTGAAATAGAGTTTCAAGTAGGCTTGTGCAGTTCTCTGGTAAGTAGGCATTATTTATAAATTGTATTACCTTTAAAACTAAAACTTTTTTAAGAATAACAAAATATTTCAATCAGAAAAAAAATTCGACTTATATGAAAGTAACCATTTTTAAAGGTATATTTCGAATACTTATAACCTAATAATACACAACATTACTGTCATTAGATAAATCGGTAGAATTCTCACTTGCCACAAAGCAAGTGATAAAAGTGACACATTTTTATCGATTCACTTTACATACAGAAACACTTTTTCAAAAGGTTCCATTGAAATGAAATTGGAACATGTGACAGCTTATCGATTTGGAATGAACGAATCGAACAGAAATCGATTCAGATTCGTACAGAACATTGCAAGTGAGAATGACGTCAGAGTGACGTCAAATCGGTAATATGAGTCGGTAACTACGATCGCTACGAGTTACAGGAACGAGTCACAGTTCTCTCATTGAGTCAATAGATTTAGTTTGCTATATCGTAATGACTCGCAACACCAATAAGCACCAAGAGTTCAGTGGAATGACTTAAGTACTTTGAGTTATTATTAGTTCAGAGCCAAAAAATTAATACAGGATGGATGTAGCAACAAAAATTGAATATAGCTAAAATATAGCAACAAAAATTGAAGACCAAAATGCAGTTCTGTCAAGAGAAAAACTAATTTGGATTGTTGTTAAATTTTATTTGTAAAGGCGAATTTACACATTTCACTCAAATCGATGATAGTGAACGTTGAACGATGACAGTGAATCAATGTTTAATTTACATTATTCAAAGTGTAAATTTGAAATTTGATGGATGATTCGATGTTGAATGTCAAAATTTATGCGTTCGTTGATTTATTTCACTGACATTTACAAAATAATAGCAATGCCGTCTAAAATTATAAAAAACGGAATTAAAATAATAGTTATAAGATTGTTGCAAGAATTACATAAAGAAATTAAAAAAAAAATGAAGCGAAAGTCTCGACGATGGTGGGTGCGACCCTGGATTGAACGTCGACCACAATTAGGAGCATCTGCACAATTATTGACGGAAATTGCTGCTGAAGACCCTGAGAGCTTCCGCAATCATATCAGAATGAATGAATATCAATTCAACTTTCTTTTGGGAAAAGTCAGTTCACTTATTCAGAGGGCGAACACGTGTATGAGACCAGCTCTAACTGCAAAACTCAAATTGGAAATCACCCTCCAATATCTTGCTACAGGGACATGCTTTCGAACTTTAAGTGCACTCTACAGAGTTCCAACATGCAGCATATCATTGATGATTCCGGAAGTGTGCACAGCAATTTATGATGTTTTAAATGATTTTATTCAGGTAAAATCATTCAAATACAAATTAGTATACTATAGATTCTATTTAATATTTTACGGTCGGTAATTTAATGGGTTTACCAAATCCAAACTTTATAGAAAATATATATGGTGGTTATCTCATAAACAATTTACTGCAATTTTATTAGAAGATATATTATACGTTTTTACCAGTTCATTTTTATACTCCCATGCGCAGTAAGGGGTATATTAGGTTTGTCACTCCGTTTGTAACGCTGACAATGAGGCGTGGCATGTATAGAAAAGTATATATATTTTAAATCAGCATAAGCTCCTGAGTCGATTTAGCTGTGTCCGTCTGTCGGTATGTCTGTTTGTCGACACGATTACAGCCACAATTTTAAAGCTATCGTATAGAAATTTTTTATATGCGCTTATATTAAAAAAACGAAAAATGAATGAGACAATAAATTAAAACCACGCCTATCTCCCATACAAAGTTACTTTATCACAACAATACTACGTGACTTTATCAACACGGCAAAATACCTTAAAATGCCATAAAAATAATTTCGTAATAACTGGATATGTTTTCAATATCTCAAATATACCGAAGTGAAGTCATCAAACTTTTGAAATAACTTAGAAAATTCATAACTTAGAAAATATTGTGGTGGTATTTTAACTTTGACTCATTCGAAAATAATTCTTTACTAGTTTCTCTTAGCGTTGAACCATGTGTGCCCATTCATATTAAGCAGAAATTAAACAGCCCATTTTCTCAGATATTTTCAGTGTATTATAACACTCCGTAAACATTTGATGGTATATTTTTGGTAATAAAGCATTTTTAGAGATATTCATTTTATTTGTGTTCTGAATTGTTACAATACATGTTTTATAATAATAAAACTAAATTATGATGATTTATTTAATAATTAATCAAACAGGTTCTGCATTTGACTTCCGAGTAAAAGTAAAATTGAATCATGATTGAATTCGTATTAATTTATTTATTTAGTTTATTAATATAATTAATTGTATTAACGAAAAAAGTGATATCTTGACTACCAAATATCGAATTAAATTATGATTCAATTTCACTTTCACTCGGAAGTGAAATGCAAAATCTGCCTAAATAAAGCAAAATTAGTTCAGTTTGTATTGAAATTATAAATAATAGCGAAGGAACGTTTATCTAAATTCATATTTATGGCCTAAGGAAATATGACCATGTAACTATGTTTTCGAAACAATTACTTGGAAGAGGCCTATTAAATCATCTCGAAGCAAGAAGCTGTGTGTTCCTGCATAGAATAATTATCACACAGAGCCCTAGCTACTTGTTCGAAAAACTATCTTTTTGTAGATCTAGCAGAGGCATGAACATTTTAATTCCCAGATATAATTTCATCAACTCCAGTAGATTGTTTTTTGTAAGCGCAATCAGGTCGTGGAATTCTTTACCCACACATATTAAAAATATAACTAATAGAAATACCTTTAAGCATTTAGTTTTCGAACATTTTTCTTAAAAACCTAATATTTCTTTCTATGTTTCTCTCCTTTAACTTCTATTCTTTTGCTTTATTCTCTTGATTAACTTTGAAGTGCTTTACATTATGTTATACAGTTTTAATTGTCATCAATTCTTAAATACTATATTGTCTTTTTAACATGTACAACATAAGTTTTGATGTTAGTTTAAGTTAGTTTTAGTTAGTTTTTAATATAAGTATAATGTTGTTATTTCCATCATCTATGTGGCATTCAAAAGATTTAATCTTATTTGTCAACAATATATATAACTCAAATACAAATACAAAATACAAATATAATACATGTTTATAATAATAATAAAACTAAATTATTAGTCCGTTTTATAACTAGTAAAGCAAAATTAGTTCAGTTTGTATTGAAATTATAAATAATAGCGAAGGAACGTTTATCTAAATTCATATAATACATGTTTATAATAATAATAAAACTAAATTATTAGTCCGTTTTATAACTAGTAAAGCTAAATTAGTTCAGTTTGTATTGAAATATTTATATTGAGATTTCTTATATTTGATATTATAAATAATAACACAAGAAGGTTTATCAGCAACTCACAAGAATATAATACACGTCACCTGAAGTCACTTTCACAAAATGTTAAGGTTAGAATGTATTATTATTTTCATAACTTTCAATACTTTCATAATAAAAGTTCGGTGATGGCGACTTTTCATCCAAGAATTGAACTTCAGGTGATGGAGTTGATGTTGCATATTCTTCTTCGTGAATTGCTGATAAACGCTCCTGTGTTATTATTGCTTGTGTTTTGTTGGCATATCAGCGCGCGCTTAATTGGCATTTTTTTTAGCTGTATTGCCAGGCTGTTGCAAAAGTGGTCAAATTCATTCAAGGGTTCACTATGTGGTTGATTGTTGTTATTGTATTCCGAAATTTTTGAAAGCTTTTCAATTGCTCCTTGAATTGATTCCAAATTGCTGTACGTCCTTTTTTTTGTGCTTTTAGTATATGAAACTTCAGTTTGTTTTGGATACTTTTTAGCTACTGATATGTTGTCTACGTTTTCATCTTCACTCTCAACTTCATCTATTATTTCAATTTCTTGTGTTACATCAGCTAGGTTCTCCTTTTTCATCAACGAAGCCTGTAAAATATAATTTTATAGAAAATATTATTTTTTTAACATTGGTTAAATTAAAAAAAACTTTGCATTCGTCATTAACATTTTTAATATTTATCTAAAATTATGTCGTTCATGTGCACACTTGGTGTATCTCCATACATATTTTTTAATTAACTTTTTGATGCCATTGTTCGGAGTAAATCAAGATCTATTTAAAGTCATATTTTTTATTTCTTGTTCCAATAATGGTTAAACAATCGCTTAAAAAAATATTTAAATTTCATACAGTTCGGGTACACACCAAGAGTGTAGAAGAATGACGATTTAGCAAAATATAAATTATCGAAATGTTTTAATAAAATTGTTGTGCAATTTAGGTACCCGAAACAGCAGAAGAGTGGGAAAAAATAATGGAGGATTATTACATCACTTGGAATTTTCCTAATTGCTGTGGCTCAATGGATGGAAAACATGTAGTTGTTCGTTGTCCACCAAAAACCGGTTCTGAATATTATAATTACAAGAAGGATTTCAGTATTATTCTTTATGCTGTGGTTGATGCCAACTACAATTTTTTATACATTGATGTAGGCACAAACGGCAGGGCAAATGATGCAGCAGTATTTTCAAAATCAGAATTTAACAAAGCTTTGCAGCAAAATGAATTAAATATTCCAGCAAGAGGTGTTTTTCTAGGAGATGATGCTTTTCCACTTCGGCATAACCTCCTTAAACCATACTCCAGATGTAGCGCACTAAATGATACTCAATTAGTTTTTAACTATAGACAATCAAGAGCACGTAGAGTTGTGGAGAATAGTTTTGAAATACTAGTTTCCAGGTTTAGGGTTTTTGAAAAACCAATTCCGCTTAAAATTTCTACAGCCGAGCAAATAGTTAAAACTACTTGTGCTTTACATAATTGGCTGAGGAAGACGTCAACCAAAACCAACCCGTATGTTGAGTGTGATCTGCTGGACACTGAAGATTGGAATCAGGGAAAAATTTTAAAAGGAAGATGGCGCTCATTTAGAAACGATGGACTTGTTGATACTAACACATTGCATTCCAGCAACAACTACATGAGAATCGCTTCTGAAATTCGGGATAAGTATGCTGACTTATTTGTGACAACCGAAATTGTACCATGGCAATGGAACATGATATAATGTAATAATTTTTAATTGTTGTTGAGACTATTGGTTCTTTTAATAAAAAGTACCTGGGCGACCGAGCTAAGATCGGCTTCCTGCCAAAACACATGTATTTACATTTTTTTCTTTTTGATTGTATATCGATAAACAAAATATAAAAACATTTTGAAAAAAATAAATGTTGTTTTGATGACAAAAACAGTAAAATAATTTTTGCGCTTAACTGGAAGAACTTTTACAAATAAATGCTATGTCATATGAAAGGTAGCCAGATGTGCAATTTTTAATTGATTTCATTTTTACAACAACAACAATTTTTGAGTCATTTTTTGAGTAAAAAGTCAATATTTTTGACCATTTTTGACATCATTATAAAACACAGTTTCACTGACTTAACGGTACAGTTCAAACTATTTTTGTGAAGTGCTTTTATTGAACTTTTGACAAAAAAAAATTTGAATTAAATATATTAATAGACAGCGGAGATATTTGCATCGAAAGACCAAACTTTGATTTTCATGTCGTTTTTTCTCATGCTTAGGTAACGATGTTTTATGAAAAAGTCTTTGTACTGAAAATTTCTACAATTTTGAATATATGTGAATGTTTTTAAGTCAAAATAACAGAAACTTTTTAGTATTAAATACACAAAAAATTTCGATACTAAAAAAGATTAAAATAACAAAATTACCGTTAGTTGAAAAATTTCGGAGGGGGCGTGGCAAAAACTAAGTATGTAACATTTTAAGTTGGCATACACTTAATATGTATACCTAGTTTGAGCGAAATCCGTTGAGCCGTTTGGATTTGTATAAAGGCCAAACAAACAGAAAATGAGTTTTATTACTATAGATTGAAAGATTGTTTATAAAATTTTGGTTAAGTTATTTTGAAAAAAAATGCACAAAAGTTTCAAGCAATGCAATCAACTCTCAGCAGTTTAATAAGGGCCTTAGCAAAGTAGTGCTTCAACTACTATAAAATTGGAATTGAAATTCAAGATTGTTTCACGGAAGAAAATACGTAAAGATTGAATTTATGCAGAAGCAGTTGGACTAAAGCTGTTGTTGACAAGAAATAAAGTATTCATGAATAAAGTACTCAAGTTTTCGTAAATTTAATTGTGCAAAATTGTATGTGCCAAAAACTAAATTTTACAGGAGAACGTTTATGAACATTAATATACAGTCATGTGAAAATAAATAGGGACACCTGTATTTTTATATATAAAGCTGCATGAATTACATACAAGGTGCACCAGATATAGCATTAATTCCCACGGCTGGTGACTCTTATTGATAAGGCGAGTATAACACTTTATGGAGTTTCCTCCCACATTGTAAAATTTTCAAGATACAGGGTGTTTTACGGTTTTGGTACGTGTTTAGTATTATTGATATAGAATCTATACTACTCACCATAAAATAAAAAATAATATTTTCTATTTTAGAAAAAATATCAACTTATTCATCAGTATATCAACCACTTTCGTGTGATGTGCTGTAGCGGAGCTAAAATTTTGAGATTATCCAACGAAATATCAACAAATTTTGTTTTGAAGTTTCATGTTAAAATACACTTAATCAACAGTTCTTTTCTAAATTCTTACTTTGGATGATAACAGCTCCGCTAAAAGAAAAGATACAAAATTTGTTGGTATTTCGTTGGATAATCTCAAAATTTTAGCTCCGCTACAGCACATCACACGAAAGGGGTTGATATACTGATGAATAAGTTGATATTTTTTCTAAAATAGAAAATATTATTTTTTATTTTATGGTGAGTAGTATAGATTCTATATCAATAATACTAAACACGTACCAAAACCGTAAAACACCCTGTATCTTGAAAATTTTACAATGTGGGAGAAAACTCCATAAAGTGTTATACTCGCCTTATCAATAAGAGTCACCAGCCGTGGGAATTAATGCTATATCTGGTGCACCTTGTATATAATTCATGCAGCTTCATATATAAAAATATAGGTGTCCCTATTTATTTTCACATGACTGTAGCAGCACACATAGGGATATTTCACCGACTTTAGCTGCCAAAAATCAAGTTTACAAAACACCGATTAGATAAATAAAATAATTTTGATTTGAAAACAATGTTGAATATGTCCCTATGGTCGTAAAACCTTAAAATCTAATTACAGACTTGAATACAAACTATATTTCGAATAAAATAATTTTGGCTGCCTAAATCGGTGAAATACCCCAATAAGTGCTGCTATATTAATGTTCATATAAGAATAAATAACCAACCTTCATGTTTGTTGAACTTTCCCTTGGGGTACAGACAGCACGCAAAAATGTATCAGCCTCTTTGAACCAACTTAACCGAGGGACGTAAATATCACCAATGCCGGCTCCACTTTTTTCGGACTTTTTAACTTTCGCGAGTTCCGAGCTGTAGCGAGTACGAATGGTCTTGATTTTGGCTTTTACGTCGCCAACTTGCAGCCCAGGAAAATTAAGATCACTTAATATGGCTTTGTAGGCATATTCTCTTTTGTTAACTTTGTGGTACTCCTCCGATTTGCTATTCCATAGGCATTCGTAATTCCTATATGCCTCTAAAAACGCAGGCATGTATTCTTCCTTCCATTGAAACTTTGAAATAAAAAGCTTTTATTATAGTTTTTATGTAAATTATGTTATATTTACCATTTTGATAATAATAGCATTCGAAAAAAATCCAGCAATCCAAAAATTATGATTTATCTTCAGAAATTATTCATCAAATAAAAACTTTCAACCTGAAGTTATGTTTACACCTTTCAATTGCGCTTCACTACGGATGACACATCAGTTCGATTTGCTTTCACTTTCATTAAAAGTAGGAAGACCTTCTACTTCTTTCACTGTTCAATGTGGATGACAATCATCTTCATTTTAAAGATGAAACTCAATTTATATTTTACAAATCAGATGATTCATCCAAAGTGAACGATGATAGTGAATCGTGTAAATTCGCCTTAATTGACAAAACGAGATCAAATTCATGTTGTAAATTAAAAATATATAAACAAAACTCGTAAATATTTTTTTGAGTAAGATAACAAAGCAATATTCATTAAAAGTTAAATAATAAATAAGTAAAACTGTAAGTTAAATATCTGTGGACTTTTAACAAAACAACTTAAGCCTATCTGAAATTCATAAACAACACCCTTTGAGTTGATATGAAATTCACATAGACTAAAGTTATTTTGTCTATGATTTTCAGATAGACTTAAGTTGTTTTGTCAAAAGTCCACAGATAGGTATGTATTGAAAATGTTTTAAATATCATTTTTGAAAATGGAATTTAGGAAAAGAATGCTGCCAACTGTTTTTGGGCGTATTCTGTTCCTCTTTTCTGTTATAATATTGCCGGGTAGTGAAAACACTCTCTCTGATGATGCACTGCTAGCAGGAATGGCAAAAACTCTTCGTGCTAGCTTACACAACCTAGGGTACCGTTTAGTATTGTTTTGCCACCATTGCATAACGTCAAAGTTTTCACAGAATCCGACTTTTTCTTCAGAGTAACGACGTACTTCTGATACAGTTTCAGCTTATGATAATGAAGTGCAACTACGTTGAAGTAAGCTTGGAAAGAAGAAACCATATTTATTTTTCGAACAAGTCGCTGTTGGTGAAGATATGTTACTTGACACCGAATCACTCAATTGAAGTATTGGTGATGAAGGCTCTTCCGGTTGCAGTTATGGTAGCGCTGTACAAGGCTATAGCGTATTTGAATGCAATAATTCCTCCTCGTTTGCAATTGTATCTGTGCAAAACCTTTCAATTTCACTTAATGAGTGCTTGGAGACACAACACTGGCGGATATAAGTAATATGCAGCGTTGTGCATTATGCTAAAATTTGGGATCCAAGTCCCTGCTAAACCTTCCAATATCTTTAATTTGAAGGCAGAAATTGCCTGAACAAATTGCAAATTTCTTTAAGACGATTAATGGCAGGAAGTACGTAGCACAATGAAGGTGCGGCACATCCCTGTAGTTTTTTTAAAATTACTTCAAAATCATAGCAAAGATTAACCAAATTTTTAACAACTGATATGTTTAAATTTGAAAGTCTATTAATTTCGGAAGTATTTGCCAAAATTTCGTTTTCTTTTAACCAATTATCTGCAATTGACTTCAGCATAAAAAATGTGAGTTCCATCTGGTTTAGCAATAGTTTTTCAATGATGTTTGGAGCAAATGTTGCATGCATAATTTTTTAAAATATCTCGCAAGCTTTTTACAGGACAAAATTATCTCCTTTAGTTCATCTGTACAGTCAACACTTGACTTTAAGATGTTTGAGAATAGGTGACTTCAACAATTAAGTCTTTCGTTGTGTTCTAATGCCTTTTTTACATTGCCTCCCCGATCTGTGATGAAAATAATGTTGTCTAAACTGTAAATGACAAAATCATTAAATAGATTTTGCAGCTTTTTCTTAATATTAAGACCTGTAGCTTGTGTGTAAGCCATCGACTTTATTCCAAGTACAATGTCATATAATTTAAATTCTTTCTCGAAATGCAGTGTGGCACATCTCGCTTAACGTCGTCATCTTTCCACAAATCAATTGTAGCAGAAGCGTGACAGGATGCTGCAATTTTGCTTAATTCGGATAATAACTCTTTTTGTTTTTGTTTCCGCCTTTTTTCCTATGTTGCACAAAATTGCAAGCAAGTTATCTATGTCAACACTTTCCCATATTTCGTCCCAATACTTATAAACAATTTTACTAGACTCCTAAATCAGGAACTCTCCACGGACGAAAATGGACGGCAGTCTTAAATCATCCATTTATCGCAAGCTTCTAAGGCTTGTTTTTTATCGTCTTAATTTACTTTCTGTTTAGGCAGTTCATTTATATGCAAAGTAAAACATTTATGTCTATTAAGATTGAAAGTCTGCATGCCACGGCATTTATACACTTTTTTACAATTTCGGCAACATATATAATCTTTTAAAATATTTCCATTTTCTCTTGTTATTTCTGCAAACATGTCCCATACAGCATTTCTACCCTTTCGTTTTTCTCTAAGTTTATAAACACCCGTAGCAATTTTTTCAATCACGTCGTCGTTAGTCTCAATAGTATATTTTCAACTTAAAAGAAATAGATAAATATTTACCTATATATCATACTGCCAAGCCAGACTTACAAAAAATATAAGCTTACACTATTTACAATTAGCCAATAAAAGTTCAAATCTATTTGTAAATGTTCAACTACACGTGTCAAAACAATCAGTGACTGAATAAAAATCAAAATTTAATAGTAAATGTTCGACGAAATGTGCCAAAACACTCATTCATTTTCTCACACGAAGAAGTAAAGAAAACAACAAAAAGCATCAGCGAGTGCATAACACAAAATAATACTCAACTCACTAATTCTTATTTTCCTTTCACATGAACAAGTGAGTCACATCAAATTATTAAACCACAACCAACAGAGTGATAATTTACCGACACACATGTGTATATTAGTACTATGAGTATTTTTTGTTTTTAGTGGGAATGAGTCAAAGTATTTTGTTGAGTTGGTATGAGTACACATTTGCACTAAAAGTTATAGCTCATGACTTAGTACTCATTACAGATCTCTGCCATGTATCTCCCTTGAATACTTCCCATTATAATACCTATACAGAAGGCTTAGGCAACCAACCTTGCGTCGATGCCCAAGAGAGTTGAGAGAGGATGAAATACTTTCATCCCCTATCAAATATATCGAAGGACGTTGAACTCGATCCAGAAGCTCCAAATAAGATTTTGAAGCTCCTGCTCAAATGTGCCAATAGTACTCCATTTTCGGCCTAATATATGAGGTGTAGGTCATGTGAAGATCAGTTGAAGTAAAAAATTTCTTGCACCGTTTTAGAAAACCTAGGCACTTGCCCGCTTCTTTCGACACATCGAAAAAATCAACACATCGATCATTCCAACGAAGAGAAAATTGGATCGATATGCCCAGAACGTCAAGAACGGCTGATTCCACAAAATCCACACCATTCATAATGAGGAGCTAAGGGGCAATCCACACGCTTGTGGATTAACAGACAACACTGGGTCCTGCTTACATTGAACTCTACTCTATTAGCAAGACCCCACTCGGAGATTTTTTGTAGATCATTAAGTCGTGTGTCAGTCATATTTTGCCTCTTTCTCTCAATCTCCATAGAGCTTGGGCGTTTTTTGAATGAATATGAAAGACAAATACTGCTGTCATCCGCAAACGAATGTATTGGGTTATGCGTCAGCGACAGAAGGTCTTTTTCGTTTTAACTTTTTCCATTTTAAGATTGCATTACAGCGATTCCTTGCCTTGATGCAAAGTCTTTTAGTGTCGGTATTCTTGTTAGAACGCCAATTCTGAAAGGCATCCTATTTGGACCTGACTGCAATCCTGCAAGTCTCATTAAACCATGACAGATCTTTTGGTTTAAGGCTTCTCATCTTATTGGGAATGAAAGACCGCATATCCAATAAAATAATTTCTTGTACCATGACAGCCGCGTCATTCACATTTCTATCAGCAAACATAATTTCTAATTGAAGCTGCGATAAAAATTATTTAACGCAGTCCAATTTGCCTTTCCATAAAACCATGCAGTCCTCTTCGGGGCTTTAGGCGTAGAGGTGCAGGGGTAAGAATATGGAAAAACAGCGGAGATGGTACAATGGTCAGAGCTACCAAGAGGTGCGTTGACACTCACATCATATTTTTCATGATTCCAGAAAAAGGTCAAGGATATTATGGCTTTGCATATCACTTTGAGGGAAAAAGTGGGTTCTTTCACTAGTTGAATCCTTCACTAAAAAGTGGGTTCCTTCACTAGTTGAATCAATTGGTTCGATTCAGCAAATAGCTCAACATATTGCCCAACAGGTGTCATTGGGCTCGAGTGACATAACCAAGCCGTGCTGTAGACACTGAAATCGCTGCTGCAACGATCTCACTGTCAGGACACAACCCCAAACTATGCGTAATCGAATCAGAGCGAAAGTCCAGTTTGTTAAAAGTGCGCTCTCTCCCTAGATTCGGACTTCTACAAATAAAACAGAAATGCAGCAAGTGAGAGCGAAGCCTGAACCTAACCCACATTGAGCTAAACTCTGGATTGGTCACGTTCAGACTCCTCTCTCACTGGTACGCTACATCCGTTCTTATAAAAAGGGCGATGCCCCTATGCAAAGAAAACAATGGCAGTAAGCAACCCATTTATACGATTCCTCGGCAGTTACAATTTTACCTGTCCCCGCATCTTGAAGTACGTGAACTGCACCATCTCGTCTATAAACTCAGCCTCAATGTCCTCGATGTAATGTTCACTAAACTTTGAACAAGCCTTTTTAATTTCACCGTTGGACTTTGTAAAGAAATCTGATAGAAATCCAAACAGAAAATTAGTTTCCAGATAAATCCCTGATTCACCGTAATCTGATTAGTCGGCGTTAAAATTTCTTTATTATTATTTCTTTTTTATTTTTATTACTATTAAAGCGATGGATTAGTACACTTAGAACTATGTTCTCTTATAGTACAATATAATTTAATTTTTAATAATAACTATGCAAATCGCCGCGAAAAATCGAAGTCAATGATATAATAATAGCAAATATTTTGTCATTGAGGAAACAAATTAAATTTTCACTCGATGAAACATTTTCAAACTCTTTTCTCGATTCGCGGGGCCCCTATATGTGGATCTGCTATTGAGATATGCATGCTGGTCATTGGATATGGTAGTATCCTCTAGAACGTCCCTAAGATGAATATCAAGTTTACGTTTCTAGTGTTTTCAGTACTAATGATGTGAGGCTTATTCTGCCGTGCTAAGAAAGAAAGTCACAAACGCCAAAATTCCAAAAATGTAGAAAAGAGCAGATTCGGAACCTTGAATGAGCTTCTGATTCTTGTGTTATGCTAAGATTACCCATTTTCAACTCCAAATGACTGAAAAATTTAAGTAAATTGGTCACTTCTAGTGTGTTTCTTAGAAAGATTAAAAACGTAAAAGCTACATATCTCAAAACTACTCAAATAGAGATATGACTTCTTTACTTAGGAGGGTAGTATTGGTCTGAAATCATTGGCTGATTCATGACCTCTCCTCCCAGCTTTGGGTATAAATATTACCTTTACTCTTCTACAGCTCCTACGAGTGTAGTTTAGCCGAAGGCAATTTTTGAAGATAGGTGCAGCTACATCTTGTAGTTTCTGCAACATTATTGGTAGAATGCCGTCGGGCCCAGAGATTTGTATAGAGAGAAGCTGAAACGATTATAGTAATCCTTATCGTTCCAATCATAATGTTAGATCGTTCAATGAGCGTATAACTTTAATTATAATTGTATTTTTTTTAAATTTTAGGATTAATGCAATTATAATCATGTGGTAATCGGAATCCTTATTGCCCAGTTCTGTTTCAATTAATTCATTTTCTTACAATTGGCACAAATACCTCAACGTTAGTTATAAGCTTTTTCACTAAGAGAAAAAATAAAGCATTCTATTGAAATAGAGTATCGGTTCTTGTTTATGCAAACTTCTGAATCCATAAATATTTGTCCAGTATTTAGAAAACATAAAGCAAATGTCACTAAGTAAGACTGCATATTTTTATTGATTTCATTTTTATATTTCTTCAGATTATTTCTAAATTTATCTTATTATCTTCTCTATTTCAGTCAGTATGGCTGACTTCGGAAACGTAGTAATGCAATGTTTACAAACAATTCAACTGCAATACCAAGCCTCATACGATACAACATTGAACAATATTGTAAAAATTTACTTTGTTCATGTTTGCGTTACCATTTCGTAAAATGGCCGCGAGGCTTGCGAAAAATATTTTACTACGAAGACTATTGGATGGTTTTGAGGAATCCAGCTACCAAAATTCTTTTAACATTTAAAAAAAATTATTAAGAAAAAAGAGAATGAAGAGACGTATTCCTGGAGCGCTAAAACAACCTAAGAAACAACCTGGAAGACAGGTGCCGAAAACCTTGCACTTCTGGCAAGTTATTGCGAAAATGACATTTCAGCCATTTCCTAATAGAAAAAGCCATTTTTGAGGTAATTACAGATTTGCTTTAAAAGTTTCTTAAAATTATTATTTTTAATGTTTTTCCATAAATTCGAAAAATTGGTGGAGCTCTTTTGGAAAAAAGGAAAGACTGGTCGTCCTGGTTTTCCATTGAGGAAGGCGTTATAAGTTACTTTGTGGAAGCTAAGTAATCAAAACAGCTTCTGCGAATTTGGTGACCGGTTTAATATCGGAGTGGGTACAGCATACGCTGCGTTTATTAAAGCAGTAAAAGCAATTTCTCGCTTAAAAAGCCAATTAAATTTCCAAAAACTGAACATAGCCAAAGGATTACCATGGAACTGTTTGAAGGTAGTCGTTCACACCCGTTTCCATTTGTGTTGGGCTGTATATACGGCACGCATATCTGGATATCACAAGCCACTAAGGACAGCATAAAGTATTATAATAGAAAAGGGACATTTTCTGTGGTTGTACAGGTAACCCAAATTTTGTCAGCATTTTAATCTTAGCTGTTTTTACAGTACTCCAAATTTTCTTTTAGGCAATTTGCGACAGTGATATGAGGTTTTTGGACGCTTTTATAGGCTACCCTGGCCGATGTCACGATGCGGCTGTTTGGGCTATTTGGGCTGTTTGGGCTTCTTATAGGGCTATTCTCCCTATAAGAAAAGCTATAATAAACCAAACTGGGTTGAGTGTCATTTGCTGGGAGACGGTGCTTCTAATTGTGCCGTATAAAGGTAATGGACATTTGTCGGAAAAGCAGATGAATTTTAATAATATTTTGAGTTCGACGAGGGTTTTTATAGAACAGGCGTTTGGAATTTTGAAGAAAAAATTTAGAATATTGAACTATTTGGAGATACAAAATATAGCGCTTACGAAACATATAATAGTGGTGTGTCGTAAGACATAGTGGTATGTCTTACGACACACCATTATTACATACATATAATGAAGGCTGCAGTGTGGAATTGAGTGACGTAAAAAACCATTGTGATGATTACAGAAACGTCAAGTACACTGCGCCAGAAAAATCTGAAGCGAAAATGAAAAGAAGACGTTTAACTACATTTCTTTTAGCTTAAAGCATTAAAAATACACCTGATATTTACTTCAAACTCTCTTTATTTTACATTAAAAAATATGAATGGAACATAAATGAAATGTTTTGTTATTAATTCAATTATCACGTACTTTACATTAAGAAAAAACACATTAAAGCTTAGTAAAAGTTTCAATTTGTGGCACTTATATTAGTTATTGCACCCAAAAGTGCTTGCAAATTTCTCTACTCTACTTTTTCCTTCTCCACTTTGAGTTTTTCCTTTTCAAGGTCTATCAACTGCTTCATAGTTTCTTCATTGTCTTCCGATTCTTTCTTTAGGAAATCCAAAATTTCGCACTTTGATCGCTTTGTCTTCAATTCCAGCGATGAGGCTTGGGAGTCAACATTTTCAAGATTATCGTTCGAGTCAGATTATTGTCTGAAGTGACGACTCCAATGTGGCATCCGGCACAGTTAAATCACTGCGTGTTCAATAAACTTCAGCTCGTCATAAAACTCCCACGATGTTGCTGCTTCTACCGAGGTATTGTTGCGCTTTTTAATGCGTTTATGAAATAACATGAAATTTAAAAATTTACGGGTTATGTCCCCTCTGCAAAACGGAAAAGTTTCATCCACTTCTTTGATATCTCTCAAAAAAATTTTCCATAGCACGCTCCTTTTTTTGCACTTGGCGACAAAACCATGCTCATTGCGCAGCCGTGTCACCAGCAAGAGCTTTTTGCGCTCATGCGTCCATTTCTTTTCACTGCAAAAAGAACAAAGATTGATTTATTTGATTATTTTTTAGCTAAATAAATTAAATACCAATAAAAATGCACTCACTTTTCCATTTCTTCCATTTTTAACAAAATTTTCAGGCGCTAATGTCAAATATGCATCAAGAATATTAGTGATGCCGTGTTTTCTCTTTTTATGCGCATCAAAAACTTTTTAGTGGCGTTTACGAACACAACACATTGTAAAAATTTTGACGCATGCGATTCCGAATTGTTAACTTTGTATATTTGCTTTGCAATTGACGTTTCCAAAGCCAGCCTTTGTCTATTAGAAATATTTTTGTCACTTTTTTATATGGGATGGGATCAACTGTTTATATGGTGGCTCACTGCCAAGTATGCTCAGAGTCCAGGCCAACCAAACATTTAGTATGTTGTGGATTTTAATTAGTAGGATCTTATGATAAGCATAATGTTTTGTATCGCTTTGAGGGAGTGGAATATAAATCATAAATGGCTTATCTATAAGTTTTCCTTCAAGACTTTTTTCCAATTAATTTTTCTCTTTCTTTCTTGTTGCAGCTCAAATTCTTAACATTTATAAAAAATTTTCTGATTATAAGACAAGCTTTAATTTTAACAAACCATTATTTAAATCCTAGCAGATATGACAGCTTTCTAGTTAAAAAACAGCTTATCTTAACTTCTATGCAATAAAATAGGTTAGCGACAAATAGAAACTTAATCACCATTATTAATAGGATCAAGTGAAGTTATTGGCATACAGCGTTCGATGAACAAGTATTAATTGGCTATAATTGAAGCTTCTAAAATTTTCCATACGCAACTAAGCACATGCTAAGCAATTGCTGTGTGCTCCAATGAACGAGTTTTTCCAGTTCTAGGGTACGCAAGTCACAATTTAAGTGTGGCGTTGTTAACGCATTTTCAATCAATTAACTGTGATATGCAGAGTGTGATTTTCAATACTTTGCATCATGTTCTTTGAGTAATGATAGCAGTGAGTGTTCTTGATAATTAAAGCTGAAGGTCACTTATAGGTGGGCTTTAGAAGAAAATTTTGAATTTAAAGCAGCTTTTTAAAGCTTAACCAAATAAATTTTTCACCATTTCTTTTACTATTGCTAAGAATTTTTTATTGAACAAATCTAAGCAAAGTGAAGTGCATTTATTATTTTCATTTACATATTCTCAATCTTATTTCTTTCATACAAACTCTATCAATAATTTTTTTTAAAAATCTTATTTTTTTATGTGGGAATTTCCACCAAAAGGCCTACCTTGTCTGAAAAATTAAATGTTACTGAAAATACTTTTGTACCTCCATATTAGACAAAAATATGTCAAAACTTTATATTGTGGGAGTACTGAGAGCTGATCTTAATTTGAATATACAAAAAATGACAACAAAAGTTAAAAATTGTGACAATAGTTGAAAAATTTTAACGAAAGTTTGCATTTTATAAGTATAACCAAGGTATATTCAACATGGTAGTATTGTCACAGAGAGGTGGGTACCGTAGCTGCCAAACATAAGAGCATAAAAGACAATAAATAAAAGCTGAGAAAAAACTGTCAAATGTGTTTATTATGTGTATGTGAAATTTATATAGTTTTCAATTTTGTTCGTGCTGAAAGTTTTCTTGTATTTTTCATGAATTAAATAAACGTTGCAAAATATTTTAAACTATTCGCAAGTATTTGAATGGTTTTCGACTCCATTTGCTCCAATTGCCGTGTGTCATCAATTTTTTAAATTTCTACAAAAAATCTACAAACATGAAAAACGACGCCGGATAGTCTATTCATTTGCATTGCCCCAGAAAGTGTTCTGCATCCAACAGACTTATTCTTGACAGGGTCTACGCTTCTGTGCAGTTGAGCATCGTCGATGTTGATGCAGAAACCGGCCGCATGACCGTTGGTTCCAAGACCCATGCCATCTGCGGCGAAATCAGACGTATAGGTGAATCCTATAATTGCATTGTGCGTTTGGAAAAGAAGGACGGATTAACAAGAACTTCTAAAGTTGTTAACAAAGTTGCTAAAATCAATTTAAATAAATCAATTTAAAACACAACATAATTCTATTTATTGACAAGTTATTGACAACTTTTGTTATTTGATTTGCTTTTGTTCGTAAGCAATTGATTTTGACAGCTTAGGTGCCCACAACAAGAGAGAATTTTTTCTATTGACACTACCTTCTTATATATACCTTGAGTATAACTAGATGAAACCCTACTAGATGAAACTAGTTGCTGCCACGCCCCTTACCCATAAAATGTTATCACTGAAACTGCATGTATAAATTAATTTCGAATATTGAATTCCGAGGCTGTGCAACCTTTTATTCCAAAGCTATTCGATATCGCAAATTTTCTGAGACAAATTGTGAATATAAAAAGGGTTATATCTTAAAAAGTTATGCAAGTATTTTATGTTTGATACCTCTTGAAACACTTAAAAAAACGGCAAGATTTGTAGGTCATTTTTCCAACTTTGGAGGTCTATAACTTCTACACCAATAGCGAGCGGCCTGAAAATTTTTCAGATTTAGGAAATTCATATAATCCAACAAAAAACAAATTAAAAAAAGAGAGTTGTCGCTATTCTTGAATTATTCCAAAAATTTTAATGTTGATGAGTTAGTCGCAAAATATGGGATTTTCTAAGTAGTATTTATTTTAATGAAAAAAAAAATATTAACATTTGAGTGTTTAATTTTTTCATTACTATACATTAAAAATAAAAGTTTAAACAATTCAACATACGAACAAAAATAAAAAAGTAATAAAAGTATAAAAAAGAAGCAATTAACTCATTGCTAAAATTAATTTTGGAATCGATTCTGGATTTAATGCATTAAATCTTTAATGTATTAACGACTTTTAATTCCTTCACTTTTTGCTTTTATAGCTCCAAACTAAAAAGAATTAAAACTTAAGATACCTACAAGTAAATTGATCCAAAAAAATACAGCCCAATTCGGAATAAATCCCGGGAAATCGAAAAAAAGAGTTAATTTTTAAGATAAAGTTCAAAAACATTTTGGAAATTTTTAATGCCAATTTTGTTCATCAACCGTCAATACTCATGTGAGTAAAAAAAGTGATATCTTTATCTGCTATTATAAAAATGAAAACTCCCCTTTCTCATTCCCCGGGAAGAGTTATTCAGATTTGGACTGATAGTTTTTTCTTTGTAAAAGTAGAAAAATAATTTGCTTCTTCCGACTGGTTTTCTTCATAAAAGTCAAGCTGCTCTTGTGATGTTGTGGGTTGATTTATTTGAGGAGCTGCAGGAACATAATGATACATTGTTTGGTTTGTAGATACCGGATATGCGTTAATGGGACGCAATATTCTAGTCGGAACCAGTGTGGCCATTTTAGCCTTTTCCAAAAAAACCGTTATCCAAAAAAAGTTCGTAGCTTCCATTTGATATTTTGAATTTTAAGACTCAACTCCAACTCAATACTCCTCTGTGCGCCGGCCAACAACCTTAAGGACCATTTAGGTTGAGCAATGAAAGATGTGATGAGAATAATGCGTCCGTGTTTAAACAGAAATATTAGCATTACCATGGACAATTGGTTTTCTACTCTTTAAAAATTGCAAAACAACTGTTTGATAATGGAATCACTATGGTTGCTAACGTTCGCAAGGATAAAAGATAAGGGAGACTATTCCAAAACTTAACCGTGCGACTTAAGAACGAATTATCACGGTAATGCAAGGTTCTATTGGGCATCAATGGCAAAGGGGTGGGCGTGGACAGCTGCCCGAGTGGACCTGGGTAACACACAGCTAGTGGTGTCAGGCCATGTATCTCTCTTGAACACTTCCCATGGTAATACCTATACAGAAGGCTTAGGCAACCAACATTACGTCGATGTCTAAGAGAGTTGAGGGAGGATGAAATACTTTCATCCCCTATATCGCACGACATTGAATTCGATCCAGAAGCTCCAAATTAGATCTTGGAGCCCCTGCCCAAATGTGCGAATTGTACTCCATGCACTTTACTTTCTTACGTACCGAAAGCCAACAAAATGGCAATAGTAATGTCAGCAATGCACAATGACGCAGCAATTGACCGCAATAACAGAGACAAACAAAAGTCGGAAATAATAGCATACTATAATCGGACTAAAAATGGTGTGGATCTGGTAGAAAAGATGTGTTCACTTTACAACGTATCTACTCGTACGCAGTACTCGTATGCATTTTCATAGCGAACAATTCACTTTATGACGTATCTGAAAATTCGAGAAGGTGGTCTCTAAATATGTTCTATGATCTTATAAACCCTAGTGTCCTCAACGCAGTATGCATTTACATAGCGAACAATAACTATGAATCTTTTCAAACCCATGATTTCCTAATAAACTTGGCTTTGTCTTGGATGAAACTATTGTCTTTTCAAAGATGAACTGTTGTCTCGCCAAGGATGAGCCACGTTACTAAGAAGATTAACATTCATAATAAAAGACTTCCTGAACCTCCCACAAGCAGTAAGTCATCAAGGTTCAATACGAAATAATTATATCGGTCGTTGTTATGACTACGGAAGAGCACGTAATCGAAGCACATGTAAAGTGTGTAACGAATATATTAAACACGCTTGTCAAGCAAGAATTATATATTCAAGATTATGCCATGCGCATGACCGCTCTCTTTGTGAGCAAGTGCATGTGACGTCAGAAGTGAAAGAGAAAAGAGTGTCAAACTGACTGAAAAAACGTAGTAACAATTTTTTATAGGGTTTTCGATTAAAAAAATCTCCTCTTTTTCTTATAAAATTTTGGATTTTTTAAATGAAATAATTATAAATAAAAAAAAATGCTTGTCCAGAAAAAATAGAAATATTTTTGGTTACTATCTTTGATAAAAATTTTATATCTTATTGGGGTGTTAACTTCCGTGTTGACCCCTTCACAAAAAATAGCTATGTTAATCGATTTCTTTTGAGAGCAGTTTGACTGTTTCTTTGTTTGTATTTCTTTTGTTTCCCGATAAGCCAATCAGATTCTTTTGTTTAGTTTCGTTTGTTGTGCACTTTTTTTTTGTGTGGATCTATTTTCACATATGACCTAGGCTGAGCAGTAGATTTTCATTTCTGCGCACTTATGGTGGGATCTTTTATATATTGTTCTTGCTTGTCAAGACCTTTTCAATATTGTGTGTTTATCCTGTTTTTAAAATATCAAATAGATCTCAATAAAAGTAAGCATATTTTAAATAGTCTTCATGTTAATTTTTGTCACAAAATATTAAAATTATTCCTTTTATCAGTGAAAATGTTTCAGTGGAACTATTAAATTTTCGATCTAATCAATATTTGTCCCGAAAATAGATCGACAACTCGATTGTGCTTAATATGCAAAGTACCATAGAATAGCCCATATGCATCCGTTGGTGATAAAACTGTTAAAAACTGTTTAAGGCATCATGCTCCAAGGAGTGTTTAGAAATTATTCTAATATAAAAAACGTACACTTTAATGTCCACATTCATATCCATATTGATGTCCTTATCCATGTTCATGGCTGTGATTTTAAAATTGTCCCAACTTTAATGATTACCAAAATTGAAAATCTAATTCACATTCATTCTTGGAATATACTTCTTCATGTAAGAAGATACAAAGATAAAAAACCGAAGTAGTTGTACGCTGATGGCACTAATCAATGCTAGCCATTACCTGTGAAGTTACAAATAACACACTGTGTTAAAAATTTAAATTTATTTCACAATTTGAATTTTGTTGACTTAATATCGAGATCGACTAAAAAAAATATGAACTCTTTTAATTACGAAGCAGGCAAGTTGGAATGTTGCAATGCAGCCACGATGGATAGAGCAATTTTTAAATTGTATTAAGTACATTTTTTAAGAAAAAAAAAACAAAAAACTAAAATTAAATAAGAACAAGATTGAATTTTATGGCACTTGGTGACCATGCGAACATGCGTGATACACAACGCACAGGGGCTGGCAGGCCACATGCTTTGAAAGACATCGACGCGTGTGCACCTACTCAACCCAACCCAAAGCATGAATGTGTGAATCGTCTGTATGTATCGTCGGTATATAAAGCACTTTACACACTTTTCCAATTTTTGTATTTTGCAATAGTAATGATTAGAACGCGTGACATGAAACGCATACGGCATGCAGCGCAGAGCCAAAGGTAGGAAACGCTGGGCGTGGGTTTCTGTATGTCGTTTATATTACAAAATTTCAAATCTCTCAAAATTATATCGCAACTCGCAGTGTTAACGTTTTATTTGATAAATAAAACGCACTTTTTGCCTTGGCAACAGGTTGTGCTTGCTTTAAGATGTCTGGTATAAATAAACCGTGGTTTAGTTAATGGTTAGAAATAAGTACTTAAAATAGTTTATTAAAAAGGTAATTAGAAAGCAATTACTTCTTTTTTAATGGTAAAACATAACTAAGGTGTTTAATGTCATTTAAAAAAAAATTTAACAATTCAATTGCGTTGAATAGCATTTGGTATAATATATAAGCATTTTAAAGCTGAAGGTGCCAAATAATGTCATACGAATGCGATTTTATTTTTTGAGAAACGCAGTTTTTCTTTGTCTTGTTTGCACCAATTATTTTAACACCAACAATTTAATTCAAAACTTATAATGCGACAGCCGAAACTTGTTTCCAATGCGTGCGTGCACTAAAGCTGTCAACTTGTCTGTTGGGTATTTTTGTGAAAGTATCTTTTTTTCTCAATATTTTGGTGGGAGGAAAGGTACTTCTCGTATGTGTTCAAATTTTGTGTAACTTGTTAGCCTTGAGTCTTATGACCAAGAGATCACAGATAAATGATTGAACTAGTTTCGGTCAGGTACACGCCTGAAGGGAATTTCAATTAGATTGCCAAACATTCGTATGGAAAAAAAACTAACCAAAAAAGTCGTAAAAGAAGTCTTAACTTAAATCGATGAAATTTCTATGAATAGTTGTGCACTAATTTTGTTGAATATCTTTGGTAACGGTTGCTCTCCGCTACTTTTTAGCAGTTTTTCCTAAGTTCAGTGCAAAATGTATAACAATTCCAATATTCGTAAAAATTTGACTAATTCCTCAAATGAGCAAATTGCTCACGCGCAGCAATCCGTGCTACTCTGCAGGAGGCACCTTCTCCAATGTTAAGACTCAATAAGATGAAAAAGCTATGAAGCACATTTTTTGAATCTACATCGAAT
Organism: Dichetophora obliterata; assembly: GCA_963920525.1. Lineage (NCBI taxonomy): Eukaryota > Metazoa > Arthropoda > Insecta > Diptera > Sciomyzidae > Dichetophora > Dichetophora obliterata. The sequence continues at coordinate 74,371,491 of OY986436.1, forward strand.
GTTTTTACTCGTAGAAATAAAAAATAATGATGCTACATTAGCTGCGTTTTTTCCAACATCCAAATCTGGATTTGGATTTTGATTTGCTGCTTATGAATAGAATTTGAAAACTATATGGCGTTGAATGCAAACACAAGAATGTCAAAAATGCTTTTTCCGATCACTTACTTCATTATTGATTTTGTTTATATGGAAATCGGATTTGGATGTTGGCAAAAATTGCGCCTATTGTTACATGGGAATGCTACTTTACAAAATTGACATTGAGAACACTGCGTTGTCCCATGGACAAAAATCAAAAATTTTTATGACTCGAATATTGGTACCAATGAACAGGTAATTGCATAGATAAGACAAAAAAAAATTTGTTTTGGGCAAAGACTCAGTTTTGGCTACACTGTGATACTTCAAAGTTAAGATTTAAAAAAAAAAAAAAAATCATGTTGTGTTCAATTCGTTATGGGTTCTCTTAAACAAATAAGTGTCAAAAATTTGTGTTTCTATTAAACTGAGCCAAGTAAAGTTTTTTATTATAAAAAAACATTTGGGTATATAAATAGAATTAAAAATTTTTCGAAGATATAAAATTTAATATATATTTTAATATATTGCACACTAAATACAAAACAGTCACAACTCAAAAAACATAAATTTTCAGGAGAAGCAAAAAACTGTTTAAGATCAAGCGATTGCAATATTGTAAACAAATTTGGTTCCACAATGCAGAAGCCCCATTCTAAAGAAAGTTTTGCTATATATTTTTTTTTAATTTTATATTATAACTGTGGAAATAAGGGATAATTTTGTGTTATGACTTTTTAACTGAAATTTTTTCATACGACTAGTGATATTATCTCAAATTGTGCCTCTTTAACTGATAAAAAATCTTTAATATTTAAAGTATCTTAATTAACAAGCATTTAAGTAAGAAAATGACTAAGAAACATGAAATTTATTTCATAATCTAAGTTCAAAGTAAAGCTTCATTCTTCTTAGAAGAAAGTTTAGCTAAATTTTTTGATATTTTATGTAAGGATTGTGCAAATAAAAACATTTCGGAGTTATGACACTTTAACTGAAATTTTTTCGTTCAAAATTCAAGTTGTGCCTCTTTGATAAAAATTGCTATAATTTTTAAAATCTAAGAAAATTACAAAAAAAATGAAATTTTTTAAATTTAAAGTAAAGCTTCATTCTTATTAGAAGAAAGTTTAGCTTAATTTTTTATCATTTTTTATCAGGATTGTGCAAATAAAAACATTTCAGAGTTATGACACTTTGACTGAAATTTTTCGATCAAAATTCATGTTGCGCCTCTTTAACTGATAAAAAAATGCTTTAATTTAAAAACCCATTCCTCAACTGATTACCATGCAGTCAAATAAGAAAATTCGCAAGAAACACTAATTAATATTTGTTTTTATTATTAGTATTGTTATTTATAATGTTATATGTATTTAAAAAAAAATAATCATAACAGTATTAAAGGAAAAATATTGCTCAATTCATTAAAAAAATTTAATATTAAAAATTGTATTTTAGTTTTAAATTTTTATGTATTCATTGTGTTTTTATAATACGTCTCATAGGAGCTTTTTGGAATGTGGTTTCTATTAGCCAGATCTTGTATATCCTTTTTCTTTACGTCTGAAAGCGGTAGCCTTTCGGAATATAGCGAGCGAATTTAGCGAATTTTATTCTGGATACCAACAGTTTTTACACAATTCATTAAAAATATTCAAAAATTTTATGCATAAAAAAAATTGAAAATATGTCAAAGTTGAATTTAAAACAGAATTTAAAGTTTTGTGAAATTGGGCTTACAGACAAATTTTTTTTGAGAAGGATAAAATAAAATTTGATTGATTTAATTATGAATATATACTGGTAAATAAAATAAAATAAACAAAACTCAATTTTTTTGGTAGAAATAACTTCTAATAAAAATCATCAAAATCTTGAGTTGATCAAAATAGTCTGCAGAAGAATAAAGTTATTTATTTATTTATTTATTTATTTACTTGATTGCTAAACCTTAACAGGTTTTATAGCAAATTTAATATTATAAAATAAGATATTTAATACAATTCAAAAATATAAAGTATGATTTTGAATGAAATCGCGTGACTTTAATTTTTTATTGTAGAACTTTGCAGAATTTTTGATTAAAATATGTGTCTTTAATTTTTTTTCTTTGGAAATTTTAAATATTTTAAAAAGTTAAGCAAACAAAACAAAAATTAACAAATTAAATCGGTTAAAAAATGAGGACTGTTTTAGTGTCGTAAAATAGGCACGAGGCACCCTATAATTCAAAAATTTCACTGCTGCACGCTGTTTCACAACAATAACCAATTGTAAATAAACAAATGGCAGTGCTCGTATCTATTTGACATATAAATTTTGGATGAAACTAATGTTAATCAAAATTATTTCAACAAAAATGACACATATCAAAATAACACATTCAATTTTACTTAATTTTTTCAGCTACGGGAGCACAATTCCAAATAATACTTGATAATTTTTTCACTTCTTTCAACAAATCTGTCACAACTTAAAATAAAATACTTTATATGTAACTCAAAATAAAACTCTTTAAGGCCCAACAAAATAGATGATTTGCTCCGTAACGCAAGAACTGAACTGCTAGCGTAGCAACTCGACAACAACAGCTGTGCAGAGTGCGTTTCATTTTTATTTTCATCAATTTGCTTCAATTTCACCAATATTTCACTCATCTTTCACAAATCTTTATTAAAAATTAAAAAATGCACAAATAAATAAATAACACTCGATTGCCAACTGATCAGCTGATTCAGAAGAGTTGACCAACTCGTGTCATTTTGGGTTAAATCCGTAGACATCCGTAACGAGTGCAGACGTTCGTCTAGTTGCTATCGTCTCGATTCGTCTATTTTGGTTGGGCCTTTAGTTGTGAGTACAGAATCAATGCAATTATCATTAAAACACACATAACGGCATTTTTCCAGCTAAAGAAGAAAGTGATGGTAAATAAATTTTTGCAGTAGTTAGAGATGTGTATTCTGAATTGATTTATGACAAAAAGTCAATTTTGGATAATTTTGAGTTGTGACTGTATTGTATTTAGTGTGCGCCTTGATATTATCAAATGAAAAGTTTTAGAAATTGACAAATTTTGATGGAAAAAAACAAATTTTATAAAATTAAGTGCCTTTTTTTAATCTACTAGTTTCTATATAACCAGGAACTGCAATTATCGTTTTCTACTTCGTCCTACAAGTATATATTTTTTTATTTTTTAAATGCTTAAAATTAAAAATTTACATAAAAAAAGTAAAAAAATTTCATAAAGGTCCAAGGGAGGTACCCCTAAGGTCTACCGATTTTGGCCATTTTCAGTTTACATCTACTACTTTATTTGACTACCCTTCTGACGAATTTTTGTTTAGATCAGCCAACCTTTGCGTATATCTCCCATACAAAATCAAGCAAAAAATTAATATAGGTCTAAAGGAGGTACCCCTAGTGTCAACTAGTGTATACTATTTTCAGTATACATCTCTCACTCTAATTAATTATCATTCTGATCAATTTTTATTAAGGTCAGCTAAACTTTGTTGTGCCTTCCATACAAAATTAAGTAGAAAAATAATATACATATGTCCAACGGACAAGCCGACAATTTTTAAAATTTTTTTAATTGGCTGAAACTAACCTATCACTCCAAATCGCATTATCATAGAAATACTCCTTGTTTTTTCCAACCATTGTATGAGGCGCACTATGCGGAGGGATTTAATTTGTAATTGCGCTATAAAATTATCGATTCCATCAATACTCAAAAAAGGGTATTTTGTATGTTTGTTAATACTACTTTTACTACTAGTCGTAATGTTTTTTGGTATGATACGATATATACAGGGGGAGAGAACACTGGTAGCAGGGGTAAAGTAAAGACAACATTGGTGAATATTAAAGGACGACACTGATGGTATATTGGTATGTAAAATTGATGAAGTTACAACATGAGTTTTATGCCCAAAACTCATTTAGGTCGGTCGGCCGTTGATCGTACTTTGGTCTGCGTTGTAAAAACTTTACAATACAAGTGTCAAAACGGACGAAATTAAAATTTTGCAAAACTTAATGTTGCGTTGGCAGATCGTGCCTCGGCCATTTTGGTGATGCCAATAAAAGCAGCTATTCAAAAAATCCCAGAAAACTACACTTTTTCCCAAATCATGCAAATTTTAATGGTTGCGGATTTAGTTTTAATAAATTAATGATAAATAAATAATTTTTTAAATAAAATCATTAAACGACGTGCTTTAAAAAGTTATGATATTTTTTAATGTATGTTTAATATAAAAAGGGTATTCTTGCAAAGTGGCAATCTTATAATTTGAGCAATTAGCTGTTTTTATCAGGTAGTGTGTAAGATTGTCGATTGTGCATTTGCAGCATATATGTCAACTGCAATATATTGTCATTTGCTGCATATGTTGTCAATAAGTTAAGTTGAATTTTCAAAATTATTTCTGAAATTTTGAGAGTTAAATATTTGTTACATTTGTTTTAATTCACAAACTCTTACCACTCCCTGATTTTTGCCGTCTTTTGATAAGAAATTAATTGAATTTTGAAAAACAAAAACAGCTGCTTTATCTATTTAAGTTTGCCACCTGGTTTGCTCACCTAAATCAAAGAGGAAATATAATATGTGGTTTGCTGCAAAGGCTTTTCCATACAAATTTTAAAGGCTGATAAATTTATACGGTTTTTACTAATTATAATAATTTTGCCCTTATGCAAAAATACCCATAACATGTGAATTAATAGCGGAATTCACGATCCAGTGCATTAGAGCACGAGTAAAATATTCATGGCTTTTTCACTTAACACTAACAAAATAAGGGTTTTCACGATTCAATGCATTTGGATGTTGCATAAAAAAGTTTCGTTCATGTGCTTATTAAACAGCTGACATTTGACGAGTGAAAATGGAAGAAAAACAAAATGCACCAAACGTACCAAGTGCACCAAGAAATGGACCATTGATGAAATTAATTTACTAATTGATTATTTAAAGCAGCCTGTGGTTTTTATGATATGAATGATATGTTTATGGTTTATTTATAATTATCATTTTATCAAAAGTTTCATACGTATTTGCTAATAATGTGTTACGTGATATCTTCCTAGCGGGAAAAATGAGCTCACGAAACCAAAACGTGAATATGTAGCGATCACGCCTATTTTAAGTACAGTTGCCGAAAGAAACCATACAAACTCAATTACCAAATTTTAGTCTTATACGGCCAAAACTGCCTGAAATATAGCTTTTTCACTGATTTGTGGGCGCAAAAAGGGGCGTGGCAGCTAATTTTTAGTACAGTTGCTGACAGTAACCATACAGACTAAATTACCGAATGTAAGTCTTATACGACCAAAACCGACTGAAATAAAGCATTTTTATTGACTTGGAGGCGGCGTGGAAACCCATTTTTAGTACAGTTGCCCACAGTAAATATACGAACCAAATTACTAAATTATAGTCCTATACGTATAAAACCGTCCGAAATAAAGCATTTTCATTGATTTGTGGGCGGTAAAAGGGGGCGTGGAAACACATTTTTAGTATAGTTTCCGGCAGTAACCATACAAACTATATTACTAAATTTTAGTCTTATAAGAGCCATACCGTGTGAAATATTGCATTTTAATTGATTTGGGGGCGATAAAATAGGTGTGGCAAAAATTTTTTCATAAACCATTCCCTAACTGAAACAAATTGACTGTCCAAATTTTAGATCAATCGGTCCAGTAGTTTTGGAATCTATAGGCTTCACACAGACAGACAGACAGTGTTTTGCTTTTTATATACAGGGTTGTCAATATTCGAAGCGCCCATCTGGCAACACTGTAACTTTCCGCAGTGATGCCAAATAGACTAATGACATACCGCGTTTGAAGCGTCATTCCAAGCAAATGTTTACAATGGAACAGTACACGCCACGCGAACGCTCTAAAATTGTTGAAATTTACATTCAACAAAACAAGTCAATAGTGAAAACTCAACTCAATGAGCGATGAAGCTCATTTTCAGTTGAACGGAACGGTAAACAAACAAAATTGCCGTATTTATGCCACTGAAAATCCACAAGAGATTCAAGAGGTACCTCTTCACGATGCAAAAGTCACTGTTTGGTGCGGCGTTTGTGCTAAAATGCTCATTGGGCCGTTCTTTTTCGAAGATGCTAATGGCCACAGAAATACTGTCAATCAGGAGCGTTATCGCGATATGATAAACAATTTTTTCATGCTGCAGGAAAATGCTGCAAAACGGGCACAATATGTCGTAGAGGCCAATGGCGACCATTTACGAGATATCATATTCAAGAAATAATGTAAGCAAATTTACTTGAACCCAATTAAATGATATTCATGACGAACAGACAAAAAATTGTGGTTTCTTTGATTTATTTAAAAACAAAATGGGCGCTTCGAATATTGGCAACCCTGTATATAGATTATTTATTATATTAATATATGCATTAATTTTGATAAGATATAGCATTAAGTTATATTTATATTATATTAAATTCATCAAAATCGTTCTTATATTACTTGAACAACATAAAACTTTAAAAAAGTCAGACTTATTATAAAATCCCACGATAATCCCATGAAAATCTTTGTAACCATCGAAATACAAAAAATACCCACATGATAAAATTTCTCAACGAAAATGCAACCCAGCATTGGCATTTAATGTCAAAGGCACGATCTAGTAGAACAATTCTCTACTCACAACCTTGATCGTACTTTACCCCTGCCTTACATTTTTACTGGATGAGGTCAAAGCAAAGTGTGAGGTCGCATTTAGTGTTACTTCATAAGAACTCGTAGTTTCTAGTCTAGCTGTCAACGCACGACCGACCTAACGCAGTATTGAGTTTTAGCTTTTAAGGCTTGATTGCGCAAGCGTAACGTGAGGTGGCGCAGTGGGACGTAGCGTAGGTCGACGTTGCCTCGAGGATAAACGATTACCGAAATCGTAGTCCAACGTAGTGCAGGTGCCGATTTGTAGCCCGCAGAAAATATAAAGGCATTCATTTTTTCTACCTAGTAGCCTTATTAACTTCTCCGCTTCGATAAAAGACTGCATTTTTTTTATATACCTAGAATTAACATTTACAATTTTGTGAAGTTATACAAAATTTTTCGCCTGTTGTCGAACTGTCAAAAATCATAACGTGGTGTATAAATCTATTTTCTACAGACTTGCGTCCCGCCACGTTACGATTTCGGTAACGACTTGTACACATTCATCATTAAAAAGATTTTAACTTGACAGTTGGCAACGTTGCCTTAACCCTTAACTGGTACACCTGGTCTGTGCGCCCAGAACAAAAATCAACAGAGTATATTTCTCTTATTATTCAATTCAAAACTGAATTAAATTCAATTGAATTTTTCAAAATAATTCACGAAATTCTTTCTAAATAGGAAAACAAAAACTTTATTAAAAAATAATTAAAAAAACAACATGAATTTCTAACTAAATTTTGGTTTTTTAGCATTTTAAGTTGATGTGGTCCCTGGGACCAGATGTGCTGTAAGTGTGACTTTTTTGAGATGTACCATTTAAGGGTTAAGTGTGTGAAAACTGTTAACAGTTAGACACAATCTGACGTGATGGATAAAATTGCAAAAACGGTCATTAACTATGGTTGCAAAAATGATTTCAAAAACCAGAAAGCATTCAAAAGCTATAATTGGATAAAAACTATCACTATACCTGAAAACAGAGCTGTAAGGGAATGCATTCAATTTTATTGTATTTATAAAAAGCTGAATCAGTGAATATAGACAAAGGAATCAATTCAACGAATGTAAAATTGATTCATAAATGAAATTTTTAATTCACATTCAATTTAAAAAAAAAATAATTAATTATTCATTTCAATTATTCATTTTCGTTATTCAGAATATTATTGTTATTCATATAGAATGCAAACCACAAAGAATTTAATAATTTTTGATCATTCTTTCTTCAATCATATTTAATTTTGTATTCATTTTCAATTTCTTATTCATTATTAATTTTTTATTCGTTTATTATTCATTTTTATCATTAATTTTTTTTATTCGTTTTTAATGTTCTGAATAACGAAAATGAATAATTAATAAATTTTTTAAAATTGAATGTGAACTAAAAATTTTAGATATGAATAAATTTTGCATTCATTGAATGGCTTCTTTTGTCATTATTCAGTTGTACCCAAAATTCTCAATATGAATGCAGATTTTACGCCTCTATTTTCCTACACCTGAAAAATAAGTGCAAGAAAATAATGTTTAGATGTTTATGTATATTGTTTAAATGTGCATGAGTATGTAAAGAAATGTGTCCATATTACTTGAAGTTTGAAGCAGGAGACAAATAGTTTTTAGTCTTTAAGTCTTTCAAAAGGTTGCAATGAAATACGAAAAAGTATCATGAACCTTGTTTACACTACTTGTAGTTGCCAAAAATTGCTAGTAAAAAAAAATAAATTCTCAAAAATTTTAATAAAAATAATCTGCTTATAGAGCTTGTTCTTCAATTCTCTTACAAAGTGCCAACACCCTTACAGCCCGAACAGAACAAAAAGTCGTAACCATAGTAGAACTAGACAAGGTAGTGTTAGGGCTGCATGCGTTTTCTTTCTTAGTGAACATAATTGTCAAACTCAGCCATTTTGGTATTTTGGCCAATTTTTGCTTTCATATTGCATTCGCATTGGTTGCAGATTTTGTATGAAATGTCACCTTCGTTTTGACAGTTTCGGTCACCGGCTCTCCGCCCTAACACTACTTCTGATGCCGAACACACAATAAAACACATGCAAGTTAACGAAGCCGTCCAAAATGAGATCGCTGAGCAATAGTCGTAGCGACTTATCGCTAGAGTAAAATTGAATAGAATTTATTTAGTGATCGGTAAATCGACTTCGATTTTCACCGAAAATCGACTTTTGCAAAAATTAACTGACTTTTTTTAAGTCGGTTATTGTACCCAGAAAATACCCCAAAATCAATCATCACCAAAAATAATCGATTTCGTTTTAAGCAATTTTCACATATTTAACAAAACTTTGATATAATAAAAAATGGCGCCACCAAGTGTTATTTGGCAATATTTAAAAAAAAATTAATAATTGGAAGAAGGTACGTTGTGCCATTTGTAAAAAAGAGTTCCGTTTTTGCGGAAGTACCTCCTCTTTCGTTAACCACCTGGAAAGAGTGCACAAAATGCACAAAAAGAGAATTAGCAAATCGAGAATAGACTCTCGATACATGAACGGGTCGCTCGATTGCCTTCTAAAAATAAAACTAACCTTTTTTGCGACATCCACACATTGGAAATCCTCTGTACTATTCAACTTTTATTATTCGCCAATTAAACATAGTTGTAGCTGCATTCTAAGCCAAGTACCCAGCACTCCACTGTGAGAGAATACTCTCAGGAACAAACCACCACTGATTTGTTTCTAGTCCTATCGAGTCCTGGAAAAGTAAGAATTAATCTGCAAAATAACCAGCGTGCCATCGTATCATCATTAAAATTAGAAGCTATCAACAACAACAACAACAAAAAAGCGCCATTATGTCCAGCAGTTAACATCAGCTAGCTAGAAAGTGTCGTGTGTGCTTGGCGCGTCACCCATTACGGTCCTGTCTGGCCTTTCTGGACGGCAACGTCGCGGAGCGGACCCGGCTAGGGACAATTTTCCGGCATCCGGATAATTTTCTGGCTCTAAATGCCACTCCCTAGACCACCTCACTGACAAGTGTGCCAGCAACGGTCGGTGCCACCACTGTTCGGGAGCTCACCACACCAATCTGCATCTTAGGCCACATAAGCGTTTGGAAAAGTCACCGAGTCCTCCTGACGTAGCCAGGCCTCGTTTGTCTCAGTCATCACGTCGGAGAAGGACGACCGCCGAAGGGGATGCTGCCCGGTCTCGTTTGTCGGATTCAGCGGTTAGTGGAGAGAGTCGATCGGCACCTGAAAGTGAAGATGGTGACGGACGGTAACCTGCCCGACTGGCTCAAATCATTAATGAGGCCCAAATCTCACGGTCATTTCGTCCATCGCTGCACGACAGCCAAAATATGAGGCCTACATCGCGGCGCATTCGAGCAGAGCGTCGCAATGGTGCTCAAGGTCGAGGACGGCCAACTCAACGCCACTCCAATAGTGGCATTCAGCGCCGGCCCACATCATCACCGTTGCCGACTATGCAACAGGTGACTCCGCTGCTCCCTGCTCTATGCTGCTCCATCGATGCTGCTGATAGGGGTCACATGCATCGCGTTCGCGCCGTGATGGACCAATGTGCTGAGATGTCTGTGGTGTCGCAAGACGTTGTTCGCCAGCTTGGGTTACCAACACGACTGGTTGGCTTGCAAGAGTTTTGTTCCCTTACCCTCCGAGCAAACTACGAGTCCAGCCAGTCGGTGACAACCCAAGCCATCGTTGTCGGGAACTTCGATCGCATCACTCCAAGACGTAGCGCGGATGCGTTGATCCGGACGAGCTTTCCGAACTTGATGCTTGCTGCCCCTGACTTTTGCATACCGTCCTCCGTCGGCATGGTGTTAGGGATAGATGTCTACCCGCGAATTATACAGCAAGGGATTTTCCTGAGTGGTCTCTGGGTTCTTGTGACCCAAAATTCAATTTTTGGATGGCTTTTGTCATGCACAATTGCCCAATAACTCTATTATAGAGTTAGGTTTTTTGTACATGTTGTACAATACATTCTTAGAATTTTTTAATTAAATTTTGTAAATTTTTAATTTGAATTTTTTGCACTTGAATTTTCCTGAAACACTGCACTGTTCTTTTTAATTATTATTTATCACTTCTTACTTAGGATAATAAATATTATAATGAATTTGAAAAACATGAGACTGTGAATTGATCCACTCCTTGTTTTCGACTAGATCTAAGATATTGTGTATTAAGATTTATTACAGTAGTACTGCAAGGGGGCCGGGATGTTTAGGCCAGAACCCCAAGGGTTATGAAAGTAAAAGATTTTTTCTTTTACTGTCTTATCGACACGTTCCAGTATCGATTCTCGATACAGCAACGGGTCGCTCGATCGGCTTCTCCGACGAGTGCCTTTGGCGGTTGCAATTAATCACTTATTTGACTGCCAAACAACCGAAACGTATAAGATTAAAACCAACCTTTTTTGCGACATCCACATTTTGGAAATCCTCTGTACTATTCAACTTTTATTATTCACCAATTAAAGATAATTGTAGCTGCATTCTAAGCCATGTACCCAGCACTCCACTGTGAGAGAATACTCTCAGGAACAAACCACCACTGATTTGTTTAGTCAGAATGGTATATTTTTGAAAACATTTTTAAACATTTTATTAATTTTACGGGAATTGGCTCATAGAAGTAATTATTTTCCTAAATTTTAAAAGCGTGCAAACTGAAACTATAAAAATGTTTATTTTTACTCCAAAAACACGAATGAGCCTAAAGATTTATTTTAAAATAATATTGCATAAATAAAAATAATTAATAAAAAATAATGCATTTAAAAACTGAAAAATGAGCTGCACATGCATGGATTTTGCACACAGGGGATGATATGTAACTCATGCTGCTCTCTGATTTATACTTATAAAAAACTTTTTCTTTTAAAAAAATCTTAAAAATTATTACATCTACATAAAAATAGTTGTAACAAAAAGTGAAGGGCATTAAAAAACCTTTGTGTTGATATCCATAATGGCAAAAAAAATTGATAATTCGATTTTCGGTTCCGATTTTCGATTTTTTTAATGGTCTTGAAAAAATCAAAATCGATTTTGAAAATCACTAAATCTATTATATTTTTTCTCTAACGACCGGCGATTTCCTACAATTGGCTGTGTACAGTGTTCTGTTCTTGTTTGGAACGTTTAAACGTTTCTTTATGTGTGTTGCATTCATGTCAAGTATGTCAATTCGAACCAAAATATGAATTCCATTTTTGGAATATGGAAATCGACGAAAGATTAATAGAAGAAGTAAAAAATTTGAATTTTTATATAATTTGAAGTCATCTGACTATAAAACAACGATTAAAAAGGATGAAGCATGGGATGTGATTGGTGGCAGAATAAATTTAACTGGTAAGTTACTTAAAGTGTTTGTAATGTATGAAATTAAAACCAATTTTTTCAGGAGACGCTAGTAAAAAAAGTTAGAAAAATCTTCGTGATGTTTATAAAATATTGCAAGTTTTTTATACCAAAAGCTTGCCCAACTTAAAAGAAAATAACTTCGTTTTATGTTAAGTTTTGGTTTCTTAATTTATTTATCTTTGTTTATATGTTTTCTATTAAATTAGTTTACGATTTTGATATAAGTTAAGTAAATTTGTGTATTAAATGAAATTTTATAATTCAAAAATAATTTTTACTAAATTCAAAATTGTGATAAAAATATAAAATGTATACATTACTTTACGATTCTGATATGAATTAAGTAAATATACGTATTAAATGAAGTTTTGTAACTCAATAACAATTTTAAATTATTTCAGAATTGTGATATCAATACTTGAATATGAAATATTGTTTTTTGTGCTTTATTATAATTTCAATTGAATTTAGAATGTCATTAAATTGAATATGTATATAAGATAAAGCTGTATAATGTAATAAAATTTAAAAAATAACGCTTTTAAAATTATTGGCTTTGCATGTTTTTCAATTTATTTCTCATTAAATAAATAACTTTTTTAAGTATTTGTTAGCTCAAAAGATTCATTCGAGGAGCGGTTGGAAAACGAATGTGATGCAGATAGCATCTGATTTTCTGTTTGTAACAAGTCCACATCATTGCAGTTATATGTTTTATCTTTTTAAAGCATTAAAAAATTGTGCAACATAACAGTTGCTAGAACGATTTTATCCACATTTTTTGGACTAGCAGGTATTGTCGTGTAGAACTCTCAAACGATTTGCTAGTATTCCAAATGCTATTTCGATGTGAACTCGAGCCTTAGATAAATTTTTATTAAAATTTGCCCGGTCAAAAGGTAAATTTTTTCCTGGAAAAGGTGTCATTAAATTTGGTTTTAAGGAAAAAGCATTGTCAACAACAAAATAGTACGAAAACATTATTTCTGTGCCAGGTAAAAAGTTTGCTTTTGGATTAGAAAGGGTATTATTTAAAATTTTTTTTACTAAAAGCACTTCGAGCAAAAACTCCACCATCACTCTGGTTGCCAAGAGCTCCAACATCCACAAATATAAAAATATTATTTACGTCGCAAGCTGCAAACAGAACTACACTTTATGTTTTTAATAATTAAAATATAGTGATCCACTATTTGCTGGCTTCACAATATTTACGTGTTTCCCATCTATTGCGCCCAAGCAACTAGGCATTCCCGTTTTTGAAAAAACTTCTGATATATCTTTCCAAACATTCATTTAGAGGTGCTAGATAAATTCCATGCAACTCATCCTAAATGGCTTGACATGTGTCGTATACAACTTGTCTGTCTGACCGTGGAAATGCCAATTTTGTGAGACCATGCTAAGAATTCAAAGCTACAGCCATGAGCTAAATACCTTAAAAACATTTTTATTATTAATGTAAACATAACAATAACGAAAACCTAAACAAACTTACAATATTTTAATCGCTAAACTAGTTTCTGGGCCAATAGGTTTTATATGCAAGTGCCTCTGTAGTTTTTGCTTTAATAATTAATTTAGCACCTTGAATTTCTTGACACTCATCCTGTAGCTTTAAAAAAATGTTCTTGTCTCTTGATTGCAGTTGCATCGAACAAGTATTAAAAACCTTCTTATTCTCTAGTGAGATTCACTGGACGAATCCACCATCTCCTGTTAGAACTACCGAGCAACTCATACATTTGGTAAATCAAAAATGTAATAGACACTATCTTCATAATCATCAAAATTGACCCCATTTCATCCAACATATTTACTTTCACTTTATATTACTTTTATTGCTACAATAAGAACTGAGACAAAACGCAATAACAACATGGAATTAGCAAGTATTGAAAAGTTCAATTTCCCACCAAAAATTGCCAAAAATTCATGCCAATAAAAAAGAATTAATGGAGGTAATGTAAACATTAAAAAGGAATTTTTCATTATAAAAAAATTAAATATTTTTTATATAAAAAATATTTTATATTACATTTTGATTTATACAAGTTTTTGCGCATGTTTTAATTGTTAATATACAAAATACCAACATTAAACTTTCAAAACTTATAAACAAATAACTTATTCTTATTATGTATCTATATAAATTGCGCTCAATTCTTGACAAGTGTAAACGAAGACAATTCTATCATTTGTTAAATGAAAAGCAACCCTGAATTGCCAGTCGCCGTCGCTTTCATTCTGGACGGATTCTCTGTGTCTGGAGACCAGAGAGGATCGCCGCAGTAACGACTTTTGATTCTGTTGGGCTCTTACACATTTTTTTAGACCAAGGAGTGGTTTCAGCGATATTTGTAACAGTCGCATTGTTTGACATTGAATATTATAAATAAAATCATGTTACGGCACAAAGATTTTGTGAATTCGTGCTTCCATGTAAAAAATTGTCGTGAATGTGAATTCGAACTTAAATTTGAACATGGAGGCCCTAATTCACACTAGCTGGTGTTGAAGTAAACGAAATTAGTCATTTTTGCCATGCTTGGATTTGAATTCGATTTTAAATTCCAATATGGAGGCAAAGGTTTGTTAGCATTTCCTCTGGCACAGACTTTCGTTACCAAATCAACAACGAAAACAAGTCCGCTCAACCGCAAATATTTATTTAAAATTATTTACGTTTACATTTGTCGTGCCTCAGATGTGGCATCTTTGGTAGTTCGTCATAATGGTGTACATAAAAAATTGGCCAAATATCATTGAAAAGACAACAACTACTTTAAATAGAACACCTCGCGTCAGCGATTTGATAAAATGGCATAGTGCATGCAACATGCAAACAAGCATCGTTAAAACTCAACCAGTGCCCACTTCATTCGTTGATGGTCGGTTCCACCTTAAAAAAGATTACAAATTGCACGGACAGCGTTGCATGCACGTGTAAATGACATTTAAGCTCTGTGTAAGCGTACCCTTAGAGTTAAAAATGTAGCAGCACACGTCACGATCACAAACGAAAATAACGAAATTTGTCAACGTGGCTAGAAAAGTTCCTAAGTGGTTGGATAGACAAGAGCTAGATATTCAACAGAAAATTAAAAGAAAATAAAAAAACACATTTTGTAAGTCTAATAACCTACACAAAAAAATTAATTGAAAAAATTTTAAATTAAGCGAAGTTATGTTTAGTGGTTACACACGTCTGCTGTAATATCGATTCGCTGGGTACGTCAGCATCAGCGCCAACAGCTTACAAAAGCTAGTGCGGCACTGTGTTGCAGCGCCCACACACCACCGCAACCACGTCACCAGCTAGCGCTCCACTAAATCACACTACCGGTGCAACAGCGACACTAACAACTGGGACAGTAACATTACAATTACCGCTACGCTATGCAGCAACACCAGCAACAGACAACAACAGCATCATCATCAACGACAGCAACAGAATCATCACCAGCGACAGCAACACTAGTCCGGTGGTCTAAATATGTGGTTTTTGTTTTATACTCTCTTTTAAATTTTTAACCCTTTCACTTAACCCTTAATCATTTCGTTTAAAATTAAAGGTAACAATGATGTAGATCTGCATTTCCCAGTATTAAAATGCAATCTGCGCGAAAAATAAAATAATTGCTATATTGCTGACTGTAGCAGCGATTCCAGAAACTGCTTATCATTCAATTTCCCGCAGTGCCCAATTCGACGCCGGCAATGGATCGAAGTTTGTGGCTTGGATGGCGATGCACGCAAAAAACTTTTGATTTGCAGAAATCATTTCCGGCCATCGGATGTTTTAATAAAAACTTAAAACTTCTGCGTTTCCGGTATATGGAATTATACATGAGTCACCACTTTCTTTGACAAAACATGTAGAAAATGTGATTAACATGCAGCCGGAGCAACGAGTTTGCGAAAATTGCCATATATTTTGCAAGAATGTAGAATTTCATAAAAAAGAAAAACTGGCAATGAAAACTGCACACATGCACCAAAATATTTTGCAAGAAAAAACTTATCAATAAAATAAACATTCTTGAGCAGCAAATTGAGGCCTTGCAAAAAACTATAGCTGAGTATGAAGTACCTAACAAACAAGAAGACTTTGCTTCTACACTCGCAAGAATAATAACAAACAAAAAAGTAATAAATACGCTCAAGTAGAGCGAGAGAAGTTCCAATCCATTAATTTGCAATCAACGAAGTCATTCAAATTTATGAGATCACAGCTTGGGTTTAATCTACCCAGCACTGCATCTCTATGGAGATGGCGGCCTGTTAAGATAATGATGCCTAGAATCACGGAACAAATAAAGTTCCATTTGAAAAAACTTGCTATTGGCATGACTGCGAAATAGAAGAATTTCATTCTTTTATTCGACGAAGACATCCTACGAAAGGAATTGGGATCCGATTAGATGCAGGACCAATTGGATGGCTTCGTCGATTTGGGGGACGGTAATAGGAAGCCAGTTCTGGCAAATAAAATGATGACTTTCATGGTGAAAGGGCTGATGAACAATTGGAAATATGTCTACAGCTTTTACTGCACATCAGGAGGAATGGTTGGTAAGTCTTAACTTTACTTAACTTTACTTAACTTTACTTAACTTTACTTAACTTTACTTAACTTTACTTAACTTTACTTAACTTTACTTAACTTTACTTAACTTTACTTAACTTTACTTAACTTTACTTAACTTTACTTAACTTTACTTAACTTTACTTAACTTTACTTAACTTTACTTAACTTTACTTAACTTTACTTAACTTTACTTAGCTTTACTTAACTTTACTTAACTTAACTAAACTTTACTTAACTTGAATGAACTTAACTTAAATCAACTTAACTTAGGTAAACTTAAAAACTTTCTCTTTTTTTCCAGCGGAGGAAATAAAAGTAACACTACTAAGTGTTGTAGAATCCATTTTAAATTGCGGACTTAATCTCAGGGGAATAATTTCGGATCAGGGTTCTTCAAACGTGCGTTGCATTAATTTGCTTACAAATACCAGGGCAAAAAATTATGTAACAATAAGAGGCCAAAAAATTTATATAATGTATGATTATTGCCACTTATTTAAAAGTATGCGAAATATTTTGTTTGCCAATTATATTGGTACTGCATGGGGTGGCATGTTGGGGAGTTTTGAAAAACACTTATGAAATCGATAAGTTTTCTAAAAGTTTTCGAATGATGCCTAAATCCGCATTTAAATCCGCAGCTATTCGACAAAATGAGAGTTAAAACTGCAGTTCAAACGCTCAGCAATGCAGTTGCTATCGGCATTCGCCATTGTATTGATAATAATCTTTATCAAAAACAAGAAAACAAGGCGAATGCTGAAGCAACATTGCATTACGTATTTTCGATTATTGCAATACCAAAAACTGTCACTACCCAAACATTAATAAACGTCCTGGTTTTAGGGATTTAGAGAAAATTGCATTCATTGAGGAATTTATAGCATTTTTGGAATGTCTTAAGCTAACAAAGAAAAATTTGCAATGCATCAGTGGCTTAATATTTACTCTGAAATCAAAGATTATGTTGGTTCACGATCTGTTTCAAGATCCAAATGTAAAATTTGTTATGCTTGGTAGGTTGAACCAGGACTCTATAGAAAATTTCTCTTCAGTCCTCAGATCGCAACTGGGGAGCAACACCGAACCATCAGTAAGAGAAGTGCAATAACTATCTGCACAGATAATGCCAATGAAGTTCTTGGCCCATAATTTTCATAGTCGCAACAAAAATTGCGTATATGACGACGATTTAATGCTGGAATAAAACTTCAACCCAGTCGATGAAGAAGCCATTACCAGTCAAAATTATACTTCCGATACAAAAGAAAAAACAATAGTGGAAGAAATTGAACAAACTGCTATACACATTGATCCCTTAACCCCTTTAGAAATTTCAGTAGGTCGATATTTTGTGGGATATGGATTGGGGGTCTTCAATTTCAAAGGAGTATTTATTTGATCAGGCGTTTAGAAAGAATAAAATCACTTAACTTACAGCAAACGTTTCACGGGATATCCAAAAATGTATGGAATATACATCGTAGGGTATAATAGAATTGTTTTAAAAAACTTTGCAGTTTTCATCACTGTTCTCTTCTTAAAAATTCCGGTCAAAAACCACTTTCTTTTCCGTAAAACCTTTGTTTTCTTGATTTTACATACTTTAATAACAAGTTGCTACTGTTCTCTTGCAAAGTTATCAGTCGCTTAATTTACTAAAAAATTCATTTTGAAAGTCATCGAAAGCAAATGACAAAAGTAGCGCAATATTTTTGCAATATTTAGGTAAAATATCAGCTGAGCTACGTAATTGGACACGTGGACATGGTAGCATACTTGAAGCAAAGAATTTTCATCATATATACAGTGATGTGAAAATAAATAGGTACACCTGTTTTTTTTATATTTAAAGCTGCATGAATTATATACAAGGTGATTTTCCTTGATTAGGCGAGTAAAAATATGCAAGGATGAAGTTCACCACTCTCCCTTTAGGAGCTAGAGTAAAAAAACTCAATAATATGTGTCGTTACATCTTACTCTATATTTTATTTATCTCTTAACCGATCTCCAAAGTCAATAGCATCTTGAAAAAGAGACTACATGACCTTCAAACCAATGATACAAAAAACGTTTTCAAAGCGTTCCACACTAAAATCTAACTGTTTTACGTGTGGTAATTTTAAATAAAAAAGTAGTTATGTTTGCATTGAGTACTAAAGTACTATGGCAAGATCAAAACAAAGTCAATAGACAACATTAACATAAAAAATGACATCATAATAAATATCAAAAAATGTCTTTAACCTTGGATAACCAATGCTAGTCCTTACGACTAAGACTGCTCTCGTTTTTCGAACTGATGAAATAAGGTTCTTATGAAAATTTGTAAAAAATAAAAATAAAACCAAGACCAATATAGATTTCTTTTGACATCTAGTAAAGTGTATATAGTTTTTCTATTTTCAATAGCTTTTAATGTATTTAATGTACCACCAGCTCCTCAAAAACAAATTTTGGAGCGCGTTAGTCGAATCTACTAACATTGGTTGTAACTTATTAGAAATATGATTGGTTATCCCGTATTAATAATTGAGATATTATAATCAAAGTTAAATAATTTTTTTTTTAAATTAAGTTGATCATAACTTTCTTAGTTGTGACTTTATGCAAAATGTTTTACAAACAACTTAATGTAAATTTGATTTTCTTCTCAACAAAATATAAACTTTGGAAATCGGCTAAGAGATACATTAAATTTGGAGTGAAATGTAATGACACTTTTTCAAGTTACTCCTTTGTAGCTCCCAAAGGGGAAGGGGTGAACCTCATCCTTGCATATTTTTACTCGCGTAATCAAGGAGAATCACCACCCGAGAGAGTTAAATCTATATCTGCGGCACCTTGTATATCATTCATGCAGTTTTAAATATAAAAATACAGGTGTCCCTTTTTATTTACTCATCAGTAGGGGTATTCCAAGTTACGGGCAAATAGCTGTGCAAATATATGCCCTGTCAAGAACTTGCCATCAACTATGAGCACACTTTTTAGAACAACACTGGTGCAAACAAAATAGATAGCTGTTTTGAAAAAAAAGAAAACAAAAAAGAAGTGAGTTATATTTGTGGTGTTGTAAAAATTATTTTTATTATCAATTATGCCGAAGAAATCTATTAAAGAGGAAATTGTGGATAGTTTAATAGAAAACGCTGCTAGTGAAATAATTTTCCTAGAAGGTTTGAAAAATTCACTTGTATAGTTAAAGTCGAGTGAAATATATATTAAACATGCACATTTTTTTTTAGAAATGGAAATTGACGATGACGCTTTTGAGGAAGTTTTGGGCGATATGGAAGACAATATTAAGGATGAATGGCAATCGCAATGTCGTGTCATCGAGGAATTGCTCAGACAATTCCCAAGTCGGGTACATGGCGCAATGACGTACTCACTTCTTTAACTGATGAAAGATTTCGACAAATGGCAAGAGTTGGGCGAGATCAATTTTCGAAACTAGTTGATTTATGCCCCCTATCACCGTCTGCGAATCGAATGCTTCAGTCGAATCGAATCATTTGGCGCATTTTTCTTTTTGTGGTATCACTGTTTGCGAACCTACTTATTCGCCTCAGATACGGTGCTGCCAAAGCAGAAAACATAAAAATTCGCTTAGAAACGTCAAAACTCAAATTTTAATGAAGCCGCGATAAATACAAATAAATAATAAAATACACCAAAATGTTCAGCAGCACGGAGCTATTCTTTGGAGAAACTGAGGAAACACAAACTTTGTGCAGATTACGACGCAGTATTAGGGATAAATCCCATCCGCTAGAGATTCCTGACGACCTGTGAGTATTTTTATACGCCCGGTTGATCTTCAGTGAAATATTTAAAATATCTTAAAGGTTTCAACCATATTTTAGGCTTAACAAGGAAGCTTTTGTGTTGCAGAATATTGAAGACTTCATGCAGTCAATTCGGAGTTAAGCTAGCTAGTACTCTACGATTTTTTGCTGAAGGTAGTTACTAAAAGAGCTAATCGTAATCTTTGCTCTGTATGGATAAGAGCAACCATGACAGAACAGGAGAAACAACAGGTTCGGAACTTTTTTTATGCAAAATCAGGATTCCCGGGAGTTATCGGTTGCGTTGATGGCACACATATTGGCATTGTTGCCCCAGCACAGACAAAACACCACTACTTAAACCGAAAGGGATATTTCAGCATAAATGCAATGGTCGAAGGTTCTACATTAGGACATTGATATAAATTTCTAACCACTTCATATGCAGGCTTGTGAACACAATATGGTGATTTATTATTATTTATTATTACTTTCTTTATTTAGCTATTTGTATAAAATTAAGTTATTATATTTAATATTATTTTAGCAAATTTCTTATTTTATATAGCACCATAAATTAATTCAGTTATATTTTGTTCTTATATATTGTACTAAAGCATTCTTAAAACTACATAAATTGGTTTCAATCTTCAAATAATTAGGTAGTTCATTGTATAAGTTAAGGCCTTTATATAACAAAATCTTTTGTGATCCATTATTAGGAAAAAATTTTAGTCTACAATTAGCTGCATATCAACGTATCATCAGTAAATAAACAAGGTTATAAGGTTTATTGATGCAATATTTCCCGGATCAAGCCATGACTATGTTCAGATTTTACCATTTTATGGAACTGCCGGCTGTTGGTTTTTTTCATACTAAAAATAAAAAAAAATTGCTTAAAATCAAAAACAAACCACAAAAAACTACGAACAATGCAATCTACTTACCTTTTTCTATTATTTTCCATTTTTATGTGCAATATAAAAAGAAATCAAACGCATTCGCCGGCTTGTCACCAAATATTTTTATTCGTCTGTTTTTGACGCTTAAGCAGTTTTAATGCAGTTTTAATTAATGCAAGCAGTTTTAATTTAATGCAAGCAGTTTTCTATTGAACTCCAATTGGCTATTGTGCTTTTTCGACTAGGTTCATCCGGGGAAAGTGCGGCATTTAGGAAGATTAGCAGTTTTTCGGAGTAGGAGATGGTGGTACCATATCCAGGATAACCAACAGAATTTTCAAGGCGTTTCTAAACCTGAAAAACAAATATATTTTTTGGCCAGATCAAACTGAGCGTGTGCAAATTGTGGCGAACACTTATGGCGAGCTACCATTTTGCATTGGATACATTGATGGTACTGAAATAAAGTTAGCGGAATCGTCTATTGAAGACCATACTGCATACTTTTCCAAAAACCACATTTATTCGATAAAGACCCAAGTTGTATGCAATTACAGGGGGTCATTTCTGGTTCTATGAAAAGTTGAAATGAAAAGTTGTCGAAACTTGAAACTTTTCGAAAAGTTGTTTCATTTTTCACAGTGTTTCTAATTCTCGTTCAGTGTAAAAATGAAAAGAACTGTCAGAAACTTTTGATATGATAAAGTTATTTTCATCGCGTATTTGTCTGTGCAAAAGTTATCACACTGAATTTAAATTAAAAAAATGGAAAAAACAGCTAGAGGAAAAAGGGCAAGCGAAAACCAAAAGGAATATTTAGTAAACTATTTACTTAATAATGTGGATACTGCCAATGACAAGTAAGCTTGCTTTGTATATAAAAGAAAATGACCCATTATCATAGTCAAAATAAAGTCTACTTTAAATTTATAATTTAGTATAAGCATTTTTGATAGTTTTTTAATATAATAGGTTGTCAAAAAGCTTGCACTAAATTTAAAGTTGACTTTATTTTGACTATGATAATGGGCCAATGTTTTTAAAATCGTTTCCTATATTAGATTTGTAACAGCTGATGGCGCCAAATTTCGCGACTCCAAGTGGGATGAATTGGCAGTGGAGCTAAATGCTTTTGGTGACATCCAAAAGTGTAGTGCCAAGTGAAGGAAATATTGGAGCAATTTGAGGTAAGTTCGACTTAGATATTCCGCAATATGTTTGTGAGTGAATCCCAACTTTAGGCTCCACACAAAAGCCAAATACAGCACCATCAGGCAGGAGGAACAACGCAGTGGAGTCAACGGCTTAAAGCGGGCGAAGGTGCTGTCAACACTCGGAGAAAAAGGTTATTCAAATAACTACAATTGGAGCGGTTGATGGAGATAAGACTCTCGAAGTTGGATGTGGCAAACAGTCATCCTTCGATGATGCTGACATCAGTGCCAAATCCCCTGCATATGTCGTAAATAAATTCTGTCCAACTGTCATATTTCAATTGTGTAATTGTAATTTTTATTGTGGCTCGGAACGATTGGGAATGAAACATTATTTTACAGCGGCTTATCGCTACTATGCAAAGATATCACAACACAAACAAAAATCGCATTTTGTGAAAAATAGAAATGAAAAGTGGCTGTGAAAACGTAAATGAAAAGTACCTTTTCATTTCACAGTTTCACAGAACCCCCAGGCGACTTATTCGCCTTATCATAGTAGGTTACCCTGGAAGCTGGCACGATGCCTGAATTTATCGAAATAGCTCCATATTTAAAAAAAATAATTATTTTCTTCACAGCAATGGATAGCAGGAGATTCAGCATATCCTTTATCTGAAACTCTTATCACGCCATATAGAAATAATGCCAAGCAGCTCGATAGAGATGCACGCATAGCTTTTAATTTACAGTACAGTAAATATCGTGTCGAGAAGAACATTGCTTTGGCATTTTCAAAGAACGATTTGGCAGTTTTATACCATGTTCTCACTATCGTAATTTACGGCTCATTCTTAATTTATGCATAAATCATGTCCAAATTAAGTAATTTCGCCGTGGAAAAAATGTCAATGAAATTACTTCGAAATTAAGTAATTTATCATAAATTACCTTTTAAATTAAGATGCAATCGGTGTCAGCACTAGTTTTTTCGATAAATAATCGAAGAAATCGCATCCCAAGCTGTCATTTTTGTAAAAACCAAAACTGACCAAAACTCAAAATGGAGAGGAAAGGCTACAAAAAAAGAAATTTGTGGGGCAATGGAGCCGAGGAAGTCCTAGTGGAAATTTGGAGGACAAAAATTCCACACTTAAGAGGTGCGTGAAAAAGTTCGCATATTATTGAGGAAATGGTGATGGCACTGCAACAGCAAGGCGTAGTTTGCACGTCGAGTGAAGTCAAAGTAAAAATGCATAACTTGACGGCACGATACAGGTTTTTAATCACCAATTGTATAAATATATCCCAAAAACATAACAAGAACATACATTTATTTACTTTACAGGAAGGAAAAGGCAGGTATTGGACCATCCGGAGGCTCCCCTGAATGGCCTTTATACACGCAAATGGCAACTTAACTAGCTTCATATAGAAGCTACCATACCGATGTATTGGTAGAGGACAGAATAAGTGTTAAAAAAAAACTTCGTATTGGAACATATAATTTACTTAGAATATTTTACTTTTGGCTAAAATTAATTTTTTCACTTTTTTCGTGGAGCATATGAATTTAGGTCTTCTAATTCCATATCTGAAATATTTATGCTACCATAAAACTCTGAACATATTGCCAATGGTGCGGTATTCTGCGGACGATCCCAGCGCATACAATGCTATGGCGACACGCTTTTGTAAGGGTATGGGTCTTCGAAGGACGGTGTCTTGTTTTTCCAAGGACCGCAAAATATGGCACAGCTCATTAAATGAGCTCCGACTTATTCTGAAATTATTTTTAAAAAAATCATCGTCATTTACAGCGGAAGCGACCTCCCAAAATGCCTGCGTTCGTTCCTATAATAATTGCTGAAGTTAGTACAATATGCATGTAGGTTTTACAAATGCTGCAGACCTTTGCCCAACATAAGCGGACTTGCATCCGAAGATGTTGTGATATCCTTAACAATGTCAATTGTTTTTCCCGCAAGAATATCAACATTCGCATGAGTACAGAGCGCCGTCTCTGTAGTAGATCCAAAAAAGCATTGGTCATAGAAAAAGAATCCACGATATTAATTGCATCCTGTCACTGTTTGAACGCCAATACACTTATCACTTCTTCCTGGACGGACGAAGCTAAAAAAAACAAAAACTGTTTAGATTCACTTTAATTCCTTGCAATTGCATATTTACTTTCTTTGCTTTGCTTACTTTTGCCACAAAAAAAAAACAAACATATGAGTTGCCAACGAACTGTCAAAACAAATTACGAACAGCTAGTTTGAACGCAGTTGATTTAAGTGAAGTAATTTATGGCAAATTATGTAATTTATGTCGTAGTATGAACGTAGTATTAAGCACCTCAGAATGCGTCTTGCTAATAATAAAATCACAAGTTATGTTGCGAGTGGTTTCTGGTATGCTGCATTCTACACAACATTCTTATCATAAACAACGATGATTTAAATTACTTTGAGCTTAAATTTAATGAAGAAAATGCTGGCGAAGATTATAATGAAGTCATAACTGGATGTAGTGCGGAAATAAAAAGGCAAGTAATATATTCGCTAGTACATAGCTAGAAACTTTTTTAATATTTTATATAAAGAAACTTTTTTAAAATTTAATGTTTAAAAATAAACAAAACTTTAAACAAAACTTTATGCAATATAAGGCACTCCATTTGTAATTTTGTTTACACAACACTATTAAAAAAAAACAATTCATTTAAATAACAAACCTTTAAAGGTACACCTTAACCAAAAAAAAAAAACTTATGCTTAGTTCAAAATCCAACTTTGTCCACATTTCCATCTGATTTGTGCAAAATTTTTGTATTAAAATGTGGAAGAAGCTGACTTTAAAATTAAGCATAAGTTTTCTGTTTAGGCTGTTAGCTTGGCTGACTTCATAAGAACAACAATGCATTTTACTAAAAGCTGGTGCAACTAACCAAAACTGTGAAAATTTAATTTATTTAAAAATAATATCAACTATATTTAAGAACAAAATCAAAGTTGCGAAGTTTTTGTTACTAAACTTTGCACCAGCTTTTAGTAAAATGCATTGATGCATTGCATTGTTGCGTTTATGAAAACAGCCTTTACTTTAAAAATACAACTATGGTCTCTTATTATGCTTCCCCTTAAGCTCCAAAGCATATCTATCCAAACACTCTTCCTTTTCCTTCTGACGGATTCTGATTCTTTCATATTTTTTAATTTTTAACACTTTCAAGTCTAATTCCCTGTCCCTACATTCATTATCACACTTTACTTTCTCTTCTTCCAATTTAAGTTTTTTTTCATTCAAGGGATGTGAACTCAAAATCGAGACAGGAAGGGCATTTACCAAGCAGACTCCACCACAGAGGCTGAAACAGACATCGATGGAATTTAACAAATCCCATACTATATTCCGATACGTGCCCAGCCAGTCAATGACTGATGATGAGCTCCTTAACCAGCGGCGAATTATCAGTCAAGTAGCAAAAATGCAAAAATCATCAATCATGATATGTTTAGATTTAAAGAAATGGAGCTTATTTATGAGGCACTCAACCACATATGCATGTGGCATCATGTACGATGAACTGTTTGGCCTGTTTTCTTTGTTTTCGAATGGGCATAGGTACTTCATCGGTGTACCGATGTTTTGCTCCTCACGGTTGAATCCGCCAAATTATAATGAGTATGGTGACCCAATTTCGGTACCATTTTTTATGAACAATTTCATTGGTGGTTTAGAGGGTATGAGACAGAAAATTTGGACGCATGTTACATCAGCAGCAGAAACACTCGCTGTCGAAATGACAAATTCAACAGCAACAACTATGGGCCAGGGAGATAACCAAATAATTCTGCTTGATATAGAAAACGAAGACAAACAGGAGTTACTCATGAAAGTTAATATATTCCTTCAAACATTAAGTCAGATCTTCCAAGACCTTAATCAACAGTTAAAGGAAAAGACATGGATATCATCATGTCTGCATGAGTACGGAAAAGGTAGAGTATTTGACGGTGCTTGGATTAGCCGGGGCACAAAGAAAGCAAAGAAGCTCACACCTGATTTAAATGATGGGTTAAACTCAATACCATCATCATTGACCACAATAAATACAATGACTGAATCCATTGCACGATGACAAAACAGATAGAGCTTTTCTCTTGAACTGCATATTGCTATCTCACTTTATAACTAGGAAAAGTATGATAAAAAGGAACAATAAAATAAATCTTTTGAAATGCTTGCTCACTCCTGCTGACTTCGGTGGCCTCCCATTATCATCATGTGAAAGTCATAACGTCCGTGGTCACACAGACATGGTATCCACATGGCTGAGCATTCTTAGAACAATAAAATTATTAAACCAAAATCTGTATAGATCCTTGATTTACTGCTGGCAATTTGGATCTATTGAACCTGCATCAACTTCCAGGGAGAGAGAATGACTGTACGCTGATATATTCTCTATAAATATTAAAAGTATCCCCTCAGCGGAAAAACAATAAAGAAGATGGTAGGTGAATACCTAAAATCAGACGATGTAGCAAACCCGATAGTAAAAAAACTTTACTCTGGTGAATTTACACAATCGAAATACACCATTATGGATGCTCTCGATACTATGCAGCCTATATATGTGCAATTTGCACATGAAATATTAGCTAACAGCAATGCTGGATTGCTTGAGAGGATGGAGAACATGCTCACATCAACAAAGACAATTGAAAATATTGTTAGAGTTAAGGAGAAATTAGCTAACTGGTGTTGATCAAAAATTCTAATGAGCGCTATATTGCTACACTTAATATTCGTTTACTAAGCATGAGTTGGCGAGGTCTCAATGTTGAGGAGATACTTGCAGATAATTATTGTCCATGTGAAGTTGCAACAAAACTAAGAGAGCTTAATTGGGGGATCAAATTTGTTGGGCTAACTCAAGCACCATATACACACCAGATAACACTGACCGATGTAGATGACACTAATCTTCAAGATAGACACCAGTCTATTGCTATTCGTACTGCTTCAGAAAAAACAGGAATTCCGTTCCCCGTTTTTCAGAAAGTGAAACACGTGAGAAAATAAAAAAATCTTCTTTAGATATCAAAGATAGGACCAGATATCTCACCTCTTTTTTAAAAATCGGGTAATTTAAGTCTTGGGCTGAGAAGTGCAAAGCAACTAATCTATGTCAGCTATTGGACCAGTTATTGAAGGAAAAACTTGAGTTCATCCAGGTTCCAGATACACTAGAAAATATGGAGTTATATTTTCCAAAGGTACTATCATGAAATATTATACATCGTTTCACAAACAGCTTAAGTAGCAGCACAGCAGCACTTAACTGTCTGCCAGGAGTTGCAAGTCACTTTATGCAAAGTTCAAATAATTTGCAGTTTGTGACTCAACATGGTGAAGATTATTCTATTTTTTACCAATACATTTATGTCTCAAACATAGTACAAATAGCACTAGGTGGACCTCTCTGCAAAATACGCAGTGAATTTTGCACAAAATTATCTTGCACACAGTGCACCCATGAAATTGCTAACACAATGTTTGACATCAAAAACCAAAATGCCATTGTCCCATTAGAAGTCCCCACTATATCCAATCTGAGCCCCACCAACACTGTTGTTCCACTAGAGACATCTAATCTAATGCATCTGCATTATGAAAGATTGATTGGAAGAAGTATAGATGACAACTATGAGTTATACCACCGACATGGTCAATCTAGAGAAAAACTTGATGCTATGAAACAAGAGCAAGTGAGCATCAATGATATTAAATTAATGAATTGGACAAGAATTCTTTTCTACTCTTTTGTACATTCTTCACACTGTTATCAGTAATGTACTCTTATACACAGTAATTATGCTGAGGCATCATGGGATTTATAATTTTTATTTTTATCTGCCTGCATTATTGATAGTAGATCTGTCCAGTTAATTCTTAGTATGACTAGCAAGTAGATGATACCAAATAATCCTTGCATTACTTACGAAGACTTATCAATATATTTATAATCGATTGTACCTTTATTCCTTGTTGATACCTATAGGCGTCAGATCGGAGTTACTGTCAATACATTTCAAAAACAGAAGACCAGATATGCTTAACTACCGAAATCTTCGAATGGTAGCATAGATGCTTAGGAGAGCATGCTCATCCGACACTAGCAGTTAAAAAAAGCAGGTATTATACTGTGCTAATAAGTACTTAAAACAAGGATCCTGGAACAATTTTCTTCATTCATTAAATCTGAACATACCATATGAGTCATCAATTGATGAAAATGATATCACCCATTTGTGGAGATTGATCAAATATAATGATGATGATAAGCAAGTTTTGACTATCAGAAATATTACATTAAACCGAAACTTCAGTAACAGATTTCGTTTAGCTGAAATCATATCGTACCACAGTGTCAGCATATATAGCACTAGAACATTCATACATGTATCTAATCTAAACCAAACTTCTCCAGCTCTACAATGAATGGTGCATCACAAATCTTAGAAACAATATATGCTTTAGAGCTGCAATCATGCATTTCACGAGTTGATCCCGGAATAATATTAAGCTTGAAAGATAAGGATGGGCAAACATCTGCTTTACTGAACTCACTCTTCAAAATACCTGTTGCCTACCACCATTCTACGGAGAACATAGATCAATTCAAGGCTGATATCACCGATCTAACTGTACCTTCAGCGGTTAGATTTAATACTAATAATGGCAATGATTTTCCTTACGGTCACTATTAAGATCAGGTTGTAAGGATATTAGATCAAAGTTTCGGAAGGAAACTACGTACAATTATCGAGGATACTAACGTTAAAATTATTACATTTACTCCACATACAATGACAACAAGCGGAATTGAGTATTTACACTATTTGTTACCAATAACAGAAATAAAAAAATAACTGTGGAACATATAGATATATTTAGCTTGATTACAAGTGCTATGAGTGAGATAAATAGCCACGCATATGTCATATATTTGTGTTGTGACCCTCTATCAGATTATTTTTACCTAGTTATATATCCAAATGTCCTTATCAGGACAATTCAAACACTGAGCGCCTGACAAAATCTCAATATGTAATATGTCACAACCTACAAAAAAACAAAGGACTATCTCCCTATCTGATCGGACGGACTGTACATCAAAGCGACCCGATATATGGTGAATTTTATGAAACAAGTGGTAAGGGATACTCTGTATGCATCTTCTAAGTGCATCTTCACTTTGGATCCTTCATGTGGGTGTTTCTGTAAGATGAATTTGGACCAAATGATAGAAGAGATTGACTTGCTAAGGGTGGGGTCTGGACGGATGGAGGATGTTTGGATCAGATTTAGACATACTGGCGCCAGAGAAACTATAAACAATTTGATGAAAATATGTTTGCTATATTTCTGTGTAATCTTGAAACATAGAGGCTCTCTGTCTGAAAGTTTTACCGATCTGTCCTGCATCTCAATGATAGATGTCAAAGGCTGGATTTATTCCTCGGGCACCCTTCCGTCAGTATTCATCATTCAATCGAACATGTCCAATCCATCAAATATGGAATATTACTTGCATCCTGATATGCTAGATTGTGATAAATACAACTGTGAACCCCCATCTAGGAATTGGGCAGAGGAAATGAAAAATTACTCCTATTCACACCAATTATTTGAAAATATTTATAATATAGGAGTGTTACAAACCAAGATAGTTATTATGATTA
Source organism: Dichetophora obliterata (assembly GCA_963920525.1). Taxonomy (NCBI): domain Eukaryota; kingdom Metazoa; phylum Arthropoda; class Insecta; order Diptera; family Sciomyzidae; genus Dichetophora; species Dichetophora obliterata. Next base: position 74,401,878 of record OY986436.1, read on the forward strand.
AGATATGAACTCTCTTTCAAATTTTTCTTTCTCCCAATCAACCTTGCTTTGAAACATTGCTGTTCGATCAGTTTGAAAAGCAGACAGGTACGCAGCAGAAGATTTCGTCCTAAACTTTTTCATTTTAGCGGTGAAATCTTTTGCTTTTTGTGGAACCGAAGACGGAAGGCACGCGTTGAGTTAGTTGGAGTGTGTGCAACTGAGTTGTTTGAAGTACACTCTACATCACTAACTACTTCGCAGTCCATATCGACAAATTCTGCAAAGCTACAATCGTCGTCGCGAGTTTACACAGTCAGTAGCATCCGCGGAGCACATGCTAAGCAAATGGCTCGATTCAAGCACTTCAGAGTTTCCATTGCCAATGACATCGCATTCAGCTGTTGCGCTCTTCTCGCCAACAATTTCCTGAAGCTGATGATAGTGAGGACACATTTGCAAAATTTTGCCTTAATTAAAAAAATTACTCGCGTGATTTCATAAGTTATACTCACAAAAGTAAAACTAACCTTCAACACTGGAAGCTCGTCGGACTCAAGCAGTCCATAGCCTGTAGACTTTCGCCAATCATTTGCCTTTTGAAATGATGCCTATAAATCACGAACCTTGTAGCGAATAAGTTCCCATGAAGCATCGATACCACTCACAGCTATCAATTTTTTATAAAAAATTTGTGCCATAGGAGCCTGTTCAATAGAAGAAAATAGAGATAACGCAAAACCTGCTATCGCTGTTAAGTAAATCCGTAATCAATTTAAGCTTACCTCTATCTCCGGAGCTTCTTGTAAATAATTTAAAATTCTTATAAAATAATACAAGTCGTCTCGTGGGTAATCGTGATCTCTTTGACAATACTACCAGAATTGTTAAATTCAGTTTTTTTTTAAGAAAACAAAGATAACAGCGAAATATTAAATTACTTCCATTGGATATTTTTGTGTTGCATTTAAAAACTTGAATAAAAGTGAATTACTTATTTTTTTTTTAATTAAAATAAAGTGCGTGTTGTGCCAATAATATTTGGGCAAGGAAAATGGGCCGAGTTTTCGTGTTCCAGCTGACTAGCCTAGAAGACAACAAAGGAACATGTTCCAAAAATTTAAGAAAAGATGCTCGTATGTGCTATAGTTACTTCCACGAAAGCGTAGTTTGAATTCCACCAGCATCCAAATCCAAGCTGCACAAAATCATATTTTAATTGATTGATCAACAAAAAATTAAAAAAGCAAAATGGTTTCAGCCATGACAGATTCTTTTCAATTTTTCCTTTCTCATCGCATTCTCATCGGTTGTTGATTTTGTATGAGCTGTCAGTTGCCTATTGAAAGTTATGGTAGTTCGCTCTCAGCCGTGCGTCTACCTCTATTCTTCTACCATGGATCACTTTTTATTTGGTTTTGGGACTTCCATTGTTGTTTTTCACAGCGTTTTGTTGAAATTTGACAGCTGATTGATTGATTGTCAAATCAGTGATGCCCATGCCCGTCTGTTTTAGTGAATAGGATTTTAGTGTTGCAAATTTGACACAGTCGGGCAAATGCGAGTCTGTACATTTTGTTGTTGCGTTGAAAATATTTGCCATGACATTTTGCAAGTGCCACGATGCCAGGCAATTTGCACGTAACTGGGAATAGCCCTACTGTATATTTTTTTGCTCAATATTGTAAAAGTCAAAAGATAAATTTTTTTCCTGCTTACAATAAAAAGAATACTTGGTACGGTCTCTGGATGTAAGAATTAGAAAAATGTGGACTCTAAAAATGATTTTTATACTCTTTGTGTATGTGCTATTAGAATTTCAAAGAGTTTTTTTGACACTACGGTTTTTTTTTAATTTTGAAATATAGTTGATTTAATTTAATAATTTGTCATATCTTTTCACATTTGTCAAACAAAATAATTGACCTCTTAAGATTTTTTTTTTGTGATCTGTTTATAATACAATTCTACACAACTTGTACCTAAATAAGCGTCATAGAAAAATGTGTCTAGTTTTCGCACGCAACAATATGATATAAAATAATGTAAATTTTCCGATTTAATTACAATCCTATTTTTAATCGTAGTTGTAATTTTTTTAATTTTATTATTTTCCCAAAATACTTTTTCTTTTATATTTTCTATTTTTCTTTCGTATAGAAGAAAGCAATAGCTTCAACTTCTAGGCTTAAATGAGCCAAGAGCAGACAGATTTATGGTGCTGTATGCCTGTTCTTGGCATTTCTCGGACAAAACGCTACTCGGCATGACTGGAAAACAACTTCGACGAGATGCTGTTCCAGATAGAAACATTTTTTTTAATCTAAAACTGCCTTTACTTATGGCAGAAGGAGAATCGGGGGTTGATTTTAATGGCAGTGATAGAGATTTCGTTCCCCAATTTTATTCAAATATTGCTGAATCCACACCATCTTCCTACTTACCTCTAGACCAAAATAGTAGTTTAGCTGTGCTCCGTTCTTTTATACCACTTTCTCCATTAGTATCCGTTGAACCATTTTCATTAGTTGATCAAAATCTACTGGCCGCGGCCAGTTTCATGTAGAAATGCTGGTCGAGCATAATAAAAATACCATTAGGGCTGTTGTAGGTCGACAAGTTCAAACTGATAACAGTTTAAGCGCGAATACACCGAGAAAATTATTTTAAGAAAACAAATTTTAGATTTAAAATGGCTCAACTTCTTGCAATGAAATGTCGCTAAAAGTACATTTAGCGTATGATAGGCTTACTAGCCTGAAAGACTACGGTGACGTGAACCGATCTTCACTAGTGTCCAAAAGTGTCATGACGTTGATGGTCCAAGACATTGGTGGAATGTTTTGGAAACAACCGTTTGCTTATTTTTCCATGCAAGGGTCTTGCAAAGGATTACTCATAAAAAAATACGTTTTTGAAGTTATCTAACAGCTTCAAAGTATTGATTTGCACCTTATCAATTCGTGTGTGACCAAGGGGCGAATTTTGTAAACTTTTTAAAAATTGTAGGTGTAACTGAGGACCATCCGTATTTATAGTAAATGATTAAAGAGCTTTTTTCTTCCATGACTCTCCTTTTTTGTTAAAAAGCGCTCGGAATTGCTTAGAAAATGCTAAAAATTTCATTACTTTTAATGATTTACGAGTTAGCTGGAACGACATTGTACATTTCACGTATGAGATATGCTTCTTAGCTCACTTCTTCTCACATCAATCCAAACAATTTTGAAAAATGGTTGTCTGTTTCGCTGCTCAAGTTTTGAGTCACACTGTTGCTTCCGGAATGATGAGTTTGTATGCCTCTGGAGAATTAAATGTTTCAAAAGAGGTTACAACTTCAAATACTGTACAGTATATAATTTTTTTGACAATTTGTTCAATATTTTCAACAGCTTCAAACTAGAGTTAGTTGATTTCCCGTCTAGAAATGCATATACTGAATCCATGCAACAATTAGATCTCTTCTTGAATTCAATGAGAATTAAAGATACGAATGGCTTGGATGTGAAAAGTGGGTTCTCTTGTATATAAGGTTGGCTTTTAAATATAAGTGGTTTAAGAGAATTGTGGAAATCCTTGAGAAGTAAGGGGTTTTCCGCCATTATGACGAGAAGACTTTGCCAAGATAATCTTGAGCACTTTTTCCTTTAAATAAGAAAGGATGGCGGTTGTAACTCTAGAATAACTCCTCATATCCGTTTCAAAAACAGTGGGGTTTGCAATTTAATGATTTAATTGTCACTGAAAATTTCGAACCTAGCTCTGCATTAAATGCTCTTCAAAGTGTTTGTAATGACACGATAATTCCGGATCAATCGTTGATAAATTTTCGAAGCTGTCATAATGAAGCAAAATTTCATTGACAAAATGCGTTTGTCTACGTATGTGGCTAGCTATATTTGAAATGACATATATAAGCTTCACATATGTCTTAACCCATTGCCATATTTCGAAATGAAATATTTTCAAACAATTTCCTTTCCGCACATGAAAAGAAATGCTACGGGTAATCTGATTAAGCCTACGGAGGATTTTATTTTTACATTCAAATTTTAAACAAATTTTTTGTCAAAAATTTTATGAAAATTGCCACAAAATTGGACTTGCTGATGAATTGTTTAAGGAAATGCAACCTACCGAGGCATTTCCGCCTTATTTATGTTGTGAGAACTGCGATAGCAAACATCTGCTATCTTTATTTATAAGGGTTCGAATATACTTTTGTCTAAAGTTTTTAATAGCGAGGCATCTTAGGCAAATTTCAAAAATAAATATTTGCGTATCTTACATCTGAAAGTAATCCATTTATTTGCTCACATCTGTTGGCAAACTTCTACCGTTGATCTCCTTCTGCTTACGTATTATTTTCTTTTCTTTTTAGGATATTATTTTTTTTTTAGGTACATATTTAAATATATTAAAATATATATACACATGCATGTATAGTATAAAAGTAATGGAAGTATAGGCTTACAGGGGAATTGAACACCACAAAAAATCGGCAAAGCGCCGCAATACATACCTCAATGGTGGTGTGGATACGAATTTTTTTCTTTAAGCATTTTTTTCAGATTCTACATGACATATGGGCCACTGATCTGTATCGAAACGTATCATATATGGTTTGTATACAAATAATTTGAACTAGTAAAGAGTTATCTTCGACTGGGAGAAGATCTTCGATGAAGCTCATTTCTGGTTAAATGGCTACGTCAATAAGCAAAATTGCCATATATGGAGCGAAGGCAGTCCTCAAGCCATTAACGAATCACCATTACATCCATTAAAATTAACTGTTTGGTGCGGCTTACACGATGGCGGCAGCATTGGTCCTTATTTCTCTCCAAAATGATAAAGGAGCTGCCGTTATGATGAATGGCGAATTGAAGCCAATATTCAAGCCACCATACGGCCAGATTTATTGGACTGATCGAATATGCCAGAAATTATATATAAAAATGCCATGAAATTTTCTACAAGATTATAATAATAAAAAAGTCATTTCAACAATATTTCTGTCTTGTATTATTATTTAAAGTTTTCATGCAGCTTAAAAACACCCTTTATTATAATTAAATTAATTTAATTTGTAAACAATTAAAATATTGGTGTTTCCAGTTCGGTTAGTTTTATGAAAAAGTTGCAGTAAAACAGCTGTCAAAAAATTTCACCACGTGTGGTGAAATATAATAACTTTTTTATTTATAAAGGCTGCTGCAGAATACCAATGAAGCTTTCGCTTGATATAATTCTTTACAAATTGTGTTGATTTTATATGATTTAAATACAAATTATAAATGTTTGATAGTGTAAAAAACTTTAATTCTTTACAAATGTTATTGATAAATTGCTTATCAAGAAAAGGGCTATAAGTGTCATCTGCAAATAAATCACAGTTAGAGCACGTAGTCTAAGTTTTGCAATTTATTTTATTCTGCGTTATTCACCCAAAAAATATTTAATAATTTAATTTATTTATTTATTTATTTAATTTATTTTAATTTATTTTAATCGCGCTGGAATGCTTATGTGGTGCCCGTATGAGGATTGCCAGTTGTAGTGCCAGTTGTTGGAGATGGTCCGTGGTTTTTTTTTTATTGAACGATTTTATTTTATGTATGATGTATTTTTGAAAATTTTTTTATACAAAGATCAAATCGAACTATGTGACAAAAATTATTTGAAAGAGTACTTTTTAATTATAAATAATTTGACAAATTGAAAATAATATTTTTTTTCATTTTAAATTAAAGCAAAGTGTTTAATTTTTAGAGTGTGTGTGATTGTGTATATTATTTATGCGTCTAATTTATGTGTGCTTTTTATGTATTATTTATGTGGTGATAAGATACCACACTTATATATCGGAGAATACTAGAAACTAAATATGATAAAAGCAAAAATATTGAACATAGACTAGAGTTTAACTCTTAGTTCATCACATATCTATTGCATTAAAAAATCTTGCATATGAACTGTAACTGGATGAATTCCACCCTAAAGTTAGTGATAGAGTTTCAAAGTACTCAAATAATTTTATTTGTTTACATCTCATTTAAAATATCACATTTTTACCTTTTAATAAGTAAGCATTTGTCTTCTAATCACTTACACATACAAAAATTTGGGCCGTTTCATATACTTTAAATGGTAATTTTTTGAGGATCTTAAGCGCTGTAGAATTTGTATTAAACTTTTAATTTTGGTGAGTCAAGCTCAGTTTAATTCGACTAGACTTTAAATTCGTACTGAAAAACTGGCCCTTAATAATTCAGATATCACTGAATTTTGCATATTTGTTAGTTTGATTTTGTATCGACGATATATTGTAATATGCTTTTGAACGTTGCTTGAAAGAATAGGCTCAACTCAATTCTTCATTCTTTTATACCATAGATGACGATTAGGGTGGTTACAAGTTGTATGGGAATTTTTTTTTGTTACTATCTTTCGCAGTACCCCCCTAAAATGTGCCAATAGACTAGAAAATATGATTTACAAAGTTTAAGCCCAATCCGATAATGCTAACACGTGCCGGATTGAGGTTCAAGTTTGCAAAGTAAAGTAATAAACCTTAAATTTAAAAAAAATACTAAAAATTAACGAGTCAACTTATTTCAAGTTTTAAAGTGTGAGTTTATTGAGTACATAAACAAAAGTATTTAAGGTAAAAAAGAGGTTGATCAACCAATAGTTGTAGCTTTGGTGTCGATTTGAATTTTTAGTTACTTTTTGAAAAAAAGCCAAGTTGGCTTATTTTACTTTTTCTAATTTTTCGACTCTTAAAAAAATTTTCTAAAAATTTGTTCTGTGGAAATCTCATTTGTAGCAAAATTGTGAAGATTTATTGCCCAGAAACTATAAAATAGGTTTAGAGGTTCACAAGATACGCCTTTCAGACACGCGGACAGACGGACACTACGAGTTGACATAAAAAATTTCAATTACGCATGTTAGAAGGCGTGTATCTTGTGAACCCCTCAACCTATTTTATAGTTTCTGGGCAATAAATCTTCACAATTTTGCTACAAATGAGATTTCCACAGAACAAATTTTTAGAAAATTTTTTTAAGAGTCGAAAAATTAGAAAAAGTAAAATAAGCCAACTTGGCTTTTTTCAAAAAGTAACTAAAAATTCAAATCGACACCAAAGCTACAACTATTGGTTGATCAACCTCTTTTTTACCTTAAATACTTTTGTTTATGTACTCAATAAACTCACACTTTAAAACTTGGAATAAGTTGACTCGTTAATTTTTAGTATTTTTTTTAAATTTAAGGTTTATTACTTTACTTTGCAAACTTGAACCTCAATCCGGCACGTGTTAGCATTATCGGATTGGGCTTAAACTTTGTAAATCATATTTTCTAGTCTATTGGCACATTTTAGGGGGGAACTGTAAAAAGTGATTTCTTGTAACCACCCTAATGACGATAGATACTCTTTACGGAAATTTTTTTAAGAAAAACTTGCTTAATTCTGTTATATTTCAAATTTTTTTTCAGAAAAATGTAAAGCTGCATCCGACGCGTCTGATAATTCACCACCCCGTTTGCATCTGTACACGGAGAAAAATCACGGATTTTAATATGTTTAGAGGCAAACAAAATATGTTTGTGGATGATGTTGCAAACAAAGTTTTGTTTAAAATTATCAAGAATTTGTTCAGACTGAAAGAAAATATGTTTGTGACACCTTAACTGAGAGAGGCTTTGCAGAAAAAGTTAATTAAAAATGTATAATGTTTAGTTTCAATAAACTTTTTCTATATTTATTGTTTGGTCCTAGCAATAATTTGTTCAGATACAAACGAAATATGTTGGAAAATATTGTTCCAAATAAATCTTGTTCGGATCCTAACATACTTTGTTTAAAATTTAAAGAGTGAAAAGAGAGCAGTATGGTAATAATTTCTGACTCCAAACAACATTTGTTTGCATCTGAAAGATAAATATTTACAACAAATGAGAGAAACGAGAAAGCCCGAAGCTTGGCAACGTTGCAGCGTCATATCGAAATTTGGCAATGTTGTGAAAAGTTAATTGTGTTAAAGAAGCTGAAAATTATTTGCTGTAGCTGAAATTATTACGAACGTAAGTAATTTGTAATAAATTGTTAATTTGTTATTATTTCATTATTTACATTAAGATTTCGTATTAAATAACTTAATAAAAATGCTTATTCAAGGCGCTTATGGTGGAGACAAAATATTTGTCGATAATCCTGAGCCATATTCTTATGATGCCTTTATTGCTGCAGGTATGTACATATGTATTGGTTGTTAATATTTTTAGTTTCAGTTTGCCGTTAAGGAGCTCCAGTAATTCAAATAAAACAAGACACTTTATCCTGATACGAACTGCATCGAAAATATAGCAGTTATTGGAAAATTTTTGAAAAAAACCAACCCTTGCAAAATAAAGACAGGATCAATATTGCCAAAGCTGTAATTGACGAGTGTCTCTAAATTTTTCCTAATAGATTGTAAGTTATGTTAATTTTAATAATGATTTCCTGATCAAAAGTTGAACTTTGTTTTAGACTTCGGAAAGAGGATTTTCAAAAATTGTCACAAAGCATAGTTGCGTTATTTAAAAGCGAAGTTGAGTCTGCGTACTATATCCCATCAATTAAGAGCAGCGCAGCACGCGGAAAATTATGGAGCGCATACAACAACAAGAGGACAGCGTTAAGTATTGAAGGCGTTATTAATAGGCGTTATTAATGTTCGAGGGTGAACTTAATTAAAACTCTTTTTATAAAGTATCAGCTAAAAAATAAATGTTAAATAAATAAAATGTTTGTTTGTACCTGAACTTTTCCGTATTTAGGTACAAAAATATTATATTCGATAACTGGACGATGCAAACAATGTTTGTACCTGAACAATTCCTTTTTAAGATGCAAACATGCAATGTTCGGGTAACTGCTTCATGCAAACAATGTTTGTTTGTACCTCAACATTTTGTTTTAATGTGCAAAAATGTAATTTTCTGGCTGCTGCTTGATACAAACAATGTTTGCTTGTACCTGAACATTTCCTTATTTAGGTGCAAAAATCTTATATTTGGATAACTGCATAAAGCAAACAATGTTTGGTTGTACTTGAATAGTTAATTTTTAGGTGCAAACATATAATGTTTGCGTAACTGCTTAATGCGAACAATAATTGCTCACTCCCAAACATTACGTTATTGCACATTAAGCGAGAGAGAGATAAATTTACAAAACATATCTGCAAAAAGAGAGTGAGAGCAGAGATTTCTGCAAAGTTCCATGTGCTCTCAATATGTTGCAAACAATAATATATTGCCAGCAGAGTTTGTTTGGGTAAGCGTTATAAATTTTCTGCGTGTATGATCGGATCAACAGGATCCCTTGGGTCCTACCGCATATATAATTTTGAGGATGAGGAGAGTATGGAAAAGAAAGTGTAAAATAATTAAAGCAATTAGTATTAGTATTTATTACGTTTTTATTCAGCTCAATGTTGAGATGACAGTGATACTGGGGCAGCAGTAAGCTCTCCCTCAATGCCTGCTGTGAGATCACCTGAACTTGGCGTATCTGGAGCAGTGCTGCCGAAAGAACTATTTACAATTGTAATATTATACTCCTATTGAGTCGAGCTAAATTTAAAAAGTATAATAAAAAAATTGAAAATGTAAAAATTGCAGAGATTAGAATAATAATGTTTATATTACAAAATAATCTTCCATTCATTTTAATAACACCCCATAAAAACTAATTAAGTCAGTAGCTTCTGATTCAGGAATAGCAAAACATTTGAAGTGTGCGAAAACATAAGCTGCGGAAACAGTTAATATAATTTTTCATGAAGAAGCTGAAAAAAGAATCGCTAACATATTAAGAAATCAAAAATTTTCGCTCATTATTGATAAGACCACCGACGTAAGCTCAAAGACATGCTTGGTTTTAATTCTGCGATATTTCGATTTTGTTATTAATGTTGTTAAAGATAAATTTTTAGCATTAATTACTCTTGCAGCATCAAATAGCAAATCAATTTACTCGTTAATTGTTACTTTATTTTCAAAATTAGACGTACCGCTTGAAAATCTTCTTGCACTTGCGGCGGTTAATGCTTCGGTAACAAGCGCGTCGGAAGGGAATTTCATCTGGGCCCCCAGATGTACAAATGGGGGCTGTACAAATGGGGGGCTGTACAAATGGGGGGGGGGCAGTACAAATGGTGGTGCAAAAAAAGTTCACCAAAATTCCGTCAAAGAAACATGAATTTGAATAAACAAATTTTTTATTTTAGTTTAAAATAACAAAAAATACATAAATATTTAAAAATATTAAAATTTCATTATTTTTAAAAGTTCTTCCAATTTCAATATTAGAGATCATTCTTTAAAGGATCTTTCATATGGCAATATGAAAATATAAGAAATATTGGTTGCTTTTATAAAGCAAGACTAGGTATATCTTTACATGGTTTAAATGCGATAAGGTACAAAAAGTTATATCAATTTAAATTATTCCAAAATGTTTCTTTCTGTCCTTGCGAGAAACAAACTCTTTCACCACCTCCATCGAATTCAATTCTTCGGTTTTATCTTTGTGAATGTGTATAAGTGCCGCATGGGTGAGTCGTTTCTGTGTCATAGTTGCTCGAAGATACGTTCTAAGTCGTCTTAGTGCAGTAAAAAACGCTCAGATGAAGCTGCTGATGCAGGCACAGTCAAAAGCAAAGCAATAAGTTTTTCAACTTCATGTAATAGTTTTTTTCACAGTATCCGAATTTTTTGCAAATTGGGATACAATGCCACTATAATTTGAAGGTGTTTGGCCAGGCAATTGCTTCAGCATTTTAAGATGCGCGTGGTGGTCGCTCCCATCAAAGTCATCTGCATAAAGATCTAGTTTTGTTTTTAGATTTTGTTCAGAAGGCACTTTTCCGTTGAAGGCTTCGATTACAATATTACAATATCTTTTTGCAAACACAGAGAAAGAAAATGGTTATCTGCAAGCATGCTTATGAAGAAGAAAGAAAGAAGAGAAAAGTATATCATACAAAAATATTATCGTTGTAAAAAAACTGTTATTTTGAATAACTTTTGAAGTTTTCTTTTTAAATTGTTTATCTAGCTAAAAAAGTGGGGGGAAACTGCCCCCCTTGCCCCCGCTTCCGACGCCAATGTTCGGTAATGATGGGGGGAAAAAAGTCTGGTGTAAAAAAGCTGCTTGAAAGTCATCAACCTAAGATGTATGTAATGGGTTGCATATGTCATTCACTTAACTTGTGCTTATCCGCTGCTTCGAAGCAATTACCAAAGTATTTAGAAATCGTTTTAAGAAACATATATTATTTTTTTCACACAGCTCTAAAAGGCAGACAGAATTAAAGTAATTTCAAGAATATTTTTCTGTGCAGACGCACAAAATCCTTAAATTATCATCAAAAAGATGGCTTTCGCTTCAAAATGTTGTGGCAAGAGTTTTGGAGCAGTGGGCCCCACTGCAACACTATTTTCTGCAATACGAACTTGAAGTTAACTCAGATCTAGCTCAAAGTATATGTCATGAATCTAATGATTTAAATAAAATATATTTAAGTTTTCTCGCATACATATTAAATATTATTAATACAATCAATAGAGTTTTAATCAGAAAAAACAAAGATACATGTTTTGGTTCCAATTATAAAAAGATTATATAAAACGATATTAAAAAATTTTGTCAAAACAAAGTACTGCTCCGATGTCTTTTTGAATAAACCAGATTTTAATGATGAAGAAATTTATGTGGATTTAAATGAAATATATATTGAAATAAATGCGGCAATTTTTATAAAAAAAGGAACAGCAAATTAAACAAATATATAAAATGAAAACAATATGTCGTCAATATTATCTAGAGCTTTGTAAACAAATTTTATCTCGAATTGAATTTAATGATGAAGTTTTAATTTTGGTGCAGGTGAATTAATCCAAAACTTTTAGCTCCAAGTTTGTGCAATTAATAACAGCTTTTCCAAATTTTATTAAAGAGGCTGATATTAAAGCCTTAGACGAAGAGTGACGAATATTAATAAATATGGATTTTTCCAAAGACTTGGAGTTTGAAAGTTTTTGGAAAACAAAACTTTCTGCAAACAAAAACGCATTAATGGAAACAATGTTTCCAGTAGTAAGAAATTTTATAAGTTCCATGTTATCGTTTCAACATAGCAGTGCAACTGCAGAAAGAACATTTTCAGAGCTTAATTTATATGAATACAACTGTTCATTAAATTTTAATTGTAAAAGAATTAATGGATACGAATCACGTTGAAAATTGGATTTCTTCTAAAGGGTTAATTTTAAAAAACATGAAAAATTTATATGAATTCTTAATTTCATAAATCGTTAAAAGTTTTACTTAAACAGACATATGTGTGATATACGAATTAACACATAAAAAACTTTAATATAATTTTATATTTATTTAATATTTTTACAAGTTGTAATGCTTTCATTTTTGATATGATATAAATGAATATGAGTTGTTGTATTAATTTCACATATTCAAAATAATTTAACTAATAAAATGAAAAATAATTAAATTTTAAATCATTATTAGTGTGCTTTTATAATGCACTACTTTGCCTTTATTTTCAAGTACTAAAATACTCCTAGAATTTGAAAAATACTCCACAAATACTAAAATTTTACTCCTAAAAAAAATTGTAAAACGGCAGCACTGATCTGGAGAGTCTTCTTAATCTGTCACATCTCCAACGCCATCCACATTATCTATGGATGGGCCAAGTTCATACCATCCAGAATGTGGCTATAGATGAGTTCCGGGAGACAAGTAGAGAGTTAATATCTCTCGAAGGGCAACACCTCAACAGTTTTACACAACTAGCTGATACCTTAATCGGCTTCTTACAAAAAGCACCTAGTTCATGATGTTTTTTTTTATTATCCGCCTTGAATAATTTTTCATGCGGAGTCATAATAGTGAGTTTTAACTTTTAAGTAAACCTCAAGAAAATTTTGAATGCAAATATTTTCATCAACCGTCAATATACATGAGTGTAAAAAAAAATTTTATGTCATCTGCTTTCTTAAAAATGAAAACTCTCTTTTCCCATTTTGCGTGATTGTTTGAGTGCCAAGCGTTTCGGTACTTTGTACTTAAATACTTCATTACTCTCATTTTTTGTAAGTTAACCTACAAAATGTGCCAAAAAGATAAAAATGTCAAAAAGACAGGAAAAATATAAAAATGTAAATAAAAAACCAATTTACAAGTACCAAAGCGCTAGGCAGGGAGCTAGAGACGGGGTAAAAAACATACTAAATTGGCCACTAAGTTTTGGTCATGTCCGTATGTTTGATTTTAATATCACTTAAAATTTAAGAAATAAATTATCTTTAAATTTAAGTATTACAATAAATTATTAGAAAAACTGTCTCTCTACTTTTCTATATCAAGTGAAATAACCAACATAAAAACCTAATCCTTGCCGTGTTGGCATAAGGCTACCTTTAAAAGTTTTTCGACCACAGCCACATGGTCTCATCAGAAGGCTTTAAAAAAAGCTAAAAAACCTTACCAACCAATAATTCTGCATTCGAAGTAAACTAATGCATGCAACACATGCATGCAGCACATTCAATGAAACATATGTAGCACATATCATGCAAGACATATGCAGCACATTCATGCAATACATTCAAGATAAAACCCGTAAAATTAAAGTAAGCTAATGCAATGACAACTAAAATAAAATTACATACAACACATGCATGCAGCACATTCAAACATACATATGTAGCACATATCATGCAATACATATGCAGCACATTCATGCAATACATTCAAGAGAAAACCTATAAAATTAAAATCCCATCAAAAAATTAGTAAAAAACCTAGTAAAAAAACCTAACAAATAATAAAATTAGCAAAACTTGAAAAATAATATATAGAAATATACTGATACAGTAAGTCCCACGAAAAACGTCCCAAAATACGGAACCGTCCATAGCGGAACCCGCAAGAACAATATGCTTAAGAAAGGTAAGTAATCTGTGTGCGATAGGCAATAATTTTTATTGCTAAGGGGCATCGCACCGGTTCCCCTTAGCCGATTTCTAGGGCCTCCAAAAAACCTACGAGAACAATTAAAAATCGGGTGAACCCCACTTTTCCTGTATGATTAATTTGCCACTGTTGACAATCATTTAAATTTTTTTCATCCATAGGCACTCACAAGCATGCGGTGACTAATGGACCAAAGGAGGATATGAAGTGACCACAGTAACGTGAGCCTAAAACGGATATGTTAGAATTTGGGTAAATCTCAGATGGAGATTTGATGGAACGATAACGGGTGTTTGTAAAGGGTATTTTTTATAGAGTGATACAAGTTTAAATCATAATAAAACAGAGTAGTATATTTTAAATATCAATAAAACGGGCTTTATTGGATTAAAATTTTATAACATTAATGTTTACATATAATTTCGGCCATGTGGCCGCCACGGCTGGCGCGTACAAGGCGGAATCTGGAACACCAATTTTCACAAACTTTTCGCAGCATTTGTGGCCGTATCCCGCCGATAACTCTTCGAATGTTGATTTCCAGGTGTTGAATTGTTTGCGGTTTATCGACATAGACAAGTGACTTTACATAACCCCAAAGAAAATAATCCAATGGGGTTAAATCACACGATCTTGGGGGCCAATTAATTGGGCCATTTCGTGAAATTATTTTTTCGTTAAAAGTTTCCTTGAGTAAATCAATTGTAGCGCCCGCTGTGTGGCATGTGGCTCCGTCCTGTTGGAACCACATATCAGCAAGATTAATGCCAGCTAATTGAGGTACGAAAAAACTTCGAATCATGTTCCTATACCGTTCACCATTGACAGTAACATTCTGACCATCATCGTTTTTGAAGACATATGGACCAATGACTCCGCCAGCCCATAAAGCGTTCCAAACAGTAATTTTCTGTGGATGTAATGGTGTTTCGACAAAAGCTTGTGGATTTCCTCACTCCAAATACGACAATTCTGTTTATTTACGTACCCATTCATCCAAAAATGGGCTTCATCGGAAAATAAAATTTTCCATGGAAATTCAAAATCAATATCAATTTGTGCTTCAGCCCATTCGCCGAATTGGCGGCGCATAAGATGAACGTTTGGCTTTAATTCCTGCACAAGTTGAATCTTAAGCCAAAATCTTTTCGTAAAATCTTCCATAAAGTGGAAGGACACAACCCCAGTTGCTGAGAACGGCGACGAATTAATTGATTAAGATCATCTTCAATGCTTTCCTGTACAGCGGCTACAGATTCTTCAGTGCTCACTGTTCGGCGTCTTACGGGATGCACATTATCAGTAACAGTAAATGTGGTCCGAAAACGATCTACTGTTCTTCGACTTAGCAGCTCTGAAGGACGATTATGTACGCTATAATATGGACGAAGTGCACGATAAGTTTGACGAACAGAACCATTATTTTGATTAAAAATTTCCACAATCTGCACGCGTTGCTCAGGTGCAAGTCGATCCATAATGAAATGTCAAAGCAAACTAAACAAAAAGCAACTATCAGCTGTTAAATGGAAGGTCAAATAAAGCAATAATGTCAACTCAAAGTTGTATCACTCTATAAAAAACACCCTTTATATTATTTATTTTGGAGCAATCATATTGATTTATTTTTTGAATGCATCGATTTGATTTAATTAAAATAAATAAATAAAATAAAATTACAAGAATTGGCTTCTCTACACTCTCCGTTTGGGTTTTTTCAGATTTCTTTTTACGCAATAATATTTAACCTATAAACTCTACTGAGTGTAATTGCATTTTGTTTTCAATTTTTAATACGGAAAATGGCTTTAAATCGTTAATTAATCTCGGTGCAACAAAAGCCGAATACATAAACTTTAAAAATCGATTAAAAAAATTGTGACATTGAGAAGTCAGACCAAGTACGATGGACTCCCAACATGTCCCTCTTTGAGAATTTTTATATAAGATTCTTGTAATTTTAACTTTTACTGTTTTCGTGACACTGTGTTTTTTTAATTACTTTTGTATGGAATACATAAAAAATGATTTCAAAAAAACCTTTCAATCTTTTTAGTAACCAAATAAAGACTTGAATTTAAATCAATCTATTTATAAAGGGTGTTTTTTTTAGAGGTATAGAACTTCGAATTGAAATAAAACACAAGAAAATCATTTTAATGTCCATCAATTTGGCTTTATTGGAAGGATAATTTTATGCCATTAATGTTTAAATATGATTTCGGGCATGTGGCCGCCACGGCTGGCTCGAATAAAGCCAATTATACAGGTCCAATTTTCAACCACTTTTTCGAGCATATGGGGCCGTATGTCGGCAATAACGCCACGAATGTTGGCTTCCAAGTCCCCTTACGTTTCTGGTTTGTTGGCGTAGACGAGCGACTTCACATATCCCCAAAGAAAATAATCCAATGGTGTCAAATCACACGATCTTGGTGGCCAATTGACAGGTCCATTCCGCGAAATTATGCTCTCATCGAATGTTTCCTTCAATAAATCGATTGTGACGTGCGCTGTGTGGCATGTAGCGCCGTCTTGTTGGAACCACAACTCATCCACATTCATGCCATCCAATTCGGGAACAAAATAGTCGGTTATCATGGCTCTATACCGGTCTCCATTAACGGTAACTTACTCTCCAGCATTATTTCGGAAGAAGTATGGCCCAATGACTCCACCAGCCCATAGAGCACACCAAACAGTCAGTTTTTGTGGATGTAATGGCGTCTCAAGGGTCTCATGTGGATTCTCTTCGCTCCAAATGCGGCAATTTTGTTTGTTGACGTAGCCATTCAACCAAAAATGAGCCTCATCACTGAACAAAATTTTGCGATGAAAATCAGCATCGAGATCAATCTCATTTTCGGCCCATACACCAAAATCACGACGCATTGCATGGTCTCGCGGCTTTAATTCTTGCACAAGCTGGATCTTGTAAGGTCGCAAGCCAAGATCTTTGCGCAAAATCTTCCATAAAGTTGATGGACAAAGCTCCAATTGCTGTGCACGGTGGCGAATCGATTCATTCGGGTCCTCTTCAACATTTTGGTCTACAACGGCAATTGTTTCTTCGGTGCGCACTGTTCGACGTCTCTGCGGATACGTATTATCACATAGAGTAAACGTTGTGCAAAAACGACCCATGGTTAACCGAATTAATTGCTCTGATGGACGATTATGTCGACCATAAAATGGACGGAGCTTGCGGTAAACTTCGCGAACTGAACCATTATTTTCGAAATAAATTTGCACGATCTGCAAGCGTTGTTCTTTTGACAACCTGTTCATGATGAAATGGCAAACCAAACTTGAACATAAATGACATTAGAGTCATTAAAATACACATTAAAAATACACCCTATATATATTGAGTCCTTATAAGCCCACAGAAACGAATTGTTCCCGAAAAATCAAAGACAAATCAAGATCAAACACCATCAAAGAGGTTGATCCAATACTCTTAAGAACCTATAAAAGTTTGCCACCCTTAAAGATTTAAAATAATATATTTTTTATGATTTTCACTGTTAATTCAAGTTTATTTGAAATTTTTTCTTATTTATTCTATACCAGAGTTAACTCATTTTGCGATTTTAATCAAATAATTGCAATCATTTTAGATTTTATTGAAATTGTTGAAATCTTGTTTGATTTAAATCAAATCAATGCATTCAAAATATATAGCACTAGATCGTGAACTCTACTAATATTTATACGCATTTTAAATTCAAAGATCTTAAAATAATCTAGGTCATTATGGACGAAACTACGAAAAACCTAAAGTATTTCTGAAAATGTTTTTAAAGATTTTGTCTGACTAAACTACTCTAAAAAACGTGAACCCATCACTTTAAAAAAAATTTGTTTAAAGAGGTAAGATGATTTTATAGCGTTTTTTAAGGCGTGTTAGCATATTTGAAATTTAGTTCAGAATAAGGATAAAAAGTTGTTACGAAACTAAAACGCATTTTGTTATATTTTAGTGCAACTTTTGCATTTTTTATGTATGGTATAATGCGTTTTCGTTGGCGAACAAATTGGTAAAGTTGTAAAAAAGGTATATAACTACTACATTTATATCTTCGTGAACAAACTGACCACAATTGCTGGCCTTTAAATTTAGTATGCTGTAGGAACGAAAAAAATTTCCATTAGAAATTGATATTTTTGACATCGAACAGGCAGCAAATTTTTTTCGCCAGCTAGTACGCTGTAGAAGCGAAAATTATTGCTAAGCTGCCAAATTTCCATTCGTGAGTGGAGAGTTGAAATATCAAAATTTCGCTGTCGATTATATTCCCGTACATTTAATTGGCGTATAAATTTGCCATTCAAAAATAAAAAATAAGCAGTAAGTATGTTTAAATGTTGATTTTGTTATTTAAAAAATTTATTGTTGCACTTATATAGTTTTTTAATGAGTAGTCTTGCCTTTTATAGGATATAAAATTGCAGCAATAAAAATATGAATCTGTCAACCAGAAAACAGCAAGTGCTTTTTCTCCACACAAAAATTTTGACTCTACATCAAAATTTCGCGTGTAGAGTTATATGCCCAAAAATTTTCGTTCCTACAGCATACTAAGCTTTATTTGTAAAAATCCGTAAAAATACTAAGGATACGTCGTGGCTCAAAATGCGAAAAATCACGGCGATATTTGAGAATATTTTTTCATATATTTTCTAAGTTTTGAGGGCATAATTGAAGATGAACGGAACTCAAAATTTACTTTTTTTTTAATCACATGTATTTTCAGGCCAATTTTTATAACTTTGGACCATATAACTTCTAAACGACTTGAGAGCGGCCTGAAGTTTTTTTGGAATGGAACTTAGATCTTAATTCATATAATTAAAAAAACATAACAAATCGAGTTTCCGTTCATCTTCAATTGTTCCGTTTTGAGTAAGAGCTCACATTTAAAAAAAAACTGAGGCAGATTCCTCTGATATTACCAACTACATGTAGTCGAAGTTAATGCTGCTGTGGTTGTGGATGGCAAAGCGCCACTCGTTGATGAATTCTCGCCATAACTTTATGTAGCTGCTGCAGCAGCGGCGGAGCAGAGACGGGTTGGTTCTGAAACGAACTCAGCTGTTTGACCATAGTTATGGGTAGTTACAGCTGACGATGAAGCGTAATAGTCGGCCTTCGGCTGTACACTGTATATATTATAGCTGTTGATGGGCGAAAGGGATACTAAACTGCCGCCGCCAAGAGATGGCATTAAATATGGCCGCTATGTCAGAATGTGTAGCCTGCAGCAACAATTGTGCGATTTGTCCAGCGGATTTGTTCTGGAAACGAAATGTAGATTATGCAATTCTTCACCAGTGCTCCCAGCGACTGAAGGCCCAAGGACTGAATTTGGGATCCAGGTTTTCCCGGCGTTTGTTGCGAAGTCGCAATTATTTGCATGCCAGTGGAGCACCTTATTGTTATTGCTTTCGTTCATCGAACGAGACCGTTCTGATTCCTTCTGTTATTCGATTCACTGTTATACTTGTTCACGATCATTCAAAGAGCACTTAAAGAAAGTATTTATTTATCAATAAAATTATTGAATTCAACGTGCCTTTACATAATTCTAACATGGAAGGATGACAACAGGGTTGTTTTCCAATATTTGGGTCAGGGTTGCAATAAACATTTTCAAGGAAAAGCAAAAATGTACAATATACTTTCTCAGAAAAGAAATAAAACTTTGTCGACGTTGCAAATAGGGCTATTAACATTTCAAATCGCTCATCAAATCATTTGTGAAATCGTTTGACCACAAAAGTGTTCAGACTCATCAAATTTTTCGTGAAATTTCAATTTATCTTGAACACCGAAGTAAGCGCATCGCGATAACGGAAAACTTTTTATGACCACTTGTTATTAAAATCATATTGGAAGAAGAAATTTTTTTATAAATTATTATAAACAGTTATTTATTATTATTTTATTATTATTTTCTTACGCTTTTGCCACGATGTGCTCAGGTTGAAAACTTTTTTAAACTGACAAAATCGTACTACACAATTTGACGAGTCAAATCAGCAGAAATATAAAAAATTTTGATTTTCATGAAACAATTTGACCAACCATCGTCATCAAATCCATACAAATTCTGTTGGTCAAATCATTTGTCAAATCATTTGATGATCGATTTGATGAGCGATTTGAAATCTGAACAGCCCTATAGTTTATACAATTTTATACCTCCATATATTCAGCCCTTTCCGTCCTACATGTAGAATAAAAATCAAAAAGTTTTGACTTTGTGCCGGTCCATCCTACATGTAGTATGAGCGAACTCACGCTCATCCGACTACATACATTTTCTCATTCTAAAATGGATTAATGAAGTAATTTTAATAACAATAAGAGTGGCTGAAGGAAAAATCGCTTTATGAAATAATACCGTTACTAAAATGCTACCGTTACTACTATGGATTATAGAAAGTAAATTATTGAAACTTAGAACTTTATCTTTCATTAGTAGGGGGTTTCAGTCAAACGTACATGTCAGCTGACACGTAAGACGACAAACTAACGGGAATATTTTGTTGAGTTTTCAAATAATCGTACATGTACGACTTCATTTCATTCCGTCTCATAAATAGAACGCATCGGCGTAGTGTCGCTGTGAGGTGTCTTAAATTTTGTATGATAAAACACTCAAAATAAGTCGTGTTTTGGCTCTTAACGGGGCGTCTCGACAGGCAATAATTCATTGCTTTCCATCTGTCAATTGGCAATTATTGCTAATCGAGACCACTCATTTGCCATGGTTGGCAATTCATGGCAAGCAATATTGCTTTCCATGTATTGCCAAGCAATATTGCTTTCCATGTATTGCCAAGCAATGAGCTGTATTTTTTCTTGTTTGACAGCCATTTTTCATTTTTCTCCAAAATTTTAAATGTGTATATCTATAAAAATCAAGTAGCGTGCAGAATAAATTTATAAAATAATAAATTTATATAATAAATGATAAAATTATATGTTGATTTCGTAACATGAAAAAACCCACCCTCGAAATATTGCCATTGCTTGCAATGGAATTTGACAGATTGTAAGCAATGGATTATTGCCTGTCGAGACGCCGGGTAAACGCGATAATTGCATAAAATACCAAACAAAAATATGTACCAAATAGTACTTTATTTGCGTACCAAAAATGCTTTAGACGGCAGCCCTGATGCCAATCAAAATATCAAGTGTCAAGTACGAAAACTCACTTGTTTTTTCTAGGGATATGAAGAAATGAAATACTTTCGCGCTTATGCAAGTACTCGTCAATGAATAACCTAACTTGTAACAATTACTTTACTCCATTTAATAAATTAATTGCATTATAGAAATAATAATACGAATTTTCCGTTGCTTTAACACTTATTTTGAGTTATTTTATGAGAATAATTTTGAATAATGTGTATATTTATGATTCAATTAACCACTTCATTGTAACCGAATCTTAAAGTGTTTTTAGTCTTGCATCGCTAGATTTGCTATAATTATTTCTGTCAAAATATTTTCGCGGCAAAGCAATTCAACAGGTAATTTTAGCATTTTGCCCACAAAAATTAAATAAATATTAATTAATAATGTGTGAAAAAGGAAATAGTAAAAGTGCTCAATATAGGAATATTAAAAAAGTGAAGGAAGATTTGGTAGGTAAGTTCAAAAGCATTAAAGAAAGTTTGTTTAGGCAAAGTTGTGAAGTTGATGTATGAAGTGGTGTCGGCCAGGTTCAAGAAGGGAATGTGTTCCAAAATTATGAAACTGTCGGAGAAGATTGTGGAGAAGTAGACATAGATATAGAAATTGAAGAATTTTTAACAGAATGTACAGATATTGTAATAGATGGTGAAGAAATTTTTAAGGTTAGTGAAGAAGTGATGAGCAATGAGGTAAGTATAAATCAGGAAGAGACGACGTTGCAAAAAAACTTTTTACGTGGTATAAATAGCATAGCCCAACTCGAGCCTGTGCCAATGCAGTACTTCGAATTTTAAATTCTAAGGGCTTAAATGTTCCAGTGGACATAAGAACTATCGTTCACGCGAACAGTAATACTAAAATTGATAGCAAAGCATTAATAAGAACAGTTGCGCCTGGAACTTATTATCATTGAGGGTAAGAAAAGCAATTTAAAAATAATACCTCGTTTATTGCTGCCAACGGATAATAACATAATTATGGATATTTTAGTTGATTGATTACATCTTTATAATAGTAGTTCTTCAACTCTATGGCTAAAACTAGGTAGGGTGGTTAATGTAAAAATCATAAATGTATTTCTTATAGGAACCTAACTTGGAACTAAAAAGCCTTATAGTGTAGATTCTTATCTTCATGACCTCTCGGTCACTTTAAATACGTTAGAGAAAATGGTTTAGTTCTTCATAGCAGACATTTTAAAATTAACTTAAGAGCATTTATATGTGACACACCCGCTAGGGCTTTTATGTGCGAGATCATTAGTCATAATACGCTAATAGGATGTAGAAAACGCGCAAGTAGAAAAAAAATAGATAATGTAACAACTTTTAACACCACATCATCACAACTAAGAACATATCAGGATTTCTTAGAAAGAAAGCAAAAAGACTTCCATAAAGGCGTACATAAAATTACTTTGAGTGAATTAGAATTAATAGGAACTAGGAGGATAACTCAGTTTCCCCTTGAGCCAATGCATTTAGTAGATTTAGGAGTTGCATGCAAGATGTTGCTTTCTCTTGTAAATAGGAAAAATGCAGACAAGATCACAGATTATACATAGAAAGAATTTTTATCGTTAAGACTAGTGGCGCTGACAGGGTATATTCAAAGAGAGTTTTAACGGAAACCTAGATCATAAGATGAGCTTTCAAGGTGGAATGCAACAGAATTCCGTCAATTTCTTCTTTATACTGGAATTGTTGTTTTAAAAAATATTGTAAGCGATGATTTCTATTTCCAGTTTTTGCTTCTTCATACAGCTTAAAGATTGCTATCCGCACTTCAAAATTTTGCAGCAAATCTAGGAACTGCAAACCAATTGCTTGAGCTATTTTTGGAAAATTTTCCTTCGGTTTTTGGTGAAAATAGTTTAGCATTTAATGTACATGGCTTGCTTCATCTATGCGATTCTGTGAGGGACACGGGAATTATTTCAAGCTTTAGTGCATACGGTTTTGAGAACTATATGCAAGATTTAAAAAAAAATTATAAAGCCTTCCAAAATTCTACAACAAATTGAAAATAAATTTGCAGAAGCAGATATTGTTTTAAAGAAATGTTCTGGTGGATTTTAAAAATAGATTCAATAAGATAGTTAGTAAAAAGACAGATAAATTTTTGAGTTCAACACCCCCAGTTAATTTTTGTTGCATAGGGCCTTTCACGCCAATAAGAGTAACAGGGGTTTTAGATCAAGATCAGGGATTAGTGGAAGGAGTTGGATTAAAAAATTTGAAAAGTTTTTTTGAAGAACCTTTAAATTCTGTTGATGCATTAGGTGTATGAACAGTAGGGCGTAAACCTTTTTTACTTTTTTTTTAAATTTTGGGGGGCTAAAGCGGAATCCGGAAGTTCGTCACAAAAAACAATTTTGAGAATTTTTTCAGATTTTTTGAAAAAGGTTTAGAGGTCGCTCAAGATCGTTTTTCCACAAAAATAGTTTTTCAAAATAACACTTGTTATTTTTACCCAGAAAGGGAGCCTAACTGAAAAATATGCTGTTTCAAAGATCTTATTTGGAAGGAAAAATGTTCAAATTTTAATTTCGTGGGCTTGAAAGAGTAGTTACGACTGTTTTTTTGGACAGGACAGTCACAAAAATGAGTTTTTTTTAAAAAAATTTGACCTTTTTTATTTCCACCTTAAATTTCTCAAAATTTTCGCTTTTCATAAAAAATCCTAGTATGCAGCTTCAAACAACACTTAATTTTATTGGGGGTTGGAATTAGTTTTAAAGGTTTTCTAAGAGATGGCGTAACTATCAATAGATCGCATCGGGCACACCTGTGACTATATTCATTTCAAAGCACATTGTCTAAGCTTCATTTTTTAGTATGTGTCATTCCCCTGAAGTGTAATCAACATATATTTTTTTCTCTGTGAACATGTCGACTTTCGTTCCAACAAAACGCAATTTGCGGGAAGGTTTACTTTTGTGCTTCCATTTAAAGAAAAAAGCGGTTAAAGCACAACGCACGCTTACTGAGGCTTACGGGGACTATGCTCCATCGATTTCTACTTGTGAGTACTGGTTCTGTCGGTTTAAAAGTGGTGATTTTGATACGGAAGACAAAGAGCGTCCGGGCCAGCCGAAAAAGTTTGAAGATGAGGAATTGGAGGCTTTGCTCGATGAAGACCCGTGTCAAACCCTTCAAGAATTGTCAGAATCATTGGGAGTCGACTTATCAACGGTCGGCAAACGCTTGAAGGCCATGGGAATGATTCAAAAGCAAGGAAATTGGGTGCCGTACCAGTTGAAGCCGAGAGACGTTGAA
Organism: Dichetophora obliterata; assembly: GCA_963920525.1. Taxonomy (NCBI): domain Eukaryota; kingdom Metazoa; phylum Arthropoda; class Insecta; order Diptera; family Sciomyzidae; genus Dichetophora; species Dichetophora obliterata. The sequence goes on from OY986436.1 coordinate 74,426,404, forward strand.
CGGCGATTTTGCATGTGCGAACAACTGCTTCAATGGCATAAAAGGAAGAGTTTTTTGCATCGTATTGTCACTGGCGATGAAAAGTGGATCCATTACGATAATCCTAAGCGAAAAAAATCGTGGGGACCACCCGGCCATGCATCAACATCGAGGGCCAAGCCGAATATTCATGGCGCCAAGCTTATGCTGTGTATTTGGTGGGATCAGAAGGGTGTCGTGTACTATGAGCTGCTAAAACCTAACGAAACCATCACTGGGGAACGCTACCAACAACAATTGATGCAATTGAGCCGAGCATTAAAGGTTAAACGGCCGGAATATGCCAAAAGACGACAAAGTGGTTTTTCAACATGACAACGCACGGCCACATGTTGCAAGAACCGTCAAGGAAACGTTGGAGGCGCTGAATTGGGATGTGCTACCCCACCCGCCTTATAGCCCAGACATAGCCCCTTCCGACTACCACCTATTCAGATCGAGGACGCATGGCTTGGCTGAGCAGCGCTTCACTTCTTACGAGGATACCAAAAAATGGGTCGATTCGTGGATTGCCTCAAAAGACGAATCGTTCTTCCGGCGCGGAATCCATATGCTGCCAGAAAGATGGGAAAATGTTGTAGCTAACGATGGACAATACTTTGAATAATATACATTGTACCGTTGTTTCTAAATAAATGTTCAAAAACCGAAAAAAAACCTTTAAAATTAATTCCAACCCCCAATAAGTAATTTAAAGAAAACAAATCAATAATTTATCTATCCTTTTACTAAAGTAATGCGCATTTAAGTTTGGGAAAAAATTAATTTTTAAGTAAATTTATTAGTGTGAGCAAAGGTTTTACAAAAAACCTTTGCTCATTTGCGGTGATATAGCTGAACGTGGTGTTGCTGCTGCAAATGGTTACCGACATCTTACCAAATCTGAGATGAGCTTTCAAGATTTGCTCCAAGTAGTTGAGAACGGCCGCAAAAAATATTTAAAACGGAACAAAAATTTCTAAAAAAATTATCAATTCTAAATGGTTTTTGGCCAAACTTTAATATGTTACCTTGTGATACATGGTAACCCTCATACCAAAGCCCTTATAACTGTTATTTGTCAAATCTTTGCTCCCACTAATAAATTTACTTAAAAATTCTTTTATTTCCAAACTTTAAATGCTCATTACTTTAGTAAAAGTATAGATAAATTATTGATTTGTTTTCTTTAAATTACTTAAAATTAAGTGTTGTTTGAAGCTGCATACTAGGATTTTTTATCAAAAGCGAAAATTTTGAGAAATTTAAGGTGGAATTAAAAAAAGTCAAATTTTTTTTTAAAAAAAATCCTTTTTGCGACTGTCCTGTCCAGAAAAACAGTTTACGACTGTCAAGCCCACGAAAGTAAAATTTGAATATTTTCCCTTCCAATTAAGATCTTTGAAACAGTATATTTTTCAGTTAGGCTCCCTTTCTGGGTAAAAATAACAAGTGTTATTTTGAAAAACTATTTTTGTGGGAAAACGACCTTGAGCAACCTCTAAACCTTTTTCAAAAAATCTGAAAAAATTCTCAAAATTATTTTTCGTGACGAACTTCCGGATTCCGCTTCAGCCCCCTAAAATATAAAAAAAAAAAAAGTTTACGCCCTAATGTACAGCCGATAGGAGTTTTGGTTTCAATAGTGAAAAAGAATTATTCAAGAAATCCTATATGAAAATATATGATTGCCCGAAGAGCAGAACTTTGTACTAATTCCTCCTTTGCATACTTTTGACAAAACCCAATATCGTTTATTTTATTAAGCTTTTACTTTTTTTCAATCGAGCAACTTTGAAATGTAAGCCAACAAAAGAACACCCGTTTCAAAAACTCGTCGTTTTAATGACGAAAAAAATTGTAAATACAGAATGTATATATCTTGATGAGATAAACCAAAACGCAACAGCATTGCTGCTGTCGGACCAAATTTCCAGTAAGATGTTTTTAATTTATTATGATAAATCAAGTTGTAAATGAATTTTTCCAGATTTAGAAAAACGTGTTTTCTACTAGAAAAAACTTTAAAAGAGCAAAATGCTATTATCATTGATGAGCTGGCCGCAATAAAGGTATCGGTGCGCGTGCTTTGCACGAATAAAAGAGCGGCAGAAAAAACCGCAAACATTTTTCCGATCAAAAACTCGGATGAATTGCAAATGTTTGAAGAAAACATTTTTTCTATGAGTGAAGATACATTAGTTAGTGTTTTATAAAAAAGTTTTTCCACTTGTTTTTTCCATAGAGTTATAATTGACGTTATTCTCTATATAGATTCAATGCATTTGAAAAATTGTTGGAAAAAAGGGCTAACAAAAAGTCTCGCAATCCTTCTAGGTCCAAATGTAATTCTTGATTACAATTATGAAGCTTTCAAGGAATTTCAAAACTGAAGAGCTTTCAAGGAATTCATCAACATGAACAACATCTCTTTTGGTTAGTGCGATATTACTATTTAATTTAACCCTTAACTGCTACACTTGGTCTCTGGGACCAGAACAAAAAACAAAAGAGAATATTTATCTTATTATTCAATTTAAAATTAAATTCAATTTAATTATCCAAAATAATTAAAAAATTCTTTCTGAATAGGAAAAAAACATTATTTAAGACGCTTTAAAAAAACAACGTGCATTTTTAACTAAATTTGGGTTTTTTTAGCATTTAAAGTTGGTGTGGTCACTGGGACCAGATGTTCTGTTAGTGTTATTTTTGTGAGGTGTACAAGTTCAGGGTTAAAAAATAGCGAAAACGAGCATTTTATTTTTGTTTCCATTTTAATAAAATTTAATAATAAAAAAGGTTTGCACAGTTCCTAAGTTCACATCGAAAAAAGTACTTTTTATCAACGGATACGATTTTTAATTTGCTACAACTTGAATTTTTATCGCAATAAAAACTCTTTCTGTTGTATTTAGAGTTTCTCTTTCATTTTCAGTTTCTCGGGCATTTGTAATTCCCGGTTTCCCGGGAAATTCGTCCGGGATTCCCGGGAAATTCTTTATTTAACATATATTTTATTTATCATTAAAAAATATTATTTGATTCGTCACATAAAACACTACTTTCACTAAGGCGCGGTGCGCCGCCGCCGCCGACACTATTTGGATAAAGCCACGCCGCCGCCGATCATTTTGCCTCGGCTCCTATCTCTGGTCTGCACCTCTCTTTTAATGTTCTTTATAAAACAGCTGATCTTGTGTTGATATTTAATTTATTTATCTTGTATTAACAAGATATTCTTAGGCCATTTGTTGTTATCGCTAGTCACTTTTTAAACGTTTTCGGCTTTTAAGGTAAATATATGAAAAAATCCTTTAAAAGAGTGTATGTATAAAGATTTTATGTTTTGTTATCAGATGAAAAATTCATCCGTATGGAAATTTTTTAAAAAGAGTTGTGTGAAATCTGCTATTTGTTCACTCTGTTCCAAAACTCTTAGCTGCAAAGGACAGTCAACCAGTAGTCTACTGAGGCATTTACAAAACGTACATAAAAAAAGAAATGAAAAGGAGTCATCCACTGTTGCAGAGCAGCCCACAGCGAATAAGGTTCGAATAATTGAATATACAATGGATAAGTATGCAAAAATGGAAAATTTGGGAACTTTAGTCTCGAAACTGGCTGCTATCGACGGATTCACAATTAGAGGAATTACCAGAAGCACTCTTATACAGGAATCTACGAAACTGCGAGGCTACAATTTGCCGAAAAATGAATCGAATGTTAAAGAAATTATAATGGAAGAGTTCAAAACAGTGAAATTGGAATCAACCAGTGTCATAAAAAAAAATTAGATGCCAATTGTAGATTTCCCCTGGTGATGGACGTGTGGACAAGTATAAAAAATAGGAGATACCTAAATATATGCTTGCTCGGAGATGAAAGAATTTTTTATAACCTGGGTATGGTGTATATTCCTGCTAAATGCGGTGCTGTAGAAATTAGAGCATTGATGGAGTCACGTTTAAATGACTTTAACATAAATTCTGAAAAACAAATCGTTGGCACCATTACAGATGGTCCAAATGTTATGAAAAAATTCGTCCGAGAAAGCTGTGTTAATGGAATATTTTGTCTCAGTCATGCCATACATTTGGCAGTGTTCGAAATTTTTTATAAAAAATAGGCAAAAGAACCAGTTGAGGAAGAAAAAGAAGACTCAGATGCAGACGACTACGAAGATGTGGCTGTGTTCGATGACGATAACAATGAAACCGTAGAGATCCACGATAATTATAAAATTGTGTTGGCCAACACCCGCCGGATAATTAAAATGTTTAAAAAAAGCCCTACGAAAAATTGTATTCTTCAAAAATATGTTGTTTCTGAATACAAAAAAGAAATCTCTCTAGAACTGGATATTGTTACCAGGTGGAATTCGATGGTACCGATGATAGAAAAGTTCTTGCGCTTAAAAAATTCAATAAAAAAAGCTCTAATAGATTTGGAACAAATTGACCTTTGGATTGAAGAACATATAAAGATACTTATAGATCTATTAAATATTTTAAATCCAATTAATTTAGCCGTGGAAGCGCTGTGCCGGCGAGATATGAATTTAATAGCCGCGGATGCAATATTATCCACTTTATGCCACCAAATTTTGCAAATTAAAACCCCTTTGGCAGAGCAAATTTTAGAAGCTTTAAAGAAGAGAATTGAACAAAGAAGGGATAAGCGACTTTATACTTTAGTGAAGTATCTTAAAGATCCAACAGTATTTGATAAGAATGCTAAAAACTTATTTCAAACTGCTTCAAAACAAAATGTGATCGCGTACGCTGAACAAATTTATGGTCGACTTTTTAAAGAAGACGTTACCGACGAAGTTCCGGAATCGGACGAAATTCCTATTTGTGACATTAGCACCGAAAGACCATTTCATCGATTTAATCGATGCCATAACAAATGCAAATGTTGCATCAAGTAATAGACAACTTAATAACTCGATAAAAAGGGATTTACAATTTTACGAAGCGAGTGGAAAAGCAACGGAAAATGTCACCATTTTATTGAATGCTCTTCTGACAATAAGATCAACCTCAGTTGAAAGCGAAAGAATATTTTCAACAACAGGGCAATTTGTAAATAGAATTAGAAATAGACTGTCTGATGAAACCATTAACGCTCTTTCCGTTTTAAAAACGTATTTTCAAAATGACTTAAATTAACTTTTATTGTTTAACTCATATTTTTATATATATACTTTGAAATTAAGGTTTTTTGTTTGTTATGTTTTAGTTTGTTATGTTTTTGTTTTACTTGCAGCTTGTAATATATGATCTCATGAATTAACAAATAAAAATATATGTACATACTGCAAAATTGTATAAAATTAACATAGTTGTCTTGTTTTCCTAATGCGCGAAAATTCCCGGGAATTCCCGGGAATCCCGGGAAAGGCAAATATTTTTCCCGGTTTCCCGGGAAATGAAAAGTCCGGGAAAAAGAGAAACTCTAGTTGTATTTAATGTAAACGTCAAAACTTTTTTAAACATTAAGGGGTGGATACAATTTGATGATTGCTGTTGCTTTTATTTCCTCGTTTAAGGTATCATTGGATGATAAAATAAAAAATGGACTTAAGTTAAAACAGTTATTGTGAAAAGACTATAATACATACAGACTTTAAAATTTTTGCATACACACTAAGACTTAAAACAAAATTAAAGACCGTAATGTTACTATCTTATCTCTCTTTTTTTATTGGCTTATATTAAATCGACAAATAAAGCATCGTTTTTGAGCAAAATATTGTTCGCTGCACTAAATATAAAAACTTCAAATATAAGGATAAAGTTTGGGAGGAAATTGGTGCGCAACTGGAAGCAACGGGTATGTTGTAGTCAGTTTTAATAAAGTCAATTTATTTAATGACGTTTTTATTATTATTTCAGCAAAAGACTGCAAAGTTCGGTGGAGAACCCTCATGGACAAACTAAGAAAGGAGAAGATGGCAGATGAGTGCCCCTCTGGGTCCGGGAAAAAAGTTGGAATGTCGTGGAAGTATAATGAGTCCATGTCCTTCCTTAATGATTCATTAGAACCAGCCGTGTAAGTTGATCTTATTAAATAATAGTGGGCATTTTAAAACAAATAGTAAAATATACCAATGTATATTATGTTATTTATTTCCAGAACAACAGGAAATGTTAATGAAGAAGATCTATGGGATGAAAACGAAAGCCAAAGCTCAACGATTACACCAAACAGTTCCAAAAGGAAACATGACAACCTTTTTGCTGACGTACTCTTGTCCATTAAAAACAGATATGAATCGTCTTCCACAACAAAATATGCGCCCTTTTTTGCTATGATCAGCCAGAAGTTTGAGCGGCTTCCAGAAACGGATATCGATGATCTGCAAGTAGATATACTTCAATTGATAAATGCCAGAATAAATAAAAATTAGATTATCCCATAAATGCATTCATATTATTCCGATGATTGGATTGTAAACTACAGGCGAGTACCCATAAAATAATTTTTGGGGAATTTTTTGGTTTTTTTGTTTAGACTTATTCCACTTTTTTTATTCCAGAGCCCAATATTGAAACATTTCCTCCCAGGAGTTGTTAAAGGGATTTTCCATTTTTAAGATAGCAGATAAAGACATATCATTTTTTATTGATAAACAAAACTGCATTCAAAATTTCCAAAAAGTGTTTAAACTTTATCTTAAAAACGGAAACTCCGTTTTACAACTCCCGGAAGAAAATGTTTCATGATTGGGCTGAAAATAAAATTATCTTAATATCATAATGTCTAATCTTCATTTCTTTGGGGATAGTGCATTTAGTGAAACCTGCAACGTTGCACCAATATTCAGGAATCAGCTTAGTGATGGATATATTATTGCATCACAAAAGTTAAGGTATTCGATAAACGTTACGGGTCGAATTGTCTTATTCAAGCAGTGCCTACAACTATGGGGTACAAAATATAGGTAAAAATCTATATATATACACTGAACAAATTATCAGTTTTTAAATTCAACACAATGCCTTTAATATCGGTGCATGTTTTTCATATAAAATTTAATAAAAAATTCAAGCAATTTTTTTAAGCACTATTTGTAATAAAAAATTTGCATTAAACAAAGTTCGTCAAAGAAGGAACAAATCGTTTTAAATATATAGCCCATTTCACATTGAAGTGTAATATCAGTTGCACTGACCATCTCCGATTTGGATCAAATTCTGTAGAAGTCGCGGCAGCGTCGATGATTATTCTATGAATGAAATTTAAAAATATAATTTTTTTATATAAAAAGAAGTTTTAAAAAATTATCACTTACGAAATTTAGCTATTTGGAACTGCAGTTCTAAAATGCTGTTGGGCGTGATGTAAACGGCTTATGTACGTGCTTTAGTGTTGGTATTTCGGCAGCAGGTGCATTACGCTTTTTAAGGTAATTCATGTTTGCTAAAATTATAAGACAAACCCTTTCTTAATAAAGGATACCTGCATAATGATACCTTTACACATACCTGCTGAAGTTGACTGTGATGGTGAAGTAATGGGCTTCTTAGGACTAATTGGAGCGAGGTTTTTGTATTCAGCATTTTGTTGTTGTGTTGGCTGACTGGAGGTTGTGTTGTTGGCTGTGATGGAAGCTGTAGTTTCAGAGATTGTGTTTGTATTTGTGGTGGTGGTTGCAAATGTAGTCAATTATTTAAGTAATGACACAGATCGTTCGTATTTTGCAATGCATTTTGCGCTGAAGCATTTGAAGTATTCAAATCTTCTCTGCTGATACTTCTCAAGATTGAATTTTCTGTGTCTGACGTACTTGTTGTCTGAGAGCTACACGAGTTTAGTCGAAGATAATTATGCAATACAACGGTGGCTAAAACTATCTGAAAAATGAATAATTTTTTACTTTATTTTATAAAAACATAATTTTTTTAATACCTTTATGCTATTGTTTGACGTATAGCATAGGCTTGTCCTTAAAATCCTCCATTGCGCCGTTAGGATGCCTATAATAAGAAAACACAGTCATTGCATAAAATAAAATTTAAGTATGATGCTTCAGTACTTACCGAATGCAATTTCAATTCTTATTCTGGCGCGAGAAATTCGTCGGTTAAAATTTTCAGCTGCACTGTCAGTAACTCTCGCATAAAGCTTCATGAGATTCTCTTTTAGAGGAAATGCTGCATCACCTACCATGTAATATGGGAACTTCCTGGTACTTCCTGGCAAGTATGTTTCGCAAGGGATGTCAAGTTCATTGTTCAGGAATTTTCTTCCGAATTTCGACGAATTTCGCCACCATCACTCTGGCTACCGTACGCGCCAACATCAACCAGAGTGAAACTGTAGTTGCTATCACATACTGCCAAGAGTACCTGAAATGTTTCAATATCTTAGTATTGTGGAAAAGTTTGACATAATAATTTTTTTTTCTTACAATGCTATGGAACTTATTGTAGTTAAAGAACTGCGAGCCTGAATTGTGAGGGCTATTAACTCTTATGTGCTTCCCATCGATAGAACCTATGCAATTTGGCAGCCCAGTTGATTCGTAGAAGAGATTGGAAATCGTTTCCCACTTAGCGCAGTTTTGAGGACTTCACGTTTCCAGCACAACACACCTTGCCGTTTCGAGCCCGACCCTGAAATGCATGGACAAGGAATGCAGCGAACATCCGAGCGCCAAGAAACTGTCAATTGAAAATAACTAAGTAAGAATAATTGAATTAAATTTAAAAAACTTACTATAGGGTTATGTAAAGCCTCTGCTCCGCTCCAATTGGTTTCCTGTGGGAACATTTTTGTAGCCATGGCTCAATCAAGCTCAATAACGCTTTGAATTGGTTGTAATTTAACCTTGTAGATTTTAAAAACAATTCTGGGTTTTTATTAATAATAATATTTACTCCAGTTTTATAAAACCCATGCTCATCACGACTTTTAAATAGTTCGCGATTTCCTCGGCGACTTCTCGAGGTATTGTTAATATAATTCAATAAAAATAATTCTTCCAATATTTCTATTTTTTCCATAATATTTAATTGTTCCGAAATGTAAAAAGCAAATAAACACAAACGTCAAACAAAACATATGTTATAAATTTTTTCCGCAGCGCACTTGTTTAGGTTAAGCGTAAAATAAAATTGCGTGGCGCTTGAGTACGCAGCGCAACGCGCACTTGTTTAGGGTGCACTGTAATACATGTAGTTTTTTCATTAATTACAACGTTAAAACATCAATTTCTATTACAATAACAGTTCGTTATGAAATTTCGCATGGTCCAACATGTTGGACGACATGTTGTATGAAAAGTCGGCATCATAAATTACAAACTGTCAAGCAGAACACTTTGGCGAGATAGCAAAAGAATTTTCGCCTTAATAATAGAACACGCATTATCCATATTACAGATTAACTTTTATATTTTTTGTTAATTATATCCAAAATTCATTGTTCGCATTACTTTCCATATGCTTTTTCTCTAATATTTTTTTTCACTTTTTTGCTGTTCACTCACTTTTTATACAATAAAAAAATGTACCAAGTTGCATAAGATAACATGCATTTTTATTTTCATCCAACATCTTCTTCTTCTTCTTAAAAATGCTAAACACACAATGTATAGCATTGACAGCGAACGAAAAAACTACCACGAACACAAGGTTCTTATTGTAGTTTTTGACATATATTGATAAATTATCTTAATTTTGTTTTGTATCTAGTCTTTTTCTTTGAAGGATTAATTATTGTTTAATTATGCATTTTTTATATTATCTTTGTCTTTTTTTTTTTTTTTTTTTTAAGTATATTTTTAAGTTTTTTAGGGATATATATATTTTTTTTCTCTAGTTTTTGTTTATTTTTTCCCTTTTTTTTTTTCCCCCTTCAGGGATTTTTATTATTTTTTTTTTTTTTTTTTTTTTTAATTTTTTCAGATTTCGAGTTTGTAAATTTTTCAAAGGATTTATTATGAAATAATATACGTTCAGTGTCATTGATGAAATAATTTATACAAACATAAGCAATACGACAAGTAGGCAGAAATTGAATTTACATTGATTGTCAGATATGTAGGTCTGACATAAGTACGGTAACAGGAAACTAAAAATTACATATATATTACATATATATTATATATATATTACATATATATTAATTACATATATATTACATTGAAAGTGTCATGTTATATTTATTTATTATTTTTTTTTTATATTTTTAAAAGAAATTTGTTTGAACTTTCTGAGTGGATAAAGAAAATTACAAATATATAAAACGTACAAAGATTAAGGGTTTGAACTTTTTAAACAACTATGCTATAAAGAATGAAATGACATGAGAAAATGTTATTCAAAAATGTTGTTTTATTATTTTCCTTATAAAAGGAAGATAAAAATCTTAGAATAAGGTAAGAAACTCGGATGATACATCAGAATAAAATTAAATATCAACCAAGGCTTTAGAGAAGAAGTTAAAAATAAGATTATATATCTCCACTTTACTGCTTCTCAACAATGAGACCATGTTAAGGTCATCAATGCCCAGTACTGACAAATCATTAATAAGATTAGCTCGTAGGGAAGAACTAATATTAGGGCAAGAGAACATTAAATGATTAGTCGAATGAACCTCGCCACAATTGCACAAGTTATTGTCAATTATGTTAATTTTAAAAATATGATCTCTACATCTGGTGTGATTAAACTTAAGTCTGTTGATCATTGAAATAACCTTACGAGTAAACCCAGAGTCTTGAAACCAAGGTAAAGAGTTTATTTTAGGCGCAATAGAATACAAATGACGACCAAATTCTGAGTTATCCCAGCGTGACTGCCAACTACTTATAGCGTTCTGTTTATCAATAACACGGATATCTTGAGGAAAAATAGGTAAACATTCAGAAATAAAGAGACGTTGGTGATTGGATGCAACCTCATCCGCATATTCATTGCCCTCTATACCCATATGACTTGGAACCCATAGGAAGTGGACGCAAAATCCCTTGGACCGAAGAGATAAAATGAGTGATTTTATTTTAAAAATTAACGGATGCGTTTTACTGTTACAATATGAGGAAACAGCAGTTAAAACGGACCTACTGTCAGAAATGATAAGAAATCTACGTGAATCTTGTAAAGCCAAGAGTTCAATTGCTTTTAGAATAGCTAAGGCTTCAGCAGCAAAAATGGAACTATGGGGATTAAGAGGAAAGTAAGCTTCGATATTGATATCGGGAAGCCAAATTCCACCACCAACAGTCTGAATTTTTAGAACCATCAGTAAATATTCTTGAAAATGTAGACCACCTTTTGCGAACAAAATCACTGTAAATTGCCCCTACTTCATGAGGTGTACAAGAAGACTTTTTCACTGGAAGAAATTTAGTTACTGGTTTGAATGAAATAGTTTCAAAGGTATTTGAAAACATAGGATGTAAGATAAAAGTAGACACTTTGAATTTTTGTAATTTTTCTTTAATTTTTTTGAAAAACGTTGGTATTCTATCATGATTAATAAGCTCAAAGATAAAAAGACGTGCAGGATGAGTTTCACTAGCTATTATTTTGTTCGCCAAGGATTGCGAAAGGAAATCATGCCGTTCAGGCAAAGGTATTATATTAGCCATTTGTTCCAAACCAAGCGTATGAGTGGAAACCATAGCTCCAAGAGCTATTCGCAGGCATTTCCACTGAACTCGCTGCAATTTTATATAATCTTTACTAGTGCAATCCAAAAGTAACGGAGACATGTATTCTAATTTAGGCCTAATTAAACCTATATATAGACGAATGAGGCAAAGAGTATCTGAACCCCAAGACACGCCACAAAGCGAGCGCAAAACATTGACAAAATGAAAGCAGGATTTTATTACACGATCAATGTGATGTTTCAAAGCGAGATTTTTATGAAAAGTGAATCCAAGAAAGCAAAACGTGTCAACAAAGTCAATATTTTTAGTACCAATTTGTAAAGGAGAAATAGAATTATTAAGATGTCTTTTTTTCGTAAAAATCATTGCTTTTGTTTTTCGAATTGACAACATTAGTTGAAGCTCCAAAAGTTTAGAGTTAATGATAGAAACTGCTCTTTGAACTCTAGACCTGGCTGTGAGAACATCAGAGTCAGAGCTAAATATAACAATATCATCGGCATAACCAAGAATATGAACATCAGTGAGAGAAATATTGAAAATATGATCAATGTAAAGATTAAAACAAATTGGACTTAGTACACAACCCTGAGGAACGCCGGTAAATGAATGTCTATTTACAGTGTCATGCTGTACGTACAGATCCTTAAATTGGAAAAGACAAAAAATGAAGTCACAGAACTTGTTGGGAATACCAATCAGTTTTAACCAAGCGATTAAGAGTTGTATATTGACATTATCGAATGCACCTTTAATGTCTAAGAAAACCGCTACAAGAGATTCCTTTTTCAAGAAAGCTAAGTTGACCGCTGACCATAAGGTTATAACATTATCTGAAGTTGATTTTGATCTTCTGAACCCCGATTGAAAATTACAGTATTTCCCGTGAGACTCAACAAACCACTCAAGACGGGAACATAAAATGCGCTCAAAAATTTTCCTAAGAGTGGAAGCTAATGCAATCGAACGATATGACAATGGCTCCGAAGTTGAGCAATTTTTTTTTAAAAGAGGCATAACCTTGTACTGAAACCAAAAGTACGGTATGAATCCAGTAGACAGAACTTCATTAAACATATCGAGCAGTTTTAGTTTATGGGATGAATTAAATAATTTGAGGTGTTGATTGCGCAACCCGTCAATTCCAGGAGCAGAGTTTTTAGAATTAACAATAGCTCTATCCATTTCTGAAAAGGTAATGCGCGATAGAAGGAAATGATCATTGTAAGTAGGACCAGGCATAACAAACTTAATCGGCCCAGCAGGACCCGCTAAATTATCACAAAATTGAAACAAACACTCACTAAAACCAGAAAGACAGCTAGCAAAATTACCCTTAAAACATTTAATGATCTTCCAAAGTTCAGACACAGTCATATTACAGTCAATAGATGCACAAAACTTCTTCCAACCCTTCGATTTTTCAGACCGAATAATATATTTGTAATGCTTTCTCGCAGCCTTTAGAACAGCATAGTTAGCAGAAGAAGGACAGACTTCAAACCTTATAACCGCCAATCTGAGAGATGCACTGGCTTTATTACAATTATCATTCCACCATGGGTTAGGGGGTTTTATTTTCTTTTTTACTTTAACCTTAAATAAATCAAAAAAAAGCTGAGAAAAAGTATCAAATTTACTGTCTTCGAGAGGATCATCAAAGCTTGGAGATTGAAAAATTTTGACTAACTTGTTATTTAGGTAACATTTATCAATGTTTTTGGAAACTATAAATTTTGCAAAGCTTTTGACAGAAGGAGTGATATTTAAACAAATTTCAATGATGCAGTGAGTACTACCCAGAGTTTCTCTTTTTGTTGACCAAGAAGAGTACAGGCTAACACACGAAGAACATAAGGTAATGTCAATACATGACGGAGAAGGGCCCAAAAAAGTACAGGAGCCATCGTTAAGTAGAACAAGATCATTGCTCTCAATGAACTCAAGCATTTTTCTACCTCTGGAATCAGTAGTAGTTCCACCCCAACAAACATGATGGGAGTTAAAATCACCACAAATAATAATAGAAGAATATTTTAAATCATTAATTATACTGTTCAAACGAGAGACAGAAAAATTACTGTTGGGCGGAATATAAAAAGAAAGAATACACAGTAAACCGTTCTGAGTTGATATCTCACAGCCACAGACCTCAATAGCTTCCGAAGGAGAAGATAAATTAAGATTTTTAAAAATTATATCTTTTCTAATCACAATCGCAACTCCACCACCATGTGAGGAAGTGCTATAGCGATCTGAGCGAACAATTTCAAAGTTTTTAAATAAAATAGAGTCATGCGGTTTTAAAAAAGTTTCTGAGAGACAACTAACTGAAATGTCGTTTTGCGTAACATATTGTTCAAATTGAGATTTTTTATTGCGCAAACTTGTGCAGTTAAATTGTAGTAACTTCATTTTCTGAAAGAATAATTTGATCCAATATGGATCTTAGAAGTTTCTTGACATTCGATTTTGAGTTTTTTGTTGTTTTGTTGTCAATTTTATTCAGAATGGATTCAAAAAAAGGTTTTATGTTGCCAATAATATGACTTTCAGAATTGGAAATTTCAGAGTTAAAAACAGTTTCTAACTCTTTTACATCGTTTGAGACATCATGAGAAGAAGGAATTGATTTAAGTTCTTTGCCCGAACACTCGCTAACTGCAACTGCAATTGTATCGTCATCAAGCCTAACTCTTTTAGAGGACACTGCAGCCTTACCAGTCTGAACCACAGCACGAGGACGAGAGACCACAGGAGACGGAGTTGCACGAATAGGCAAAGATGGAAAATTGATATGGTTAAACGAAAAAGCATTAGCATTTGATTCATAATTGAACAAATTATTGTTATGAACAATAGGCTTCGCGTAAGAAGAAAGAGATATCGGTTTCGGCTTTTTAATATTGGCTTGCTCAACAGTGTTGTTGAAATTTTTTTTATAAAGAGGACAACTTTTAGAGTTTGCACTATGCTCACCATTGCAGTTAATGCATTTTTTGGATGCGGACATGACGAATGATCGTCATGTGTCATACCACAGTTTTGGCAAATTAATTTAGAGCGCGAACATACTCTATCGGTATGATTGTAACGCCAACATTTTTTACATTGAACCACAGGCTCCCTAAAAGGATTAATTGGGAAGTATACACCGCCAATATCAATATGCGATGGCAAAATATTTCCAGAGAAGCAAATTAGAACGGAATCTAAATCGTATCTTTTGTTTTTGTCTTTTGCATCGCTTTTAGAAAAACGTTTTACCTCGACTACTTTACAGTATTCAGAAACAGGGCCATATTTACTAATATTTTTTGCAAAACCATCAGTAAAGATCTCCTTTTCGGAGTATGAAATAGGAATTGGTGAAACGCCCTTTACCTCACAGAGAGGCGAGGGTATATAAGTGGAAAATTTATCAGTCAAATAAGGGTCAGCAACAATATTATTGGCCACATCAATAAGGAAAGTAGAGATTTTTATTTTTTTCTTTGTTAAAAAGAAAATTTCCACGTCTTTGTATTTTTCATACACATATTTACCGATTTCAGCGACTGGAAGATGTGAATTGACTTTGGATTGCACTAACACAAAGTATTCACAAACGGACGGACACGGAACGTACAAACGAACACGCGGCAACCTAACCTCAACTTTTTCGCCGTTGTCATCCATTTTGTTGGAAATGAGCCCCACAGGCCAAACCATTATAAAATTACACAAAACACACACTCGTAGGTACTTCAATAACCAACAATCTCAGTAAAAGATGCAGATACAATAAATACTAAGAGGTAGCAATAAAATGATGGTATAACACTTATCTTTAAAATGAAGAAATCAGATGACTTGCAGCAATAGATTTTTTTTTTTAATTATCAAATAAACACAACCGAACGCTTTGATGTATCAAACGAGAATCTTTCATCCAACATGTTGGACTGACTGTCGTTTTAGCTTACGCATGGTACTATATGTCGTCTAACAGTGCACCCTAAACAAGTGCGCGTTGCGCTGCGTACCCAAACGCCACGCAATTTTATTTTACGCTTAACCTAAACAAGTGCGCTGCGGAAAGAACTGCTGCTCTCGAACCAGCTCAGTCTGATGGTTTAAAAATCTTAAAGAAACTTTTAGAATTGTGTAAAAATCTATTAATATAGCAAATACTTCCATTTGCAATTGAGATTAATTAATTAAAAGCAGCTAATTGCTCTTTGTTCTAATACTTTGGTTTTATGCAGCCAACTTCACATCCGAACGCACTGTCAAAATTGGAAATTCGATTCATGTTGCTGTAGTCCGGTGCGTGTTTCGGTAGGCTTCATACAAAATGTATGGGCATGAGCCAATTTTGACAGTTAAACCACGCACGCGCACTTGTTTAGGGTGGACTGTAACACAATAAAGCTATTCACAGTTTAAGCGTACTTTCAATAAATCGTATTTATAGCATTTGTTATTGTTCAAACTGTCAGCACCTCGCCATGTGACTGTGGTATTAAAAAATTATGCAACCCTGTGATGTATGTGATTGGACAGCTGCAGACAAAGCATAAAAATACGAGGTACAAAAAACACGTCCAAGGGCTACTTTTATATACGCGTGCGTGCGTATTTGCGTTTGTATGCAAAACAATAACCTTATTAAGGCTATTCACAGTTTGAATACGCTGGTCTGCTATTTGTACGATTTGCTATTTTTACGTCAATTTACGAAAGCGTATTTTGTTTTGTTGTTGATTTGCATGCAATCGAAAATACGCGAACAAGTGTACATTAAAGTAGCCCCTGGACGTGTTTTTTGCATAGTAGAAGAATACAGGTAGCTGCAGCGCTGGCTGTGCTCTCTTTCCATACTGCCATGTCTGTCAAATTTAGCTGTGTGGCGAATGGAAACAAAAGAAAATAAAGAACAAGTTTTGCTTCGTTTTGTAATTTCCGGCAGTATGCTCTCATCTGGTGCATATACCTGTATTCTTCTACCATGGTTTTTTGTACCTCGTACTTTTATGCTCTGTCTACAGCCGCATAATTACATACATCACAGGGTTGCATAGTTATTGAATACTACAATCTAAAGAAAGATCTGAGATAGATAGTTAAAAAAAAATAATCTGAGGTTAAATATTATTAAAAAAAATTTGCAAAAAATCAGCAAACACACAGATATATAATTTTTTGGATCGGACGAGAAACACTAAAGATATAACGAAAAAACCAAAATAGCACCATAAAGACCATTTAAAATTTTTTTTTTTAAAATGCCATTCAAATGTTTAACGATTAAGGTGGTGTCAAAAAAAGGTTAGTTTTGGTGATACGGTATAGTGCTCACTCTTTCAATAATAGCAAACGCTATAAATACGATTTGTTAAATGTACGCTTAAACTGTGGATAGCCTGTGGATGTTTATACTTACAATATATAAGTTTTTATTATTTTTCAATAAAAAAAAAAAAAACAATAACAGAAATGTATGTTCACAACTTTTAGTTTTATAACATTTTGCTCTCTTATTTTATATGTGATGTCAATTGCTTACTGTCGTTTAACAGTTGTTTCATTCGGCTATGCATCTACACTATTTTATTCTTCCTTGGTTTTCACTTTAAAATTATCATTTACTTAATTGCTCGTGTTTTTTCCTCATATATATAAAATAAAATTAGCAGTAAAATTGCAAGTATCAATATTTAGGAATTAAAATGCATATAAAACGCTCATATTTTTTAATAAAAGCCCTCTATTTCTTTAATGTCCTCAAATTAATGTGTACCTGTCACAATTTGTATACCCCGTTACTTGTATCATGGCATTAAAAAATACCTGTTAATTGTATCATAGTAGTCAACATTTTTATTGACAGCAGCAACCCTGCAAACTAAATTAAATTTGCTTTGTTTACTTTTTTGCTTAAATTTTTGCAAAGTTTATGAAGTCGTTTTTATTTTGCATTAATTACTTAAAAATACTATTACTTCATTTGAAAAACTTATTGAAGGTTTTAGCAGTGAACTTTAAAACCCTATGAGAACACAGCCATGTTCTATCTTGCATCAATATCGGCGACTTGTGTGCTCATTTTCACAAGTAAAACAAGGCCATGGTAGAATTAACCAGGTAGCGTTGACAGTTTTATCGAAAACATAAGCTGTCAAAAACTTTATTCAAAAAGAGAGCGCTTTCAATCGGGCGTTGTTAATAAGTGAAAACATAACCAATGCTATAAATGTTGAAGTGAAAAAAATAGAACAACCTCAGCAGCTGCAGATGCGTATGTTCCAAATAAAATAAATACAGTAATTATCGCTTATAAGCATAACCTCTATTTGCTTGTTTTTTGTTGCTTATAAGCGGGAAAGCATATATAAAAACTCGGTTATATGCATCTACGGTGCTTATATGAAAACTCGGTTACATGCCTCCACGAAGCATATATTAAAATTGAAATATTGTTTCAATAAAAATTGTCTTATAAATTGGTTTAATTTTTAATCATATTCATTTAGAAATTACATGTTGTCAAATAAGCTTTTTTTAAAATAAAAAATAGATTAAATTAAATTAAATTGCCGCTTCTAGCAGTCTTATATCACTTATGGGTTTTTAAAAAATTTAAACAAAATAAGTTTTAATAAAACAAAGTCTTAAGTTTAAGAACAGTCAGTTTCGACTTAAATTAATTTAAATTTGCGCTTCTACCAGACTTTACCACTTATGGCTTTAAAAAAATGTCTATAAAAAAAATATGTTAAAAAAAAAATTAAATTTAAGAACAGCCAGGTTCGTACTACATAAAACTTAACTTAATTTTTTAAGTCCTTTCAATCTCGAAAAAAGTCAGTTATTTTCTTTTGTACATTGCAGCATTTTTGGCACATGTCTTATATAATTTGGCTCTACTTCCTTTACAATTGAAATTTTTTGTCTGAGTGACAAGGTTATTATTTTATTTTTGTTCATTTTAAAACTGCACAGGAAAAAGATAAAAAACTTTGACATTTTCATATAACCGGTTAGTTTTCTATGACTTTGCTTTAAAAAAAATTCCTAATTTCGATGCATATAAAAGAGAAATTCATATAAGCGAAATGCTTATAAGCGAAAAAATGCTGGCTTTTTTAAATGACAAAGTTAAATATCTCAAGTTCGATTGCATATAAGCGGGATATGCTTATAAACATAGTGCATTTAAGCGATAATTACTGTATTCATCAAAAGTGGTGTATTTTTGGAAGGTAAAGAATATGTTTTGTGCCATGATATTTTGATTACATTTTATCTTATTTTACGGCGAGTTTGAGTGACTTATGGCGTTTTCTTTTCTCGAAAAATTCTGCATTTTTTCTGCCTTCTTTGAGAATTCCGCACTTTTTGTGTTCTTTTCTCAAAAAAATGTTGACCTCTAAAAATAAATCGTGTTCTTTTCTCGAAAATTTTGACCGGAAAAGTATAACAAATGCAGAATTTTTGCACTCTCAAAATCAACGGTTTCAGAGTTCTGTCCTCAAATGCTACCAACTGAAAAAACAAAAAATTGACATGTTAAGAAAATATTGAACATTGTTTGACATTTTAGACATTAAAGAGTGAGCTTTTTCTAACAAATTACAAATATTTATTATAATTACACATAAAATGGCTGATATTAATGAAATAGCCACATCAGTAATCTGTTTTATTAAAAATGAATTGCTGGATTCCTCTTCTTCGTTCGATAACGAATGTAAATGCTATTCCATGAAAGGGGCCAAGATCATCGCTTAGAGGATTTTATTGGAAGTGTTGAAAATAAATACACAGCAATCCAAGTAAGAACGGTCTTGAAATTAAAATGTTTTTATTACATTATATATTTTAAGTTTAAAACAAATTTTTGCGTTGAAAGGGAGAGCGCATATTATTTAATCGAGCGGTATGGCAAAAGCAGCTACTATTCCAAGAGAAAATATAAAGGTGGGAGGACACAAAAAGAGGCTGAAACAGAAATACTTTCATTTTTGTGGTATATAATAGATGCATAAGTATATTAATGAAAAAAAAAATTGCTAAAAATATTCAAACTCTTTTAAAGGTTTTGCAGCAACAAAAACACCATTAGAGAGGTTTCAAATATCTTCAACTTACGTTTTTTTCGAAATTTCACACTGTTTCAAAATAATGTTTTAACGTTTATAGTGGAAGAAATTGCTCCGGAAGTTATAAACTTTCCTAAAACTGAAGACGAAAAAATTGCGGTTTCTAAAGAATTTGAAAAAGTTATTAATATTTATATATTTCCACTCGCAAATTTCATTTAATTAATTTAAATTATTAGATATCCGGCTTTATAAACGT
This sequence comes from Dichetophora obliterata, assembly GCA_963920525.1. Taxonomy (NCBI): domain Eukaryota; kingdom Metazoa; phylum Arthropoda; class Insecta; order Diptera; family Sciomyzidae; genus Dichetophora; species Dichetophora obliterata. Next base: position 74,446,397 of record OY986436.1, read on the forward strand.
TTTAGGTCGCATTGATGGAACTTACATTTCCATAAGAACACCAAAACACAAAATAAAATCAACATACAGGCATGATTATCCTTCTTTAACTCTGCAAGGAATTTGTGATACAAATTTAAGATTTTTGGATGTATACACAGGAGTACCAAGTAAAATGCACGATTGATTCGAGAGTGTTTAAAATGTAATTTATATCAAAGGAACTACCAGCTATTTGTGGATCCAAACACCACATTATTGGAAATGCTGCGTATCCACTAAGATAATTTCTTTTGACAGCTTATAGAGACTATGGAAATTTCAGCGCCTCCGACAAAGAATTCAATCTTAAATTTTGAATTTCTACCGACGGCTCTTTCTCTTGAGTTCCTTGGATATCCTTGAGTGGTCTTCCATTATTTCTACGTCAGGTGGGAGTGGTTCGTTGACCTCTTCCGATCCTACCCATGGTTCTGCGTCAAGTGACAGGGTGTCGCCTTCTGCCAATAGCTCAGCCAGGAACTGGTCCGACAGGATATCATACTTTGCCATCGGTCCTATACTGAAACCGTCCTCTGTCTGCGTTGCCTTAGTGTTGCTGGTCGGGTCTAATGTCTGCGTGGATCTGTCTTGCGCCTGGTAGACTCGAGGCTGTTTAACAACAAAAGGTGCCGCATCCCGGCTGGTGCTGGCCTCTTCGTGTGCTTCTGCCGTCGCAAGCCGGATGGCGGTGGGCATGTTTTCGGGGCTATCACAAACCTCCCATGTCACGTGAAGGGGTTGAGGGGAAGTTGGGAATCCTACCCAAGGTTCATAGTGGTCATCGGCTTGGATTTCTGGGTCTAACTCCAATATTGTGGCGCGGTATTGAAGGATATGCTGCCGCCAGCCCTGCCCCTGCATCTGGTCACGCAGGGTCCTGGTAAATAACAACTTACGTCGTCGCGGTATATAGTCTTCTTCCGCCTCGCTCGCATTTTCGGCCTCACTGCTGCTGATCGAGATAGTCTCGTCGTAAAGATCACTGTCTTCTTCAGGCTCATTGGGGACTTCGCTATCGCTGTCGTCATCTTCGTTCTCTCCTGGAACATGGTTTTGTGGCCCCTGTATCTCTTCTTCTTCGTCATCGCTGTCGATGCTTGCCTCAAAGCGACTTTGGCTGTACACGCCTGCGCATCTGGGCACTTCCTGCTGATCCTCGTTGTAGGTTGTGGTGGCAAATCGCACCTTACGGCCATAGGCGCCCGTCGTAGGCGGGTACGTGCTGTTGCTGTCATCATGATGAGACTCATGATGAGCTGGAGTCAGTAGGATTGGGCTCGGCGAAACGAACCTTTCGCTGAGAGGTGGACGTCGACGGTTATGGTTTATCGTTGCTGTGGGTGTCGTCTGGGACTGCGACGCGTTGGAGACGCACACTCGGAAACTTTTGGTGTGGCTCGTCTACTCTCTCCTCCCAACATGGGCTCAGCCTTCGTGTACGAGGCATTCGCTGCTGCTCTTCAAGCAGGTGTCGCCTAAACTTCTTCCGCGTTCTCTCAAACTTGTCCTCCATGTTTGTTTATTTATTGTTTTATTATTTCTCGTTATATTTCTTTTCGTTGGGCCTTTGCTTCATAGGCTGCACTTGTGCACTGTTTGACTACTTTTCCTCGACTGACTTATCAATCAGATGCTGAGTGCGTGGTGGCTCGGGATGATGTGTAATTTAATTACTGATTTGCTGCTGTGTGACCATGTCACACAGGTGTCAACGTGTTGCTGTGTGACCATGTCACACAGGTGTCAACATGTTGCTGTGTGACTGCCTGGTTGGTTGTCTGCTTTTCGACTGATCTCCGCAATGTGCTGACCCACTGGTCAAACCCTTTACTATGTGGCTGATATCATGGATGGCATGAAATTAATTTTATAAAGATTTTTTTTTATGTACTGTTGCACTCGACGGAGTGGTATGGTTTAAGTTCAGCAATGTGGGCGGTGCGGGTACGCTTCTGGCCATGCTTTCTTATCTGGAGGATGACCGGCGACATAAATGCTTCTACTTTATATGGGCCGTCAAATCGAGGTGCCAATTTTGCTGCGAATTGGTCCGCTGCTTTGGACAGGTGATGCTGTTTCACCCACACCAATTGCCCCAATTCTGGTTTCCATGTTCGGCGCCTTAAGTTGTAGTGTCTGGCTTGTGATTGTGCGGCTTGCTCTATATTCCTCCTAGCAATTTTCAATACTCCTTTTAGACGTGCTGCATGTTCGTTAGGGGTAATCGCTTCTTGGCCGGTTCCAGTGGTAAATTCATCGAAAAGTGTTCTGGGAAGACGTGGCTCTCGTGCTTGAACAATGAACGCAGGGCTATACCCGGTGGACTCCGATTCGGCAGTGTTATATGCGAGAGTTAGTTCGGGGAGTAGCTCGTCCCACGTGTTCAGGTTTTCTTCTGTAAATTGCGCTATCATTGTCTTTATGGTCCTATTTGTACGCTCTGTAGGGTTCTCCTGTGGTGTGTATGGTGCTGTGTACCTTTGCTGTACTCCGAGATCTTGTAAAAAGCATTGAAAATTTCGACTCGTAAAGTGAACTCCATTGTCTGTAGTTAGCACCTTGGGCACTCAAAATCTTGACAAAATTCGTTCTCTAAACGCTTTTATTAGTTGCTCGCTTGTTGCCCTCCGAAGTGGCATCATTTCTGTCCATTTTGAGAATTTGTCTACAAAAACGATTAACATCGTATTTCCGTGCTTTGACCTTGGCAGTGGGCCCACAAAATCGGCGCAAACGGTAGCCCAGGGTTCTTCTGCAAGGTGGGTAAGCATCTTTCCTACTGGTTGTTGTTGGCTCACTTTATAACTTTGGCAAATTTTACATCCTCTGACGTACTGACTTATGCTTTGAAACATACCTGGCCAGTAATATTTGTTTGCCACCCTGGCTATAGTTTTGCGTATTCCTAAGTGGCCAGCGGTAGGAGCATCGTGGTTTTCCATCATAACGCGGTTTCTGAGATAACTGGGTACGCACAATTTCCATGGCGCACTATCTTTGTCACCAACCGTTCGGGGAAAATGGCGGTACAACTTTCCGTTTTCAATAATATACTCTGGGTGTTGGTCCGGGCTAGTCTTGACTACGTTTATGCGGCGTTCGTACCATGCACATTTCTTCTGATCACTTTGTTCTACAGCGCAGCTGCAAGTAGCCTCGAGGGGTTGTCTGGAAAAAGCGTCGGCGACAACATTCTGTGTACCCTTCCGATACTTTACATCATATGTGTATTGCTGCAATTCAAGTGTCCATCGCGCTATTCGACCTGACGGGCTTTCGATAGAGTTCATCCATTTGAGTGAGAGATGATCGGTTATGACAGTAAATGCATAGTCTTCCAGATAAGGTCTCATTTTGCGTATCGCCCATACAATTGCCAGGCACTCCTTTTCTGTCGCCGAGTAGTTTACTTCGGCTTTGTTTAAGTGGCGACTTGCGTATGCGATAACTCTCTCTGTACCATCTATATTCTGCGTGAGGACAGCTCCTAAGCCATAATCGCAGGCGTCGGTCTGAAGAGTAAATTTTTGATAAAAGTCTGGGCATCCGAGGACAGGTGCCTCTGTGAGCCTTTTCTTTAGATCATCAAACGCGGCTTGCTGCTCAGCTCCTCACTTGAAATGCTTCCCTTTTCGTAGTAATGCGGTAAGCGGATGAACGACTTTGGGGAACTCTGGTACAAATCGTCGGTACCACGTGGCGATGCCGAGACATCTTCGTAACTCGCGAACGTTTTCGGAGGGCCTCAATTCTTTTATGGCTGCAATCTTATCTGGGTCCGTGTGAATGCCTTCTTCACTAACCACGTGACCGAGATATTTTATTTTCTTAAAAAAACTCGCACTTCTCTGGGTTAATGCGCAGATTGGCTTCTTTCAGTCGACGGAATACTTCCCTCAGGTTTTCCATATGTTGCTCCAACGTAGTCTCGGTGACGACTATATCGTCAAGATAAGCGAATGCGTGTGGTTCCATGTCTGTTCCAATGACTGTGTCTAAGGCCCGCTGGAAGGTGGCAGGTGCGGAATGGAGTCCAAATGGCATCACGCGCCATTGATAAAGTCCTCGACCCGGAACGGTAAATGCCGTGTATTGCTTGCTGTTTTCCTCCATGGGTATCTGCCAATACCCGTTCTTCAAATCGATGCTGCTTATGAACTTTGCATTTTTGAGCCTATCCAAAATGTGATTGATTCTCGGGAGGGGGTAAGCGTCTGGTACAGACCTCGCATTCAACTGGCGGTAGTCCACGCATAACCGCCATTGTCCAGTTTTTTTCTTTACTAGCACTTTGGGTGCGCTGTGAGGACTTCGCGAAGGCTCTATACATCTTTTCTTGAGCAACTCATCTATTTCGGTGTCGATTATACGTTGCATGGCTGGATTTTTGGGGAAATATCTCTGCTTGATTGGCCTGTCGTCGCGCATCACGATGCGGTGCGTGGTGATATTCGAAACTCCCTGGATTTCCTCAAAATTTTTCAGCTCTTTCTCCAAAAAGGTTTTAACTTCAAAATTTTCAATGTCTGGTTTAATTTTCGTTTGTTGTGCGATATTACTTTGTTGCACAATTTTCAGTGCCGATGTAGCTGACCTTAGTTCCACACTTGGTACCGCAGGTGCTGCTGCGACTTTTGCGGCTTTCGACTTATTTTTTCTGCGGCCTCTTCTTCTTTTCCTTTTTCTGTTGACTTCTTTTCTAGTGGTAACGCTTTCTTCGGCAGTTGATTACGCAGGTGCTGCTGCGACGGCAGTTGGTGATGCAGGTGCTGCTGCGACGGCAGTTGATGACGCAGGTACTGCTGCGACTTTTGCTGCTTTCGACTTATTTTCTCTGCGATCTCTTGTTCTTTTTCTTTTCCTGTTGACTTCTTTTCTTGTGGTAACGCTTTCTTCGGCAGTTGATGACGCAGGTGCTGCTGCGACGGCAGTTGATGACGCAGGTGCTGCTGCGACGGCAGTTAATGAAGCAGGTGCTGCTGCGACGGCAGTTGGTGACGCAGGTGCTGCTGCGACGGCAGTTGGTGATGCAGGTGCTGCTGCGACTGCAGTTGATGATGCAGGTGCTGCTGCGACGGCAGTTGGTGACGCAGGTGCTGCTGCGACGGCAGTTGGTGACGCAGGTGCTGCTGCGACGGCAGTTGATGACGCAGGTGCTGCTGCGACGGCAGTTGATGACGCAGGTGCTGCTGCGACGGCAGTTAATGAAGCAGATGCTGCTGCGACGGCAGTTGGTGACGCAGGTGCTGCTGCGACGGCAGTTGATGACGCAGGTGCTGCTGCGACGGCAGTTGATGACGCAGGTGCTGCTGCGACGGCAGTTGATGATGGAGGTGCTGCTGCGACGGCAGTTGATGATGCAGGTGCTGCTGCGACGGCAGTTGGTGACGCAGGTGCTGCTGCGACGGCAGTTGATGACGCAGGTGCTGCTGCGACGGCAGTTGATGACGCAGGTGCTGCTGCGACGGCAGTTGATGACGCAGGTGCTGCTACGACGGCAGTTGATGACGCAGGTGCTGCTGCGACGGCAGTTAATGAAGCAGGTGCTGCTGCGACGGCAGTGGGTGACGCAGGTGCTGCTGCGACGGCAGTTGGTGACGCAGGTGCTGCTGCGACGGCAGTTGATGACGCAGGTGCTGCTGCGACGGCAGTTGATGACGCAGGTGCTGCTGCGACGGCAGTTGATGACGCAGGTGCTGCTGCGACGGCAGTTGATGATGGAGGTGCTGCTGCGACGGCAGTTGATGATGGAGGTGCTGCTGCGACGGCAGTTGATGATGCAGGTGCTGCTGCGACGGCAGTTGGTGACGCAGGTGCTGCTGCGACGGCAGTTGATGACGCAGGTGTTGCTGCGACGGCAGTTGATGACGCAGGTGCTGCTGCGACGGCAGTTGATGACGCAGGTTCTGCTGCGACGGCAGTTGATGATGCAGGTGCTGCTGCGACGGCAGTTGATGACGCAGGTGCTGCTGCGACGCAATTTAAAACCTTTGTGTGCTCCTGTTTCCTTGGCATTTCTGGTAGATCTAGGGAAAAATTTCCACATCGTATTGATGTCCCGATACCAGACAGAAAATCCATACCAAGAATCAAATCATCTAACACTTCAGGAAGGATGAGTATTGCCAACCGCACATAATTCTCACCCAGGGATACCTCCGCTTCTAATGCTTCTGTTACTTCTTGTCTGCTTCCATCAGCTAAATTTATCTGCGTTTTGGTAGGTATGATGTTTAACGTAGTCCGCAGCTTGTCGGCATAATATTGGCTGATGAAACTCCTTGTCGCCCCTGTGTCCAAATTAGCCTCCATCCAGACGTCATCGAGGGCTACTGTGGCCACTATGCGGCCCTCTTCTGCTCGAAGACCATCTAGTGCTGTCGAGACTCCACAAAATTTGGCCTCCACTCTCCTCGACGTAGAGGGGGCCTTCCGTCGTTTCCCTGTCTTCGACGGCAGCAGTCGTAAGTCCGAATATTCATTTTTCCACATTGCCAGCAGAAATTCACACCTTTGTTCTGGCAGTGGCGTGCTAAATGACCGACCTGTCCGCAGCGTCGGCAAGCTGTGTGTGGCTCTACGTATGCAACCTGTGACGACTGATTGCTACCTGCCTCTCTCATCTGAACCTCTGCAAGGTGGTGGTTTTTGTTCGACCGCTCTAAGTCTTCAAAGTCGTCTGCCAAATTGATAAGCTCCGCCAAGCTCGAGAACTCTCTTCTCTTCACATAAAATTGAAGCTCGTGGCTGCTATTTCTGTAGATCCGCTCTAACTGTTGCTCCTTGCTGAGATTACCATGGCGCATCAGATTCTGGATGGCTATGACGAAGTCTTTAAATTTCTCGCCTGCAAATTGTTGCCGGCGGCGTATTTCGTCCTCCAGCCGCTCTAAAAATCTAGCGGGCAAGAAAAATCCCAGAAAGTCAATCTTGAAGCTCTGCCAGTTGTTCCAGTGTGCGTTATTGTTGCGGTACCAGTGGAGTACTTGCTCGTATAGCAACTCAGGCATGCACCGTGGCAACAAATCTATATCCAGATCATACACCTCCACAAGCTCCTCAACTCGCTCAATGAAAGCTAGAGAGTCTTCCGTCCCGTTGAAACTTACTGACCACTTCTTCACTCGATCTATGGTGTCGCTGTAAAATAACGGGCGTAACTCACCCCTCTGGGCGTCAAAAAGTGGTTGTGATCGCGTCTGGTAGTTCGAAACCCCAGCTGCTCTTGCTCCTTCCTCTTCCGTCACTCTTTGTGTACCTTGCGCCTCCTAGGAGTATTTCGTTATCGTTATACCGGGCGTTTTGTTTGTCTCGTTAGCTGCTACTGGCACGGGTGAACACCCTCGTCGGTGTTTGAACTCCAATTCGGCCAGCCGTATCTCCTGCTCCGGTTCGTAATTATTTTTGTTGATCTGGGCTGCGAACCGTTTCCGCAGCTCTTCTACCGAGCCTTCTGCATTAAATTTGAACTCCTCAGCGTAGCTCAGGACATCTTCTCGTCGAAGCGAGTACACCACGTGGTTTTAACCATGATGCTTTTCTTCAACTCCTGTATATTTCACAAATTCCGCCAAATACCTGTTAGACAACCTTACTATTTATATCTATGCTTATTCAACTTTTAAGTAAAATATTTGTTGATAGTTTAAACATATATATATTTTTTTTTTAAATATATATATATATATACTATATATGACTGTACATTTAAGTTCAATAACAAAACAAATATTCAAGAATTAAGCGAAGACACAGTAATAATAAAAAACGCATACAACGAAGAAATTGCACAGAATTGTGACAAAAGAAGTTTAAGCATAAATAAAAATTATCTAATTAACTTTTCTAATTGTAAAATTGTTATAGCAAATCGAAAATTCTCTAACAGAAAAATTGAGTTCACTGATAAATATGTCTATCCAGTGAAAGAATTAAACCAAATATATGAAGATATATTTTTATATATATAAAATATATATATGTAAATATTTAAACATATATAAAAAAAAATATATATATGTTTAAACTATCAACATGACTGGTATATACCTATATATATATATATATATATATATAGGTATATACCAGTCATCCACTTTCAAATCACTTCACATTTGCTCACCAAGCTATATTTGGAAGGGTCCCTGCTCGGGCGTCATGTAACGAAGCTGCCGGTCTTCCGGCTCTATAGCTGAAGTATGCTCAGTCGTGTCCAGAATTCGTCACAAAATAAGGATTTTTGTTTCAGGTTCTTCCAAATAAGGCTTTATTTATAAATGTTTAGATTTTATTTCTTAAAATATTTTATAAATGTTTTAGATTTTATTTCTTAAAAATATTTTATAAAATATTAAGGCGATGTGGTGAGCAATGCGGCGGTGATTGAGGTTGTTGAAGTTCGACTCTCGTTCGAAAGTGGGTATGGTGGTTGGCGGAAACTCTGGTGAATCGTCGTTGTGGACCTTATGACCTAACCGTGTGCTTCCTGGCTAGATTATGGCCCTTGCGACCTGACGGTGCGCCTATAAGCTATGTGGTCCCTTGCGACCTGACGGTGCGCCTATAAGCTATGTGATCCCTTGCGACCTGATGGTGCGCCTATAAGCTATGTGGTCCCTTGCGACCTGACGGTGCGCCTATAAGCTATGTGATCCCTTGCGACCTGACGGTACGCCTATAAGCTATGTGGTCCCTTGCGACCTGACGGTGCGCCTATAAGCTATGTGGTCCCTTGTTTTTCACCTGTTATCCTTGTCACCTTTCCTTCTGAAAGTTATTACTGCAAATTCCTTGGGCAGTTCTTTTGTCTGCGCTTCTTTTGTTGCGTCCGTCCAGATTTCTTCTTCCAAGTCCTGTAGTTCCTCCAGTAATGCCAACCGCTCGATTCGCCTGTTTGCCAGTACTTGTTGGTACTCATGTTGCTCTTGGTCTTTAGCTTTGTGTATGCTATTCTTGTTGTTGCTTAATTTTGTCGCATTGACCGTTGTTCACACATATATATAAAAATGATGGTTAACTATTTATGTTGGCACAGGGTGCTTTGCTCAAAACATATATATATATAGTTATTATAGTTATTTTAAGTTATTAAATAAATTTATTAAATTATTTTAATTATTTCCATTTGTAAATAATAACTAAGCGTCTGTTTAATAATTCATGTGTTGGTCTTTTTAATGTAATATAAAATGAAAATATACAAGATAAAATATTTCATGTTTAAGAAACTAAAGAAATAGTTCTTCTCATGTGCGGCAAAACTGGGGACATGTTTTGCCTCGTCACAAGGTACATATAAGAATATATGTATATGTGGTTAGATATACCACCAGACTTGTGTTTATTATAAATTATAAAAAGGTGTTTAAGTTTTCATTTTAAAAATGTTCTTCTGCTTACGATTTCTTTTCAATTAATTGTGAGAGGAGCTTTCCGAATCTTTCCGCATTTTCCATCCTTTTACATGCCTGCGTTCTTTTCCATCTTCTCGTAATTGTAAAATGTCTATCAGTTTTTCTTGATCGGATCTATTTGTTCGCCTGTTTTCTTTAACTGCTGCTTGAGAAGTTGATTGCTCATTATTGTCATTGCACTGTTTTCTTACGACAGCTTTCCTGCTCATTTGAATTTCAGGCTCAATGGAGTCATCTAGGTTGTTTGTTTTGTTTATTTCTTCCTCAAATTCAACTTTAGTTCTTTTGCCTTCAGTTGACTTATTATTTTCAACGGCATGTTTTTTTCTTTTGATGACAGTTTTATATCGCCGTTCACACTGCTTCCAATTTTTGTTGACCACATTCTTAGCAATTTGCTCCTACATTTCTTTCTTCCGTTTAAATCTTTTTAAGGGCCCAATTTGAGGAAGATAATGTGCATAGTTGTCTAATAGAAGTTTTGTGCTACTATCAGTACACACTGTAAATAAAATCTTTTTGTTATATTTTTATATTACAATTTTGGATTTATAGCTAGTTTAAAAAGACCATTTTCTTGAACAGAATAACATTGTCACGCATACAAATGATGATGACAATAAACATGATTAACACATTCGCTGAAGACAAAAAAAGGGAATTTTTTAGATGATTCCGCCAGACAAAACCGACAAGAGTTTAAATAACAATGGTCTCGCCATGGATTTGTGTCTGCCACGATGGTTTTAAAAGTGCTCCGTGTACTACACTCAAGAGCATTTAAGACACTTCTCAATACGTTTTTTCAAACAGAGTTGTTTATACAACTTTTCTGTGAAAAAGCGTGGCAATCAGAGCCATTTCAATCATGAAATTTTGGTGTGGCAGTTTACGTTGATTGCCCGCAAGACGAATATGTCTGACATGGCATCGAATGTGTTAAAAAATTTTAAATATCAAGTTTCCAATATGTGTTGCTCACTGCATGACATGCGCAATCTCCAAATCAAAACAAATGTGTTTGGACGCTGCTCACAGCGCAGAACCTATTTAAATGACCTTTTTGTATATCCATGTACAACTTACTCTGCAAAATTTTGGCACCATTTTTTGCATCAACTTCCTCGTGATGAGACCATTGCCTCCCTTCTTTGTCGGCATTGCATTACATAAAGTAATCATCAAGAGTTTCGTACGGAAAACCTAAGAGTGCAAAAATAAATATTAACGTTTAACAATATTACAAATAAGTTAATTTACCTTCAACACAACTTTCGTCGCCAGACATTTTTAATTTAATTTTGTGTGTTGCGTTATTTCACCAAAGATTTCTGAAATTTATTTGACGTTCTCGATATAGCAGGGCAGCCAACATAGCATTGAAAAAATGTTGCATTTTTATGTTCTTTTCTCGACTAAGAACAGGTCAAAATTTGTGAGTTCAGGTCAAAATTAAAAAAATTATGCACTCTCAGAGAGCAGAATTTTTGACGAGAAAAGAAAACGCCATTAGCTTAAGCGGGCAGCTGTGCAGCTATAGTGAAGACAGAGGTCAATTATTTGTCGAAGAATCTGGAGCTATTCATGTGTGCCGGATGATGAAGAATATGAACCAACAGCTGAGAAGATAGAAAGTTTGAACACAATGCTCAAATGTGGAACCGTACCAGAGCTGCAGTGACAGTGTCCTTGTAGAAAAGCCGCTGAAATCCCCGCTGCTCGCTCATCGTGGCTGAAATGAAATAAATATAAAATTAAATAAGCACAATTCGCACAAATCACACACGATTTCTTTACAACTTTAATGATTTAAAATTTTTATTTGTTTATTTAAACGCACAAAAATTCTTATTTGATTTTTATGATTTTAGTCTTCGACGCTTGCTTTCTTTTTCGCTTTCCTTTACTAACAGCTGTTTTTGACAGACTGTATTTTCCTTTTGAAGAGAAAGTAAGCAGTTGTCAACACTACCTGGATAATTCTACCATGAACAAGACTACACCAATTCGAGATAGGCAGTCAATGCATGCAGAAAGTCGCTGAAAGATACCCACACTAAGCAGTCGCTTAGCCAAAAAAACGACAAAATCATCAAATCTGCGTGAAAAATCGTATTCTTGGCAGAGCATGTCGATCCACTTATTGTGTTCGTGCTCTTTTACATGCGTCCAACGATCTTCTACGGTAATACAACAGGAGAATGCATTGCTCGTTTCAAGGGTTTTTGCAGTTTTCAGAGCTGGTACCTAGCTCCAACCTGATCTGAGCCACAGGATTTTGAGGCCGTCTATCAGTTAGCTCGCATGTATATAAAAATGTGTTCACCACGTCTGCCTTGTTTTAAACCAATATAGTAATTATCGAATTAAAACTAGTTCATAGGTTCATATTTTTTCAATAGTTCATAGGTTCAAAGAACATATATTTTTTCAACAAAATATTAGATAAAGGCTAAAGTCAAAGCTGTTTGATGAAATACCATGTTTATGGCATATATAAATTAAGTTCTAATCTACTACACATTTGCTATAAAAAACATTAAAAATTAGAGTGGATGTCGTTTTAATATAATTCAAAGTAGTTCATCACTACATGTTTTTAAATTAGTTTTTTTTTGTTTGTTATTAGTTTGTTCCAATGGGGTACCTAGCTCCAACTGGTTTTGGAACTGGTTGATTGTGACAATATGTAGTATGGTTTGTTTTTGGCTAGTTTTACAACTGGTTTAATGTGACTTCACATAAACTAGTTTGGTTTAAACTATTTTTTCAACTAGTAAATCGTGACAAAATATAAACTAGTTTGTTTTGACTAGTATAAAGGTTACTCATGTTTTAATGCTGATTAGTCTTACACTGCAGGGGTTTTTTGGTTAGAGGGTACCTTTCCAGACCCTATATAGGTTTATATATTTTTAACCCTCCAACCGCTAAATCTTTAATAATACATTTACACCAAAACCAAAACAGGTTTTATTGCTATTGTGTTTTATCTCAAAACTTGACAGTTTACGGCGCATTTTTCACGTTTTATTTTGGCGTTTATGTTTTCTCATTGTTCCATTTTTGCTTTTATTTTGCTCATTTTCGTGAAAAAATTAAGCTTTGACATTTGAAGTGTTGCCACCTTTCATTTTTACCATGATATGTTTCGACCTTTACAGTGTTTTATTGGTGTTTTAAAATAAAACGCGCTGTGAGGTGTTTTAAATTTTGTATGGAAAAACACTTTAAATAAGTCGTGTTTTGGCTCTTAAATGCGATAAAAGCTCAAAACGCGTTTTGAGGGTTTGATGTAAATAAGAGCGACAAATTAATAGAAAATAATTTTTTTTAAACTACACCCAAAAAAAAATCTTGTACAATTAAAAAAAAATTGTTCTGATGCGAACAATCTTGTTAATAAACGTCCATCAAGAAATCTTGTCAACACAAAGATTTTAGTGTTGTCAAAATAACTTTTGAATCACAGACAAAAAATAAAAAGTTATAAACAAATATTGTAACCAATACATGATTGTCTTATTGTTGACAAGGCAATCGTATCGATTTGTAAGGATGACAGCAGCCATAGTTTTTATTAAAAACAATAGCTTGTTAAATCATAATTTTTCTGTTAAGTGTACAAAGGCGTTTTGTTAGCGATAGAGTAAATTGTATTCAATTTACAACATTTTTCGATAGGGCAAAAACATTCTCCTTTATCCCAAAAATATTATTTTATACATACCTAGTTTTCTGTTCCAAATTAGGTAAAAGTTTTTTGCATATTTTTAAAAATTTTTTTTTATATAAATACATAAACATGAATGTGATTAACAAATTGGCAATGGAGAAATACGATAATTAGTTTAATATAAAAACATATTTTAGCTGATATAATAAGTAAACAGAAATCTTACTGTAATGTTTGCTTAACAAAAATATTTACGCTTCTAGATTTTTTTTTAATAAATTAATTTTTGGGAATAACTTGTCCTTCTCTGTTTTAATGTTATAAAAATACTGCTGAATGAATTGCCATACGGCAAAACAAGCCAAAGGATACTTTAAATTGAACACATGAAATAGTTTAAAACATAAATCAACTGCAGTTATAATAATAATAAGATGCTTAATGTTTGGGTGCAGTAAAGAAACGAATTTTGAGAGACCTTAATTGAGAACTTGGTTATGTTCAAGAATCCGGAAATATCTTTTTGAACCGCTTAGTCGTTGGAACTAGATACCTGTTTATTATCTGAAAAAGTACGCTGAATTTTCGATCAAAAATTAAAAAAATTGTTCTTAATGAATATGTTACAAATATTAGGTCTGTTCCCGTACTCGATTCAAGTAATTGTAATAGATTAGAGAGTGGCATTTTGCATGTTATTCTTCTCACTCGAACTTTAAAAAATTGTAAAATAACGCTTTCAAGCAACTTCAAGCTACTTAAATCCAGTACGGGAACAGACCTTTTGTTAAATACTCACTATCTGACACATAACTCTCTGATTGTAGTAAATCTAATAACCATCGGCAAGCTGGGTCATTAACTTCCCTAGCTGAAATTTGAAGAAAATTTATATAAAACTGGTTTTGCTCCACATCAACAATTTTTTTTTGAATCCTCGTATATCAGTGAAAAATTCGAATCGACACGTAACGCAGAATAATATTTATAAATTATTTTTTTAAGCAATTCGTACCCAAACTATGATTAAAAACTTATGTTAAATGTGGAACTTACAAGGTCAATCATTTTCCATCATGCAAGTTTACGTGTGAATTGATGCTATCCTTTACGCACATCAATCATTACGTTAAATTTTCATTCTTCATTCTTTTTCATAGAACACAGATATACGATGAGTTAAGCGGACGATTGTATCATGTATATTGTATTACTTGCTAATCAAGTATTAGCTACGCATTAAAAAGCGTCGAAACAAAAGGAAAATAGTCATTACACTCTGCCAAAAATTGTTTTTTCTCTTAAATTTTTTGTTTACATCTTATTTTTTCCTGCAGACATGTTTATCGCACTACAAAAACAAATGAACTGACGACAGATTGATCAATCATATACTCGCAGGCTATTGTATAGTATTTCGATTTGATTTGGTCATTACCAGTGGCACTGAGCTAAACAACAAAAATATTGTTGTCGGAATATGTCAAAATTACATCGTCCATTTTTGAAAAAATGTTCAAACTGTAGATTTGATTTTGATCACGAAATTTTTTTTTATTAATTCTGTTATTCTATTGAGATTTTTTTCTTGTTAATTCAACAACAGATTGAACAATAATTTAACAACACCTTCATTTTTGTATTATAAGCATTCCTGTATGTTTTTATGACAGCAAATTTGAAAAAAAAAAATAAATCTAGTTGCTATCACAAGATTCAGCTTGTTATAACAAGATTTTTAAAAATGAAATTAACAAGACTGATATTGTGAATAGTACAAAATTTTTTTTGGGTGTAGAGCTTAACGACAGTAAAAATATCTTTCAAAGTAAAATGTACTTTTTCGTTTTGTTGTTAGACAAAGAAAAAGAAAGGATGTATTCTTCACTTCTTCATTCATAACACACTAATTTGGATTTATTTACAGCCATAAAATATGCAAAGAGATATTACAATATCGTACCTTCTCAACAACAATTGTTTCAAATCACTAACTTTTTTGTGGTCAATATTTTGGTCAACAATAAAAACAAAGAAATCACTGCACGAGAATATTGTGTCAATGAATTTACTGCTCACACGCGATTGGCCATATAAGCAAAACGGAGCTTTTGAGAACTTTCAAAGTTTTTAAGCAAAGAATGCCAATTCTCTGATGAGTTGTTTTAAACAAAAACCAAGTAGAGAAAATGAGATTTAAGTAATAGATGCCCTGAGGCGCTCTTACCGGTTAGAGGGTTAAAAGTAAAAAAATCGTTACAAATCACGCCTGGGTCGTCACAGGTAACAAATCAATTTTAGGAATCGTTGAAGTAAGAAAAGTTTTTGGACTTGTAATGCATTTTTTACAACTTGTTTTTGATAAGTTAAAAATATGCTGTCGCAATTTTTCTTTTAGATGTGCAGATATTGAAGCAGCCACATGGCTTCACTGTAAAAATTTGACGGAACAAGTTAAAGATCTGCAGGCACAAAACGCAAGACTTCTGAAGCAAATTGCCGAAATAGAATCTTTAAATACGAAACTTGAAAAAGTGTTCTCTCCTGGTCTAATTAAGAGATTGCGCCATCCTAACACCTACCCCAATTGGTGTTGGGATGATATATACTATGCAATAACGCTTCACGCAGCTGGACCAAGAGCTTATAGACATTTAAGGCTAAAAGAAATCCCTTTGACTTGCACGTCGGCACTTCAGAAGTGAGTACGAAAAGAAGAATTTGAGGAAGGAGAACTGAGTCAATTGATTAATGTAATAAAAAGCTGAAACGAACTTGCGCATAAAGACAAACTATGCGTACAAACTATATTCGATGAAATGAAGGTAGCCGCTTGTTACGAAAAATATTCTTTTACCAACTGCATTCGAACGCCTTCAAACTATGTTCAAGTGGCGATGGTTCGTGGCCTCAAGGTTTCAAGGAAGCAGCTAGTTTTCTACGGTTTCTATCAAAAAATGACTCGAGCAATATTGTTTCACATTTTGATCAAACTTGCTGGCTTCATAATGGTGTTGAACATGAGATCAACGAATCAGGCATTGTGGAAGGAGCTTAATTTCTCTATTGGTAAGATTATTAAAGTGTTTTATACACTAAGGCTGTACACAGTTTACACACGCAGGTCTGTTATTTGTGCGATTCGTTATTTTCACGCCAACTTACGTAAGTGTATTTTGATTTGTTGTTGTTTTGCATAGCTGGGTGCTCTCAGTTTCAACAATTGCTATAAATACGATTTGTTAAATGTACTTTTAAGCTGTGAATAGCCTTTAGTGTTGCCTTTTAAAGTTCCAACTATTAGTTGCATTTTATTATCACTCAAACATAAAAGTCTCAAGTTTATCAGATTAAAATGTTTTTGTGAAACAATCGGTGAAATCGTAAATAAATTTTGAGGTTTTTGCTTTCTAAGAATTTAGTATTTTTAACTTATAGATTTTTGGACGCATATTTCTCTTCTAGGGGTTTTAAGATTATGGTTGTTTTTGAGAGAATACCACTGATGACAGTTAAAATTGTTTAGTTATCAAATCTGATGACACTATTACAGAGCACACCATTTGCAATTTTTCATGTTTTATATTATAGCAGAAATATAATTTTTTTCAATTTTCCTTAGATCACACTTGGTTTCCACACCCAGCAAACAACCAAAATCAAGTATTTGTGTTTGCTGATGTACCGCATCTCTTAAAACTTGTTCGAAATCATTTCACAGACAGCGGTCTATATTTTGAAGGCACATTGGCCGCATTCAGCGCAGACAACAGTTGGCAACTGTTGTGTAAAAATTCGCTGAATGGTACAAATTTGGTAGCGCTAACTAAAACTGATAAAGTAGCGAACGCCTTTTAATCGAGCGAACAAATTCTATGCTACATGAACACAACTGTTTGCTTAACTGTCAGATGCTGTTACTGACGCTGTTAAATTAATAAACGCAGAAAGAACGCAGCAAATTTAAGTGAGAAACCATTGCAATTGAATTAAATTTACATAAAAATTAAATTGAATCTAACTTCTGACCAGTGATGTGCGGCGTAGAGAACATGATGTCGACAATACTATTGTCGACGGTGTCGAGAATGTCGTGTAGACAATTGCTTTTAAGGACGTGTAGATAATTAATGTAAAAGGCTGCATGTTTATTGTAATATTTAATTAAATTGAGTCCAAGTTCGAAGTATTCCTTATTGTTACGCCTTCTGGGCATGCTTTTGTTTGTTTAATTGTAAAATTTGTTAATTAAACGACTTTTCAAAAGGTTTTAAGAATCAGCATAATCTAAATGGAACTTGCAATTTCGCAGTGTTGCATTTTGTTGACATTGTTTACACAATTCTCGACATTGTCTACATTGTCGACACATTCTGCATTGTCGACACCAAAATGTCGACAATTAAAGACGACGCGTCGAGGAACATCACTGCTTCTGACGTGTAGAGTAGCAACACATTCAGAGAAAAACATCGTGAACTAAGGTAGCGCTACCATAACAGTTCAAAACAGTTGTCTGCGCTGAATGCGGCCATTGATAACGGTTCAGGCAATTGAGCAGCTTATGAAAAGTACATCTAAATCAGATGCTTCCATTACATATAAAATAACAGATGAGCATTTCCACGTGAGAAAATGTGGCAGACAAAACGTTAAGCTTGCGACTTAACTGCTATCAAATACAACTGCGAATTCTATCGGACGATGTTTTTCAATTGGGGAAATGTATGCAGCATTTAACACCTGTGAGTGCGTGTACTTTAATCAACTTGCAAATTACTGGTTTGATATTTTTAATTCAAAATTAACAACTGCGAATTCTATTGAAACCAAAAAACCATTCGGCCTTGCTCTCTCGCATCAAATGTTCATTACTGAACATATGAGCCAAGTTATGTCCAGACCAATCGTACCAGATCGGCGCCCTTTCAAAAAGGAGTTTTGATTTCCAACAAATCTATTATGCTTCTGTACAACTATTTGAAAACAAAATATGGCTTTGAATATATCATAACGTCCAGACTAAATCAAGATGTGCTCGAAAACGTTTTTGGCAATATAAGAAGTAAGGGTGGTTTTAATGATCATCCTAGCCCAATGCAATTCAAGTTTCGACTCAGAAAATATTTATTTGGTATGTCTTTCCATACGGCTTCCTTTGAATAATTATATGATTTGACATTTTTCCATTTCATTAAATCTCATTTAGCGCGAAATACTTACCAATACATACCAATCAAAACTAAATGTATGAGTAGATCAAACTCCATGGCTTAATTTTAATAGCGCTACCGAACTTACAGCAATTTGAGGATATGGGGGCAGGCCTGTAGCCAGACCAAAAAGACAGAGGGGGCAGGCATGAATTTTGGGGGGAAATTTTTTGTTTTTTCATTTAAATAAAACAAAAACAATTTTTTTAACATGTGAAATGAATACATTACATATATTTAATAAAAAACAGTTAATTTTATAATATTTACATGGATATGTAGATCTTTTTATACATGAGATTAACACATAAAAAATAATACAAAAATTAATTCAGGACTTTTTAATAAAATGAAAGTAAAAATACAAGATTTATCTAAAGTGGCTAGAAATAAAGGGTCCGCCAAATAATTTTTTTTTTTGAAAATCCTATAAAAAAACTACTGGATATTTTCTCAAATTTCTTTTTTTATTTGAAAGTACAATCCTTCCGGTTAATAACGAAAAATAATTTCATTCAAATGGCTGCCTCGGCTGGCCATGCAGTAGCCTACACGATTGGTCCAATATTTAAGCACATTATCGATTGTGTGCAGCTGTATTTCACCAATGGCTTCACGAATATTGTCCTTTAAAGCGTCAATTGTCTCTGGCATGTCGGCGTAGTACTTATCTTTGAGGGCACTCCACAAATAATAGTCCAACGGTGTCAAATCGCAGCTCCGAGGTGGCCAAACGACATCAGCTCTGCGGCTGATAATGCGATCTTCAAAAACAGGGCGCAAAACATCGAGTGTAGCTTCGAGGCTGTGTGGCACGTAGCGCCGTCCTGTTGAAACCAAATGTTGCCAATATCCTCCTCTTCAATTTTTGTGAACAAAAATTCGTTCAACATGGCCCGATAACGATCGCCATTGACTGTAACGGCCACTCCTTCCTCATTTTCGAAGAAAAATGGCCCAATTATGTCTCTGAACCAAAATCCGTACCAAACAGTGACTCGTTTTGGGTACAGCGGCTTTTCAATGTATGCGTGCGGGTTTTCTGTGCCCCAAATGCGACCATTTTGCTTGTTTACATACCCGCCAAGATCAAAATGAGCTTCATCTGAAAAGATGATTTTTTTAACAAAATCGGCATCTTGTTCAAGGGTATACTCAACCATATTCGTTCAGCGGAAGGATAAAACTAATTATCTGTCAAATCAGACATGAGCTAAGTGTTACCATTCACGAAATAAGCACTAGTTGAAAAAAAAACGTTAGATGGCGGACCCAGTATAAGAAAGAGTAGCGAAATAGGCTAACATATGTATAATAGCGCATTCTTTTCTGGAAAAAATTCTACATTTTTTCTGACCTCTTCAAGAGCTCTGCATTTTTTTCATTCTTTTCTAAAAAAAAAATGTTGACATCAAAATAAATCGTGTTCTTTTCTCGAAAATTCTGACCGCAAAAAATAACAAATGCAGAATTTTCTGACATGTAAAATTCGGCGGTTCTGCATTCTGCTCTCTAGTAAAACCAACTTAAAAAAAAAAATAATTTTGACAGTAATATTATATGCTATGACAATTGTGAGAAGCAAAATGTTCCAATTTTGAAAATTTTTTTAAATTGAATTCAAAACAATTTTGATTATAGTGGTTACTTTTAATAAAATTTAACAGCTAGATGAGTATTTCTTAAAAATTCCATGCAATACCGCACTATACATAACCTCAATTGTAAATAAATCTGAATTCAAAACAGCAGTGCAGCTGTTTAAATGAAAAAAAAATTTGCATTTTTTCCGTTCTTTTCTCAGCTCATAAGAAGTCAACATTCTGTAAAATCAGGTCAGAATCTACAAAATTCTGCATTCTGTGAGGTCAGACTTTTTTTCAGTAAAGAATGCGCTATAAGACATTTCTTAAGTAAAACAAATAAAAAAGTTGAATAAACCCGCATCCGTCGTTTTCATAAAATTGATGCAAGTGTTTTATTCAGATTTATATATTAAGAACAAACATGCATGTTTGGATTTCCATCTTTTGCTTTTTTAAATTTTTGCTAGTATTAAGATTTGCAGTTTTTTCTTATTGTAAAATTAATAAACATTCATCATGCATAAAAAAAATTTAAAAATTAAAAACATTTCAATGAATTATATATTCTTTTTGTATCTGCATCAAATTGGTGCACAACGTGCTTTTCATTTCTAGAAAACTCCTATGGATGCGGGTTAAAAAATTATTAAAATTCATATCTTATTTTTTCGTAGCAAATGTTGGCGACCCAGTAGAAAATTGAATTTTGTTAAACAAATTTCATATGCAAATTCAAGTCATGAATACGGTGAATGTGTATAGTTTTTGTTATTTTAAACTAAACTAATTTTAAAGCAATAAACAAATATATCAACAAAATGCATATTAATTATTCATTTAAAGTTTTTCATTGTCTGATTTGGCCAGGGGGAAAATGGTTGTAGTAGGAGGGCAATGCCCCCCTGGCTACAGGCCTGTATGGGGGCCTTCTTCTTCATTAAATTGGGTTGACCAAGTTTCTCGAGGTGGTTTGTGCAAACCGAAACTGCAATTTCTTTGTGAAATTAAAAAGCCAGAACAAATTTTCAAAAAATACAATGGGTCAGAAATTTCAATAATGTAACACTTAGCTTATGCAATGCTTAAGGATGCACATAGCGCTTAGCTAGCTGAAAATGTAGTAAAACTTTTTTAAATGCCGTATTTATTTCAGAATCCGCAACTTAAACGCAAGCCTTGAACAGCAAAATATAAAGAACAGCAAGAAGCTACAAAACATTTTTGTAGAAGACATAATTTTTCCCTTTCCTGTTTTCAAGCTCAGCGCAGCGCGCGCAAAATAAATTCTCGCTAAAACTTGAATGCATATTAAAATTCAAGACCAACAAAGTACGACTAATTAAATTATTTGTATTCTTTATGCATTATTTCTATTTGAAATAATTTTTTACATGAATTTCTAAGTACTACTATACTACAACTGCTAATAAGTATGAATTTAAACATAATACATTGAATAAGATCAATCAAATTCGATGCCATTATCACATAACATAATTTCTTCCCTTTCCTCTTTTGAAGCTCAGCGCAGCGCGCGCGTGTTAAATTTTCTCTAAAACATGTATTAAAATTCAAGACTACAAAAAAAAAGACTAATTAAACTATTTGTATTCGTACATTGTAATTCAATAGATTTACTTGAACAACTGCATAAACAAAAATTTATAATAATATTTTACATTTAGATAAAAATGCAACCGAACTTATGGTATTTTTGCTTAAACTGTCATTGTGCTTTTCATTGTTCTATGTATTTGTTTTCTTTTTTCCTATTCTGACAGTTCGATCGAGCTCGCTCTCAAGTGCCACAATCTTATAAATGAGCCTTGCCCATATTTATTTGGTTTTACGTACCTATACGGATGCGCGAGAAGCAACAACATTAACATCGACGAGGTATAATTTCACTGCAATCCACGAACATCCACGATCGGCCAACACATTTCCACCAACAATACTAACGCATACGCAAGAGAACTCATGCGAGCCGCCCAGGGGTCGTTTTTAAGGGTTTGAAATTGAGACTTGATTCGTTATAATCGTTTTAGGTGTTAACAAATTATAACAGGTCTGCTACCGTACTAAATTCAAGTAATTGTAATAGAATAGAGAGTTACATTTTGCATGTTATTCTTTTCTCTCGAGAAAAATTTGTAAAATAACGCTTTTAAGCAACTTCAAGTTACTTGAATCGAGCACGGAAGCGAACCTAATATAAGTTATGTTCAACCTATTTTTTTTTGGATTTTATAATAATTAAATTGATAGTCATTATAGGTATATTGCTATAAATTTATCATGTGTACACAGCCATTAATTAATTTATAGCATTAATTTAATTTAATAATTAATTTATTATCCCGGCTTAATTGCACAAACAAAAATGCTTAAAATTAAGCGGGAAGCTCAATTAACGAAATCCCGCTCAATCAAAATGACCAAATGAAAGTTGCTCTATAAAAAAAAAATATACTCCTTAACTGCACTTTTTCTTTAATTACACTGGGTTACACGTGAAATGCACTTTTTTTTATAAGGTGGTAATTACAACAATGGAAAGTTTTTTCATTTCGCGGGTTTTCAAGATATCGGTTAAAAAAGCGTGATTTAGGTATTGGATCGAGTCAAACCAAAATATCTCGTTATTATTAGATTCGAGAGTTATATTCTATATGCGTTTTTCTTTTGTATGTCCGAGCTGAGCAACAACTGTCAAAAACAGATCAGCGTTTATTTTTTACCCCAAACTTGGCTGTGTTCAATATATGCGTTTCTTTTCATAATGAAGACATGTACTAAGTTTCCATGGCGAGTTGAGTCTGAGTTGGGTTTTCGTCAAGTTGACAAAATGGCGTTTCAGGATCAAAAGTGTTTCCATGTACAACATCAAGTCGAGTTGCAATCGTCAATTTCTTTTTGATATTTCTGTTGTTTCGTTTGTAAGTGATATTGCAAAAAGTGGATAATAATAATGGATCAATGTATGAGATTGTAGGTGACATTAATTTATATAGAAATACTAACAAGATAACTAAAGCATTTCTCTTAACTTTAGGTCTAACAACAGTGGGAGTGGTTTGCCGCCCATGTCGCCTAATGATTCGCCTGCCGCCAACATGCCCCCATTGAATGCAGCACAATTTGCAGTCAATCCCTTCCTTCAGCACATGCCTTTTATGTCCAATAGTGTGCCTGTGGCTAATCTCTGCGGCTTTGCTGCACCAGGAAATGCGCA
This sequence comes from Dichetophora obliterata, assembly GCA_963920525.1. Classification (NCBI taxonomy): domain Eukaryota; kingdom Metazoa; phylum Arthropoda; class Insecta; order Diptera; family Sciomyzidae; genus Dichetophora; species Dichetophora obliterata. The sequence goes on from OY986436.1 coordinate 74,469,541, forward strand.
TCCCATGCTACCATTTCCGAACCCTGGCATATCAGAAGCTACAATGGCAGCAACCGCCGCTCCAGCACAACCTGCAGTTGCTTAACAACCAGCTGCTGCAGCTGGTGTCGGCGCTGGTGGTGATCCACAAGGGCTGCAGCAACAGCTTTCACGTTGTCCTAATCGTGTGCAGGATGATCAGGAGCACAATGATTGTTTGGACAATTTCTCCTCAGTCCCTCGTCTTGCAATCTTTCTGACAATACTCTTTTTCAACAAATTGCAGCTGCGTTGTCTGCCATAGCTGGTAGTCATCATAGCTGGTAGAATATATCTGTGAGTAACTGATAATGGAAAATTCTTAAAATTATCCTAACTTCTTTGACATTTTCTATAGCTATCACATTGCCGTATTTTGGACACGAGGTGAGCACAACAATAACAACATGAATCGTTACAATAATGCTGCCAATGCGGCAAACCAAATACGTCAAGGTGTGCAGGAAGTGCAACAGGCTCAAGCGCAACTGCAACAGCAACAAAAATAGCTCCAATAAAACCCGGTTTAAGCTGCTGTGGTTGCCCATCTGGTTGCTGTGGAAGCTATCCCATCAGCAGAACCAGCAAACGCTATAAATGCTCGATCCACCGCAGAGTCTTCGCAGGCTCCTGCTGCTGCTACTGAAATCCAAGTATCTACATCTTCATTTCATTTATACGTACTTTTGTTGTATCCAAAATGAATATTTTGTTTTTGTAAACAAAACTTGAAATTGTAAAAAAATGTAAAAATCTGAAGAACTTAAAATGTTATAAGTATGTAATCGAAAAAGTTTTGGTAGCTTATTAAATTGTATTTAAATTTGTTTTACAGTCAAGCTACGCGTGCTATATAAGTTGTACTTATATATGACATACATATATATTTAAATGAATTCGGAACTACAATATTGTATATTTTTAGCGTATGTATTAACTTAAATGTTTGTTAGATTTTGCAGAACACGCAAGTTCTTACGTCATAGTATAAGCGTACGTAAATTGGTAAGTTCTAAGGATTTATAAAAATTTGGAATTTTTCAAATACATTTATATTTAGAAGCTCAAGGCACTGATATTGTGTAGTAAACCTGTATAATGGATCGCAGCTTATATACAGGTAAGTTTACTAAAAGATTCAATGCCACTGATAATGTGTAGTAAACCTGTATAACGGATCGCGGACATCGGTATCTCAAGCTTTTAATTATAAATGTATTTGAAAAATTCTAAATTTATATAAGTACTTAGAACTTACCAATTTTCGTACGCTTATACTATGATGATGAGTAACCAAGAGAGGGGGGTTCTTCTGCACCTAGAATATACCTACTATATACAAATGTCACTTAAATTTATTTTTTCTTTTTAGTTCACGTCTTTTTTAAATAAATATTTTTATCATAATATTGTATTGTGACCGGACTTACATACGTATGCTAAATTTTAGCTTGATCAGATACCAATAAGTTGTAGAAAAATGAAAGCTTATAAAAAAGCTGAATTAAGGCCTTTTTTGGTGATCATGTTGATACCATAGCAACAAATATACCAACATTTTTTTTTTAAATTTCTCCATGATTTTTCAACAACGACTTATTATATCAACCATTTTTTAAATAAAAATTTAAGCAATTAACCTGATATTTTTTGTAGTAACAAAGTACCAACTTTTTGTAAAGATAACCACATACAAACCGCGCTGTAACACGTAATTCTTCGTCAATAGTAATAACATTTCTTATTCCATTTATGTTTATCTTATTATAAAATTTTTCATCACATATAATTTTCAAATTACACTTTTTTTTGTACATTTCTTACATTGTTATAAAAAACGGAAAATACTTTAAATCAATTCAGCAAAAAATCAAAATAAAACTGGTAAAAATAACTTAAAAGTCTAAAATATATTTAATATGTTATATTGTGCATTATTGGAAGCTTAATTTTTCTGGCTGCTTATAGCATTGACAATAACTTTAATTTATTATATTTATATCCGTGGCAATAAGGAATGAGATACTATGCTTTCAGCTCCATTCTAAATAATTTTTCCCGGAGAATCAGAAAAGGGAGTTTTCATTTTAAAGACATCACAGTTTTTTGTTTACACATGAATATTGACGATTGATGAACAATTTTGCATTAACAATTTTCAAAATGTTCTTGAATTTTATCTTAAAAATGAATAATCCCTTTTCTGATTTTCCGTGAAAAATTATTCAGAATCGGGCTGATAATGGACGGAAAAAAATTTTGAAGAAGTGAAATTTATAAAATTGTTTAAAGTTAATTTACGAAAAGGAACATTGTTGATAAAAATGCACTGCTTTTTGAGATCAAATGAAAGAACCTTAAAATAATTAAATGCAACTTATTTTATAAAAAAAAAACAATAGCATGCATTCACTTAATCACTAAAAACTGATAAATTCGGTCAACTCTGCTTGTAGAGCCTCCTTTTCTTCTGGATGTGTGTTCGGTTCTTCTTGAGTTTTCCCATTTAATATTTCTTTTAAATTTTGTAAGAAAGACTTATTAGTGGTTTCAATTATTTTTTCAGACTCCTTGAAAAATGTTGTCATGAGTTCATCTTCTTTATCGGAAAATAGCGCGAACTCATACTCTATCAACTGCTTTTGCTCGGACATATATTTTTGTGTTGCTTCTTTAAAGTCAGTTGCTAGCTCTGTAGCTGGATTTTTCTTTTTACGTCGCTTTGCTGGAGAAACCTCATCACCGCTATCTTCAATTTCCACAACAAGATCAATTGGGTCTGTATTATGTTGCTGATTCTCTGTTAAAAATATAAATAAATTTAGTTAATTAATTGTGATCGATTATTTAAATTATAACATGAATTTTAATTGCGAGCTTTAGATAAAGTAAGTTTTTAAGAAAGCAACAACAACAAACATGTATAGAGGAAATCACGCAGCAGTGGGTGGTCACAGCTTAACCACTCAAAACTTCTGAAGAGGAAATGTAGCGATTTCCGAAACACGCTATCTAGTCTGCTGTGTGATTGACTATATACAGAATATAAATAAATAAAATTAAATATAGTGACAGTGAAAAATGTAATTGCTTACCTTTGTTATTGCACGCCAGATACGTGGTGTCAACTGCATTTGCCAACATTGAGCAAGATGGTCTTACACCTAGCAAGTCATCCAGCTCACCATAAAAGCCGCAAGATGTTTTTGCTGCTCCACTAGCATTGTTTGTTTTCTCTGCGGCTATGTAGTTTTTTTTAGATTTTTCCACTTGTGCTCAATATGCACAATATTTTTATTTACGATGTCTCTTTTCTTAAACTCACTTTCGACAATTGTATATATTTCACTTCTTCTAAATTTTTTTCCGTCCATTATATCAAGAATCCTCTTTTCTTTAAATACTTCAATCAACAGCAAAGTTTCTGCAGCACTCCAAAAAACTCTTCCACTCGCCATTTTTTCTTGTGATAAATAAACTTATTCGCTTTGACATATAGAATCAGCTAATTCTAACAAGTTTCGTGGAGTTTTGTGGATTTAACGAAGTTCAACTCAACTCGCGTTTCCATGAGGAGTTAATCCCGACTCAACTCGCCATGGAAACGCAGTAATGGTCTGAGTGTTGCTCAGATGCTGTCAACCATGGTACAAGAATAGAGGTAGTCGCACGGCTGAGAGCGAACTACCATAACTGTCAAAAGGCAACTGACAGCTCATACAAAATCTGCAACCGATGAGAGTGCGATGAGAAAGGAAAAATTAAAAAGAATCTGTCATGGCTGAAACTATTTTGCTTTTTAAATTTTTTATTGATCAATTAAAACAGGATTTTGTGCAGTTGTTGAAGTACTTTATATGAAGTTCCAAAAAATCATTTTCGTGGAAGTGTCTATAGAAAACACGAGCATCTTTTTTAAAATTTTTGGCACATGCCATGTTTCATCGTTGTCTTCTAGGCTCGTCAGCTGGAACACGAAAACTCGGCCCATTTTCTTTGCCCAAATGTTTTTGGCACAACACGCACTTCATTTTTATTTAAAAAAATAAGTAATTCACTTTTATTCAAGTTTTTAAATACAACACAAAATATCCACCTGGAGTAATTTAATTTTTCTCTATTATCTTTGTTTTCTTTAAAAAAAAACTGATTTTGACAATTCTGGTAGTATTGTCAAAGAGATCACGATTAGCCTAAATATACAGATATAGCACGAGACTACCTGTATTATTCTACCGTGCTGTCAACGAGCTCAGACATTTTTTACTGAGCACTAAGCAATCGGCTGTCAACTTCAACGTTTAAGCAAAAAAAAAAAAAAAAAAAACCAAAAAAGAGGAAAAAAAGCGAGATATGGCTTTTCAGAAGGAAAAGGGCACTAGTTCAGAAGGTAATATTTTGCATAAAATATATTTATTTCTCTAATAAATTACATACCTCAGCATTCAAGTGGACAACAGATGCAACAAGGCACTTAATACAATTAATTAAACTGCATTATAAGCAAATCGAAACTGGAATTAAGTAAGTGGCGTACCAGGAAATTGCCCTTGATAGCAGCCACAACACAAACTTAACCTACGAGCAAATTGACACAGAATAAAAAGGCCTCAAGCGGATGTACAAACAAATTAAGGAAAACAACAACAGTGCTGGGAGCTCCAGAAGGACTTGGAATCATTATGCAGAAATGCATGAAATTTTATTTCAAGCGCCAGAAATAATTCCTCCAGCCACAATATTCACAGAAGATGAGAATGTTGCACCAATTTTTCGCAAAGACGCAAGCGACGTCGCGTTGTTGACGAAAGAGACGCTGAAGTGCAAAAGCGCCACTGCGAGAGGATGGCAGCTACAGACAAATTCTTAAATACCTTAGTAAAATAATTATATGTGCAACACTTCAAATGCAGTTCTAAGCAAACATAACTTCATTTGTTTTTATTCATATAAAATTTTATTGAAATAGTATTAAGGACTTATACGTAAAACAAGATATAGCTTATATAAAAAACTTGTTATAAAAAAAATTATAATGTATTTAAAAAGTTCATAAAAAATATTTACATGTGCAAAACCTATGTTTATTGATATTATGGAATAAAATAGAAAATATATAGATTTTATAAAATAATATGACTTTCTTTCTTATATCTGACTTGGTTTAGTGGGAAAGACATGAATTACATCAACGATCTGAGGATGGAGCCATCGATTTTCTGCCATTCATCTTAAAGAACTGTTTTCAGATGCTTCATCGACTCGAACTGGCGCCCGTTTTTATAAACTTGGGCCGAAAGAATGCCCCACAGGTTTCGATAGGATTCAAGTCATGGCTAACAGCAGGTCACTACGGTACGGGTTTATTTCAAATTTATTGAAAGTCATTTGTGGATCGGGAAGAATTTGCTGGTGCATTGTCCTGCTTGAAAGTCCAGTTATCCTGGTATTTATTGCATGTGAACTCAATAAACACATCACCATATAACTCAATATACATTTGTGCATTCGATTTGCACGAAATAAAATACAGGGGAGACTTTCAAAGTCTCTGAAACCGACTGAAATCGTCAATGATCCCCGCCCATGGTCACGCGCATACCTAATTTTTCATGGCTATCGCTAATTGTGCCGGTATTTCTTGCAACCGTCGGGCCTGTCAAGGTTGAACTTTTCCTCATCATTTAGTATGACATTTCCAAATTCTTTCTCACAAAATTTGTATTTTTCTACCAAAATTTGGTAGAAGTCTGGGTTAAGAGAGGGGTGATTCATAACTGACGTTGAAATTTTCATTCAAAATTTGCTGACTTCTGCTTCTGGTAACCCTTAGATCCAATTGCGTAGCAATTTCACCACAACTCATCCCTTTCTCCACAAGCTAGACGTCGAATTAGTATTTGTGCCGTTGGCCAATCACGAATTTTCCTTCACTACGCTTGATTATAGCATAGTTGCCAGAGTCTTTTAAGTAATCTGTTATGGTGTTTCGGTGACGATTTATCCTAGCAACTATAGCACCTACTTTTATACCCGTTACATTTAAGCCTTTTATATATCAACGATCTTTTTCAGATACAGTGGTTCCACATGGCATTTTTATTTGAAAAATGAAATAACTCCAAAATGTGCTCATATTTTGTTCCAAAAATGTATTACCGTTATGTGTATGGTTTTTATTACTAAGGTTATAAACAAAATTTTGTAAGTTTTACGATATAGCACTTTAAACACAAGGGAAACTGGGGGCGTACCTTTACAATGTAACATGTCTGACTATCTCTACCTGGCGAGGCTACGTGGTGTTTCCTGGGCAACGTCAAAACTGACAACCGTTAGTTTGGCGGCTAATCTGAGCGGCGGACCCCCTTAGGCTTAAAATAGGTTGTGCGTCGGGTTTGAAGCCCACCCGTAAAAAATCATGTCAATGAAAACATAAGAATAGAAGAAAACTGACCCGCAAATCTGATGACGACTACCGCAAACGAAAAACTGATAATGATTTACGGATATGCACCTGGAATGTCCGAACCCTTAATTGGGAAGGTGCCCCTATCCAACTGGTTGATGTCTTGGAAAGATACAAAGCTGATATCACTGCTATCCAAGAAATGCGATGTGCGCACGCTCCGGCAGAAGACAAGGATGATCAGCTCAAGGATCAGATAATTTTCTACGAGCGCCTTGAAAATGCTTACGAGCGCTGCTCCCGTCACGACGTAAAAATCGTGCTTGGTGACTTCAACGCTAAGGTGGGCAAGGAAAATATATTTGGCCCAACAGCCGGAAAGTTCAGCCTCCACGACAACACCTCCGATAACGGAATGAGGCTGATTGACTTCGCCGCAGCACAAAACATGGTCGTAAGTAGCACTAGATTCAAGCATCTCAATATTCATAAAGCCACCTGGATGTCCCCTGATCAAAAAACCAAAAATCAAATTGATCACGTTTTGATCGACGGAAGGCACTCTTCCAGTGTATTGGATGTATGCACGATCCGCGGTGCAAACATTGGCTCGGATCACTATCTTGTTGCAGCCAAGATCCGTACACGTCTGTTCGCAACTAAGAATACATGCAACCCTACAAAGAGAAAGCTAGACATCGACAAGCTGCAATCGAAACAGACAGCCGATGCTTTCGCCACTCGACTCTCACTCCTGCTTCAAAGCACTCCTCCAATCGATAATATATGCGCGCAGTGGACACACATTTCCAACTCCATGCGTGCGGCTGCTGAAAAGGTGATTGGCTACCACCGCCCTCGCCGAAACCAGTGGTACGACCAGGAGTGTCGCGACGCCACTGCAGAGAAAGACGCCGCCTACAAAGCCACCATACAGTCGGTTGTAACGCGCGCTGCTAAGGAGCGATACAAAGAAAAGAGGAGGGAAGAGAGACATATTTTCAGGCGGAAAAAAAGAGAGGCAGAAAAGCGCGAGCAAGAGAAGATTGAGATGTATGGTGATAGGAATGAGGCCCGAAAATTTTTCGAAAAAATAAGATAGTGACAGATGTCCAGAGTACACTGACGTTATGAAGGGAACACTTCTCTAAGTTTCTAAATGGCGACGCTGACAACAATCCCGCCAATAGAGATGATATTCCGGAAACCCCAATTTCGGATGACAGCGTCGAGGTTCCGCTGCCCGATTATGATGAAGTTCTGACAACTATAGCTCGGCTTAAAAAAAACAAAGCCGCGGGAGCTGATGGCTTACCTGCTGAGCTGTTTAAGAACGGAGTCGAAGCTCTACTTAAATGCATTCACGAGCTTCTATGCAGAATATGGTCGAAAGAATGCATTCCGAACGATTGGAATCTCAGTGTGCTCTGCCCAATCCACAAGAAAGGCGATCCCACTATCTGTGCCAATTACCGTGGGATAAGCCTTCTTAATATCGCATATAAGGTCCTGTCGAGCGTTTTATGTGAAGGATTGAAGCCCATTGTAAACGAACTGATCGGACCTTATCAGTGTGGCTTCAGACCAGGAAAGTCCACCATCGACCAGGTTTTTTAACGCTACGACAAATTTTGGAGAAGACTCAAGAAAAACAAGTCGACATCCAACATCTTTTTGTGGACTACAAAGCCGCCTTCGACAGCCCAATAAGGAAGCACCTGTACTCCACCCTGTCTGAATTTGGTATTCCTGCAAAACTAAAACGACTTTGCAGGATGACACTGAGCAACACCAGTAGCGCAGTTAAAATCGGGAAGGACCTCTCTCCACCATTTGTTACCAAATGAGGTTTCAGATAAGGTGATTCCTTATCGTGCGACTTTTTCAACCTGATGATGGAAAAGATCATCCGAGCTGCTGATCTGAGACGTAGTGGCACAATATTCTACAAGAGTGTTATACTGCTTGCGTATGCTGATGACATCGATATCAGTGGCCATAATACGCGCGAAATCAGTGCAGCATTTTCCAGATTAGACAGAGACAAGTCGAATGGGTGTGGCAGTGAATGCAGATAAAACGAAATACTTGGTGTCAACAAACAAACAGTCCCAGCGTCTTGGAACCCACGTTACCGTTGACAATACCTCCTTCGAGGTTGTGAAGGACTTTGTTTATCTGGGATCCAGCATAAACTCAACCAATGACACCAGCATTGAGATCAAATGAAGAATAACTCTTGCCAACAGATGTTACTTTGGGCTCAGTAGGCAATTGAGAAGCAGAGCCCTCTCTCAACGAACAAAAATCACGCTCTATAAATCGCTCATCATGTCCGTCCTACCTTATGCATCACAAACCTGGACGTTGAGCAGCTCAGATGAAAAGACTTTAGGAGCATTCGAGAGAAAAATTCTTCGTAAGATCTACGTACCAATCTGCGTCAATGGCGAGTACCGAATACGGTGGAATGATGAACTGTACGAGCTGTACGCTGACATCGACATAGTCAAGCGCATTAAAATCGAGCAGCTGCGCTGGCTCGGTCATGTTCAGCGCATGAAAGACGATGCTCCAGTGAAGAAAACATTCGATTCGGTACCCAGCGGCGGTCAACGCAGAAGAGGACGAACGCATATTCGTTGGAAAGACCAAGTAGAGGACAACCTGACGAAGCTTGGAATTTCCAACTGGCGCCAGCAAGCGAAAAACAGAAATGACTGGCGCAAGTTCTTAGATGAGGCCCAGACCGACATACGGTTGTAGCGCTAACTAAGTAAGTAAGTAAGTAAGTAAGTAAGTTAAAACACAAAAGAAGAAGCAATTGTGCACATATAAATATTTTCTATTGCACACGCGAGATTACACAGTATTTCGATATAACGTTGCTACGAATACGAGGAAAAGAAGAATTCTCTGTTCGACTAATAAATTTCATCCATTAACAAAAATTTTGGCATACTCAAACAAATTGCGCTGTTATAAACCAGGGAGAAAAAAATAAAAAGTATTTGTCCACATATAAATAGTTCACTGAGTATTTTTCAGCAGATGGTCGACAAAATCTATAGATTAAGTGCTTCCTTCTGTGTTACGAAAAAGTACATCAACGATAAGAAATATACGAAAAGCATTAATTGCTTGAACACAAAATGGTATTGATTCTAGTGTATTTCTTTTCGTTGGTGTACTTCTTCGTGATACAGAAGAAATCTCTAAATATTGCATTTGCGGCTTTGTGATAAATTTGTGGAAAGTTTTTTTCTGGAGCATCATAAATTTTGTCTACACTGCACACAACATTGTCATCTTCTGTTGACATTGTTTGTTCAGCTTATAGTTTGATCCTTTTTTTTTGTGTTGATATGAATTGTTGTGCTTTTGAAGCTTTAAAAAATCATTCGACAGATATTGGTCTGCTAACTTTTTGATCTCCCTTTTTTTTACATGAATTGATGTGACTTTGAAGCACTAAGTTCTGCTTAAGTTTTGTCTTAAATGAAAATTTTTTTAAATGAATTGTTGTTTTTGCAATTTATTTTGGTGAATTAGATAAAATATAATTTATAATATGTTATGAAACCTCTAAAGATTTTTAATAAAGATTTTATGTAAAGTTATAATTTTGAGCTTAAGGTCAAGTACTTTATGAAAGAAGGCAACAACTTTCTATAAAGTCAATCACACAGCAGACAAGACAGCCTGTTTCGGAAATATCTACATTTGCTCTTTAATAGACTTGAGTGATTTAGGTGTGTGTTTCTATTCTGAAAAAAATATCGTAAAATTCAATTTTCAAAATATTGCAATTATATGTAGTTTACATGTTTTGATTTTTAATTTTTGAAATATTAGAATTCATCTTTTGGAATTAATTTGAATAAAGCATTAACGAGATCATCTCTCTTGGACTGTGCAGTATGAAAATCTAAAGATTCGTTGAAGTCTTCTTGTTCCACATCTTCAACATCCTCCACGTGAATAAAATCTTCTTCATTATCATTCCTTTGCAGAAATATAATATGCAAAATACACGCAGAAATAAAATACTTTACTATTGAAGTAGGTTTTAGGGAGTCAATGCCAAATAACCTTCTGAATCTTTCCTTAAGTTGTCCAAAGGCGCGTTCAATCGTAACTCTGCACTTAGAATGCACTGTATTAAAAATTGTTTGCTCTTCGGTTAGATGACCATAGTCCTTATAAGGAGTGATTAGCCAATTTTTAAGTGGATATGCGGAATCGCCGAGCAAGTGTTGGTCAGCAGCCATACTAAATTCACCTTAAATGTTTTTTTTGTTAGTTGGAAATGCTACTGATGTTCCAGAATAGAGTTACCTGAAACAATTTTGTTTATAAGTCCGGATCTCCTCAACAATAAAGCGTCATGAATTGAATCTGCTTCGCCGATATAGCAATACTTAAACTGCATATTATGGTTGCAAACACCTTGCAGCATTACAGAGTGGTACCCTTTCCTACTAACGTACGAGTTGTGGCAAAATATTGGTGCCTGAACCGGGATATGACATCCCTCAATACTTCCAACAATTCCTAGTCATTGTTAATGTAATTAGTTATTATATTCAAATATATAAAAGATATATTCACCTTTAAAGCGATAATTGTCTGCATATAATCTCGAGATTTTGGTGGTTTCTGCTTCGTTTGGCCACCTAATAAACCATTTATTTTGGTTTAATTTGATCAGCATGTCGCAGGTCAATAAAACACACCTCCATACACTGGCAATACATACACCGAATCGGTCGCCGATTGATCCAACAAAAACTAAAGTCTAAGTTTGCTTATAATAGCTGCTCTAACATCATGCCTCATAGACTCTTGATTTCCAAGATACCACAGAGTTATCATCAGTTGTTTTTCAATTGGAATTGGTTCGCCCTGGCCCAACTTCATGACTCCCAATTCCATGCAAGTCTCTGCATAATTCTTCAAATACGTCTGGATTCAGGCGAACATGCTGCTTGAATGTGCTGTCCGAGAATCGTGGAATCACATCTTCTGCATAATTAATATTTTTATTAATTTTTCTGCGACAACCCATGTCTAACTCATCTTCATCATAAAACAATAAATCAAACGCTTCCAACACAACAATTGAAAAATTCATCGTACACACGCTTTTTATTTTACTGATTTCAATTTATTTTTTATTAATTTAATTTTAATTTAATTTCATTTTAATTTATGATTTGACTGATAAAATTGACAACAGAGATACATTGACAAGCTTGCACTCAAAATGTTTCATTACTCAATCAGACCACTTTATGCTTGATCTGATTCAGATCTGATGTTGTCAGCTCAGGTTATGGTCGGTTTGATCAGATCTGTGGTCTGATGTGGAAAAAGAAAATAGCCTTATATATTCTTGAAAAGGCAATGAAATTATGCATTTGGTGACATTTTCTTTCATTTCCCAGAAAGCTGTGTGCTACACTTTTTGGGCAACAATTCAATGGGATTTTTAATATAGATTTTACTCAAAGGCCCAAATTTTTATGAGCAAATAACCGGTTAATTTAATTAAGCGGGAACCAATTAAACTGGAAAACACCTTACATTTTTTAAAGGAGCGTGATATTGATACAATTCTTCGTTCATTTAAGCGGGGAAATCAACTAAGTGTGATGGAATTAAACGGGGATTACTATAAATTGAAAAATTACTATAGGGAATTGTGTGAAAAAAGTGAGCCAAATTTCAAAATCAGCTTTGAGACAAACTTTTTTGATAAATGTGCGCTTGATTATATCAAAAAGTTTTTAGTGTTGGAGAGGCTAAAAATTTGCCTGTGCTTTTGAAATAGGAAAATCATTCAATTGTTTAGTGAGGTAGTAACTTTTTGCACGGTTCTTAAAAACAGGGTTGCATAAATATTGTATTGACAGTGCACAAAGGCTTGCTACCATATTTAAACTTTTTATGAATTGTGCTGTGTCCATTCACATACAGTTGCGGTCAAAATAATAGCAGCGCACCCTACCTTCAATGATCGTTGCTTGTATTTTCTAACGCGGACTTATTTTTAATTCAACTACTGTATTAACCGTTATGGTAGGTGAGTACAAAATAAAATGAGTAATAATTTTGGTAAAGTTCGTACACGTGTTGAAGTTGTAATGCATATTTTGAAACAGTTGACACATTGATGAAGTCTGATTTATAGCAGCAAGCACTAAAAATCTGAAAAAATCGTTGAAATCTCCAAATTTTCTAACTGAAAAGTAAGGAAATATTTAATGTATAGTGTGTTTTACATTATATTGCTATTTTTTTTTTTAAGTGGGTCGACGAAAGCATTGTAGTGAAGAAACCCGACGTCTGATAAAAAAGTTAATATCTGAAGGAAAAACTTACAAAGACGTACAGAACTTGTTAAGTTGTTCTGCAAAAATGATCAGGAACGCTTTAGCATACGAAAATAAAGTAGAAACAAGAGGTAGGAAGTCTGTAGTGTCACAAACAACCAAGCGGATGATAAAAAATGTTAGCACCAGAAATCCGTTAGTGCCAGCCTCAGAAATAAGAGACAGTGTTTGTCCATCTGTTAGTGTGGAAACTGTTCGCAGAGTATTACGTGAAAACAACCTGTATGCCCGAAGTCCAAGAAAGGTACCACTATTGAAAAAAATACATGTCACCAAGAGATTACGGTTTGCAAAAACACACGTCGAATGGCCAGCCGAAATATGGAGAAATATACAATAGTCGGACGAGTCAAAAATTGTGTTATATGGCGGTACTGGGTCTCGACAGTATGTGAGATGTCCACAAAATAAAGAATATGATCCCCGATACACAACTAAAACTATCAAATATGGCGGCTCAAGTGTAATGGTTTGGGCATGCTTCTCGTATTACGGAGTTGGACCAATATATTGGATCCGAAATATAATACGTTGAAATACTTCAAAATATTATGCTTCCATATGCGGAATATGAAATGCCTTTAAAATGGAAATTCCAACAGGACAATGATCCGAAGCATACCAGTCGATTAGCAAAAAGGTGGATGCCAGAGAACAATATCGACCTTATTTAATGGCCTGCCCAGTCACCGGATCTCAATCCAATAGAAAATTTGTGGTGCGACATAAAAAAGGAGGTGTCCATAGCAAAACTCAAGAATAATAATGACCTTTGGAGTGTTATACAAGAGGCTTGGCTAAAAATTCCATGCTACAGGTGCAAGAAACTGGTAGATTCAATGAAACGTCGTTGTGAAGCAGTGTTACGCAACAAAGGTTGTGCAACAAAGTATTAAATTCTTAGGAATAATCTTTTATACTTGATTGTAAAAACCATAGTGTCATAGAATGAAATTAAATGAATTTATGTTAAGTTTTTGTTACAACTGCTATTTTTTTTGACCGACCACATTTCGGAAATAAATGTTTTTCAAAACAATATCTTAAAAATACAATACTTTTTGGTTTTATTAGAAGCTGAACAATAAATAGAAATGTAATACCTATAATCCGGCTAAAAAACATTACGCGATTTATTTATTTTTATTTACTTTATTTTTATTTAATTAATATTTGTACAATAAGACTTAGTCTTTAATAGTACATCCATCAATAGAGGTGAATCATATTTATATACTTATTACTTATTGAATAATTAACATTTGTCTAATAACTATGTGAATTTAAAATATAAAAAGAAATTAAGATTTGGCTTTTAGGTTAAGTTTAATTAAATTGAACATTTAAATTTTTAAAAAAAGAATTGAGAATAAGATATCTCAGTAATCACTTGATTGACGAAAATTTTTTTAAAGAAATAAGTAAAGTGGAAAAAAGAAAAATTACAAACAAAATAATATAAGAAGAAAACGTTTAAAAGATATGCCAACAAGGAAAATATAGAAAGAATAAATTTAAAGATTGAATTATCCATCAATAGAACAAAAGTAATTATAAACTGCATGTTCAAAGCTGCTTCTAAAAGTTAATTGTTTCAAATAGTTGGGTAATGAATTCCAAAGTCTAATGGTGCTTAAAAAGAAAAATCTACTGCTATTGAGGTAGTTGTGTCTAGGAACAATGATGTTGGTAGACCGAACTGATTGAAAAAACTGTAATTTCTCTTAAAGATACCCTGGGTATTGTGTATTAATAAGTCTGTGCAAAAAGATAATATTACGCATATTCAAGTATTGAACCAAACCACACCCAAGAATTTCTTTACTTCTCAACGAAATATGGCCAAAACGTTGGATTTTAAAAACATACCTTGCAGCATTGTTAAACGCCACAAGGAGCTTATGCTGCAATTGGGAATCAAGCTGACTATAGACAATATCTGAAAAAGTTATATGTGGCATTATTAGTTGTACTGCAAGCCTACGACGAGTTTCAAGAGGGATAAAGTTTGAGGAAGCTCGTAAATAACGCAAAGTACCGCAGATTTTACTTATAATGTAATTAATATGGTCAATACAGGTTAATCTAGAGTTAATTATGAAACCAAGGTTTTGCACTTTATTCACAACCTTCAATTTATCAGTTACTATTGACAAAAGCTGAATATCCACAAAGCATGAATCATTCCTTGCAATTGGTAGCACTTTAGATTTTAAAGGATTGATAAAAAGTAAGTTGGTGACTGCCAACTTGTTAAGCAATGCCAGACCATAGTTTAATCTTTAAGTTAAGTCTTCTAAAAGACCAGTAGATCGAGAGAGGTATAGCTGAATGTCATCAGCATAAGCATGAACGGTTGCATATTTACAAACAGAGAAGACGTCATTTAAAAAAATAGAGAAAAGTAAGGGACCCAAAATAGACCCTTGAGGCACACCGGCAGAAACAGAACAAAGAGACGAACAATTGTTATCAACTTTAACCCGTTGCATTCTATTATCTAGGTAATTGGATACTAGTTTAAATGCACTGTCACTAAAATAAAAAAATGTTTAAGCTTATAACAAAGCAGATTGTGATTGACAGAGTCAAAAGCTTTGGAGCAATCTATAAGGCAAAGAAGAGTCATAAGATTCTTGTCATGGGCTATTCTAATGTCATCCATTATTTTCATTACTGCTGTCGAATAACTGTGACCAGAGCGAAAGCCAGACTGCAATGGGGATAAAAGATTGTGGACATGTAGGTACTCAGAAATCTGATCAGACATTATTCGTTCAAAAACCTTACTAAGAGCAGGGAGTATACTAATAGGTCTGAAATCTTCAGAGACAGAAGTAGATTTAGCCGCAGGCATGACCGTGGCAATCTTCCATAATTCTGGGAAATGGGAGCAAGTAATGCACTGATTGATAATATGAGTAAGGGGCGCTAAGATAAAGTGAATAACTAATTCGATAAATCTGATTGGCATTTCATCAATCCCTACTGCATTGGAATTAATTTTCATTATGCATTTGGCTACGTAATCCTCACTAACAGATGAGAACTCAAAAGATGGCAAGGGAAAATAAGTTGCTTGTGCTGTCAACACGCCATTGTTGCCATTAAATATCCTGTTTGAGGAAATGTCCCGAGAAGGACTTGTGCACCCATTTGCCAAAAAGAAGCCATTAAGTAAGTCTGGATCCAAATTACACACACTAGGCTCCTTACTGAACACTCTATACTTTTTTATATTTTGCCATAACTGTTTAGAGTTTAAGCCTGTATTAAACTTAGAACTGAAGAAATTTGTCTTTTCTTGTTTTTGTGAAGCAAATTTTGAGCTCTCCTGTACTTGTCCCATTTATCGTTTGTTTGACTATTTTTCCATTTAGAGTGGAGTTTATTTCTAGCTTTAATAGCAGACAATTTATTTATACAGCGAATTAAATTTGAATTCAGCGTAAAGGCACATGACGGTTAAACAGGACATTTTATTGACTCATGAGAACTCTAAGTTTATCATCCACCGAACTATAAAACCAGCAGTACGTCCAACTCATACCAGATAATTCATGACTTAAGGCGAACAAATCTATTGATTTGTAGTCACGATAAGAGAAATTGACCTGAGAAGTTTTGCTTAGATTTATATTAAGACAGTAAAAAAGTAAGTCATGATCAGACAAAAAACTCATTTGACCAAACAAAGAACATAAGAAACATCAAGCAAACTAGGCTCACAGTCTTGCATATAACGAGTGGGAGTGTGGTGCTCTGTTACATCACCACATAGAGTAAATCTCTACATTCTATTTTACCTTTTTTTACATTAATACTTACACTTGTCTATTAAACACTTGTTATAAAAAAACATTTTGAATTTTATTCATTTATTATATATTCAGAAATTTTCATTTTGAAAATTTCAGTTGTGAAAATTATTCAAATAAAACAGTTGTAAAAATATTCCCAAATAAAAAAAAGTAAAAAATAAATTTTTCCTTAAATAAAATAAACATAAAAAAAAGCTACAAGCCTTCGCACCAAAACTGGCGATCCTGAAACGAACCACATCAAGACCTTTCAACAAGAATTTATTACGACACAAACGCTTCGTTTGGGTCAGCAGCAAAGTGACACCAATTCTGCTACAGAGTCCCAAGCAAACTTTAAACTCACTAACAGAAATTGGCACTACATCAGCAGATGGCTTAGTTAATGAGAATCGGCTAAATCAAACACGTTCCACAACCGATACGTTACCAACAAGAGCTACGCCAACGCCCACTACACCTACTGTGTACACTACACTTACTCCACACACCGGAGAGGGAGATAACACACCATTCATAGACTTTGAGGCTAACCCTCTCACACCGCCAACACAAATACACACGGTTGCGGTAAAATTACCTAGATTCTGGACGAGTTGTCCAGACGCTTGGTTCGCACATGCGGAAATACAATTCCAAGCGAAAGGAATCACAGTTAATAAGACTAAATACGAATACCTGGTAACATCGTTACCACAAGAAGTCATAGTCACTGTGCTAGACTTTATCCAAAAACTGCCAAAACAAAACACATACGAAGGGCTTAAAAAGACATTGCTCGATAGATTTTCACTCAGCCAAAACAAGCGATTTGATAAAATCCTTTCGGATTCTGAGATGGGTGACCAAAGGCCATCTCAGTTCTATCGGTCACTTCTTCTACTAGCTGTGTTAACAGTTAGTGGCGATTTAATTTACAAATTATGGTTACGCAAGTTGCCAAAAAGTTTAAATATCGCCTTGACCGCGTCTGGACACAGAGAACTAGAGGTACTCTTAAAACTAGCAGATGACTGGCAGTGCAATTTCTACCATGTCTAAAAAGCCAGCTTCCGGCTCAGAAGAAGTAATGGCGATTACCCAACGTTTCGCGGAGACCACGTCCAAAATTTTAGAAAACTTTAATAAGTTGACACTGGAGGTACAAGAACTGAGAAGTGAACGTTCTCAATCACAAAGCTCAAACTTCCAAAGGTACTCCAGACGTCGTTCATCTAAAAGAGAAGTGTCACAACAAAAACCGGCCAACTGGGTTTGTTGGTACCACTACAAATTTGGCAGAGCGGCCAGACGATGCGAACAACAATTTTTTTCCGTAAGTCGATATTGCTGTGCCGTTAGCAGCTTGGAGTGTCAAATCAGATTTTTTATAAATTTTGAATTTGGAGAATGGCAATACGGAAACTTCAGCGCCACTGTCGATTAAGAAATATAAGTTATTGTCCTTGTCAAATATGAATAAACGGCGTGAATAAATCATTAGCCGTTGCAATGATGGTGTTTCTTAGTTTAATGTGATTGGTGGGTGTATTGTGGTTTGGTGTGGATGCCGTTTGAACATTTCCACTTTGATATAGTCGGTTCTTTGCCAATTTAAAAAGGGTATAGATACCTACTTACCGTAGTCGACAGGAACACTCGTTGGCCAGAAGCATATCCGCTGAAAGACACAAACACCGACACGATAGTCGACACTCTTCAAAGAGAGTTTATTTCACGTTTTGGAGTTCCATTGAAGGTTACCTCTGATCGAGGAGCACAATTCACTTCCGCGACCTTAAACACATTTCTCAAAAATCTCGGTTGCCAACATATAACTACTTCGGCTTACCACCCACAAGCCAACGGCATGGCAGAGCGTTTTCACCGCCAGTTAAAGGTTTCCCTTATCGCGACAAACAACCAGACAAATTGGTTCACAGAGTTGCCACTGGTTCTTCTGGGCCTTAGATCCTCAGTCAAAGAAGACATCAAAGCGTCGCCAGCTGAGATGGTCTTTGGCCAGCCGCTCAGATTACCGAAACAAATAGTAATTCGCAACAATGAAACTTTAAACCCTTCAGAGATGCTTTCAAAAATCAAAAAAGTAGTCGAAAACAAACAATCACACATTTCACACCATAACACAAAATTCCAACAACACGTTCCTAAGGAACTCAACACTTGTAAATTTGTCTTCGTTAGAAACGACACCATACACAGCAAGCTCAAGGAACCCTATGATGACCTTTCGAAGTAATCAACCGACACCCAAAATACTTCACAATACTCAAAAATTACACACATACTACAGTTAGCTTAGACCGTTTAAAACCAGCATCAATTAATACAGACACAACAACAACAACACAATCTAAAAGAAAGGTAAATTTTAACTTACTTAGAAATACAACAAGATTCATTTGAGGAGGGGGAATAATGTGGTGCTCTGTTACATCACCACATAGAGTAAATCTCTACATTCTATTTTACCTTTTGTTACATTAATACTTACACTTGTCTATAAAACACTTGTTATAAAAAAACATTTTAAATTGTATTCATTTATTATATATTCAGAAATTTTCATTTTGAAAATTTCAGTTGTGAAAATTGTTCAAATAAAACAGTTGTAAAAATATTCCCAAATAAAAAAAAGTCAAAAAATAAATAAATTTTTCCTTAAATAAAATATACATAAAAAAAAGCTACAAGCCTTCGCACCAAAGGAGTATCAGAATACACTACCTTCAAGCCACTCAACGATGACAGGTAGTTTCTGTAGCAGAGTAATTCCGTAATAAATTAATATTTAAGTCCCCACAAACAAAAATGAAATCGTTGTCAATGACTTTTGTAGAAAGGTCAGAAAAAAATATTTCAGGATTAATGCATCTATTCGGGTTGTATACACAAGAGACGAAGATTTTTTATGATTATCGAAGATTTCAACATTAATAAACTCCCAAACATCATTACATATAAAAAATAAAAAACTTAAAAAAATCATTACATTTATTTACAAACTTAGCATTGGGACTAGACTTACAAAAGATAGCAACACCACCTCCCCTTCTACCACTTCTGTAATTTCGGAAAAGTCTAAATCCATTAAAATTATAAAAAGAATCAGGAATATCTCTCTCGAACCAGGTTTCAGTAACACACACATATCAACTGTTGAATTTTCAAGAATATATCTAGCCTGGTCAAGTTTTATTCCGTTTAAACTACGCGCATTAAAATTTATCACATGTAAACCAGTACGTTGATTACATAAAACACTAATTAAGGCTTAAAAAAAGTAGTTTTTCCTCAGTTGAAACACTTCACATTATAGCGCTGCTATTTTTTTGACCGCAGCTGTACATATGAGTGAGTGAACAAACTTTTAGTTTTCAAAACGACCACAAAAAAGCAAGAATATCTCGGTACTGGTTCACACCTCCTAAACTGATACAAGATTGGCGATTATTGCTATATACATACATTTTTATGTTTTTTATGATTTCTTTATATTTTCGTAATCTTTGGCTTTACTTTAATAAAGCAAACTTTGATATTACTTACCTAAAAATATTCATAGACACATAGTTCCCAAACACTTAGGTATATATGGGCATTTCCGCAAAATAATCTGCCACGACTGACATTTGAAATGTTACTGAAAATTCTTTTAAGCTGATCTCAATTCGTGTTTCTTAAAAAAGGCATTGCACGCAATGAATGGTAACAAAAGTTGAAAAATGTTGACAAAAGTTGAAAAATTTTAATGAAAGTTTGAGTTTTATAAGTATTATAAATACTCGTACATACAAAGTTTAATTCAATTTTTATCAGTTTTCGATTGTTCAATAAAATGTATAAAACTATAAAATATTTGCACTTCTTTGAAGGGAAAAATCTGTAACTTATCGCAACTTATCTTAAACTTATCGTATTATGGTTTTTAT
This sequence comes from Dichetophora obliterata, assembly GCA_963920525.1. Classification (NCBI taxonomy): domain Eukaryota; kingdom Metazoa; phylum Arthropoda; class Insecta; order Diptera; family Sciomyzidae; genus Dichetophora; species Dichetophora obliterata. The sequence continues at coordinate 74,490,116 of OY986436.1, forward strand.
AAAAATAATTAAAATAGATTTTTCAACGAAACAATTAGGAATATTTAGCAATATCCCAGATTATATTAAAAAACTTACATAAAAAACTTTCACTTTGCAGATTTTTTTGTCTATATTGATGCAGACAAATACCATTTCTATTTTTGTGTCACGTAACGTATCAGTTTTGGTGGCTTCTGTCTAGGAGCTGAACTTTTGAGTCGCACATAGTGCGCTTAGTAAACTATTGAAAAATCACTAATAAATAAAACTGTAAGTTTTATTTTTCTTTGTTTTTCCCACTCACTAAAGACGTACGACTGTCACGTGCGTAGCCACGGAAATGCCCACATGTTGATGCTTAAAAATAAAGTACGCAATAAATTTAGAAAATACTCTTTAATAGGAAGGATATGATAGTTGATAGTCTGGATAGGCATTCACCGAAGTTTGCTGCGAATAACCGTAATCCTTCAAATAGTTATTCAGATTATAGTTAGGAGGTGGATTATTTTCGTTTATTGTAGGATTTAAGTAAGATGAGTCCTGTGGGTACTGCAAATTACTGTTATCAGCAATATACTGCCTTTCTGGACTTAAATTGTAATTTGAATTCGAAAAATCGGAGATTGCAGATGATGCAACGGCTGCTGCTGCTCCTGTAGCGATTTGAGCAGGGTCATTTGAGTAGGATCCAACATTTGGTTCTGGTACCTGGCTATACTGCTGCTGCTGCTGTGCATATTCTTGAGGTTGATAACTATTTGGGGATAAGGCGTTTGGAGGTGATTGGTAATAAGCGGGTTGAACTTCTTGAGCTTGATTTTGCGGCTGCAAAAATTGTGGGGAGTCATACGTTGGTACTGGTGGAACGGCCTCAGATCCATAGATCTGCTGGTTATAGTCTTGTTGTTGCTGGTTCTGAGAGTAATACGCATATGGATTATTGTTATATCCAACTTGTGGGGCAAGTAGTTTTGAGATTTCGTCTAAGGACAGCGAGGGTGAGTTTACAGCTGCGTTTTGATTGTTGTAATTTGATTTCTGTCTTTCTGGGTAGGCTGCAGGTGCAGCAACACGTGCATCAGCACTAGCCGAGATAGTCGATGGTTTCGGTGAGTCATAAGCGAGGTTAATTTCGCCTGAGTTTTCAATTGGATACACAGGGCCAGCTGGTTTTTCTACAGGGACGGTGGGCTTGGGAGCGGGAATGGGCTTGGGAACGGCAGCAGGTTTTCCATAAGATCCATCGTAGTATGGATTAGGAACAAACAAACGCTCATGAATATGCTTAATTTCAACTCGCCCTGGCTGAATGTTCTTCACGATCTTGTTTGTTTGTGTAATACGCTTTTTAGGATCAACATTGACAACAATCTTGCGACAGAATTCCTTGCAGCCAACTTTACATTCACAGTAACAGTTTTTGAATTGATCAGATGAAGGTGTAGTTGTTTCTGGGTATAGCGGGGGCGCAGGTGTAGTGTAAACAGGAGCAAGTGTTGTTGTTGTTGTTGGAGGTGCTTTTGTTGTTGGAGGAGCTGTTGTTGGTGGTGGTGTTGTTGTCGGCTGTACTGTAGTAGTTGTTGGAATAGGTGTTGTAGTGCTGGTTGGTGCATAAGTTTTTATTGTTGTTGTTGGTATAACTTTATTGCAAGGTACTTCTTCCCAAATTTCCTCTTCACAGTCCGAACACAATTCTCCTGCAATCGCTGAGCTCACATACAAACTCGCTGTCAGCAGGAGAAGACAAAGATAGACATTAAGCTGAAAAGAGAAAGAGAATTAATTGTGTGTAAAGGAGTAAATTGATTTCGAAGTTAAACTTCGTTACTGACATTTCATAAATTTTACAGAAAAAAATTGCTTTCTCAAAAATGGGAAATAAATCAGAGAAATTTTTTAAAAATTTCAAAATTTCAAAGCGCTTGGTACTGGTTATGGTTGTACAGTAATTTCCGGATATAAGAGCACAGCAACATGCTCAAAATTCAAATACATTATCCGGGAAAGTCTTATATGGAAATACTGGTTAAAAGCAGGTTTGGAGCTTATACGAAAAACCCGCTTAACAAACCTTTTGGGGATTATATAAAAAAAATTCGCTTAATGACACAACCGCTCTTATGCTTGGCTTAGCTTACGCTTGTGTTTATGCTTGGAAATTGATGGCTTTCTCTAGCATCAAGTTAGTAGAAATTGCTGCACCAGATGATCTCACTTGATTGAACCAGATTAGTGACACCTGCTCTACTTCAACTTCTTTCCCATGCCTCATCCGTTTAGTAGCCGATTTACACGTTAACGATTTGGCAGTAATTCCAGCTGCATTTCTTAAAATTATGTGTAATGAACTTGCGGAGCACCCATTTTTTGAACACAACTGAGCTTTGGTAATTGTTTTGCTCTCACCAATTATTTTGATCTTTTAATTTATTGAAAGCGTTCTCCTTTTATTTACAAACATGCTGTAAATAAATATACGTTTCAGCCTTGAAAAGCATAAAAAATTATTTAATTTACATTTTTTCGTTGTTTGCCACTTGCCGCCATAACATAATAAACATATGTTTTTCGGCATGCAAACAAAAAGACCAAAGGTTACCATGCCGCAAAATAAAAAAATCATCACAACGCTGCCAACTTTTTTATTTATTTTTTATCCGGGGATTTTTGTATGAATTTTTTCTAATGGTTCACACATTTGCAACGTAATAAGCGGGATAATTTCTTAAGCGGGAAATACTTTAAACGAGAATTATCCTGTCTATTGCTTATGGGGACTTTTCTTGACCTAATTTTGTTAACTTATAAGAGGGGAAATTCATTAAACAGGGGGGGGGGCTTATATCCAGAAATTACTTTAGATAAAACATACAACATACATGGTGTACAAAATACACCCATTTAAATGTATAAAAGTAATATTTTTTACACTTTTCAGACATTTATAGTATTTTAGTGCACTAAACACTCGTTCTAGTAAATAAAATTCAATCTTTTCAGAAATACAGTATCCGACAAAACTATGCGTACCCGAAGATAATATTTCTATTCTATGCTCATATATTTTTTTAAGTCTCCGAACTGTGAAACTTTTTGTTGTTGTATTCTTGGAACCATGTAAGTAACACATCACGCCACAAAATAAGTCCCGTTCGATTTCAATATATTTGCTGTAGTGAATTATTTCTGATCAGTCACGCTCAACACACGACAAAAGTATGCGTACTTTGAATTTAGAGAGTAATAAGTTTTTTGCGTGCTAACAATTTTCAAATATTTTTGTGGTAAAATTTTAACAGCTGCATTTTGATCTTTTAAATTAATTTTAATATCCATTAAATAGCTTTTTGCAATGTTTGATTGCCATAAAGCCAAAATCAAAGGAGATAAACATTGATCTTAGATAACATATTATAGCGGATCATAATAATGGGCTGGGATATAGCGCAATTGGTAAAAAATATTCTACTAGTAAATCCACTATCCAAAGAGTCATAAGCAACTTTAAGAAAAATGGCGGCGTCAAGAGTGCACCCAGAACAAGACGGCCAAGGGTAACTACTGAGCGTGATGATAGCCGAATATTACGAGAGATAAAGAAGAAGCAGTCTACTTCAGCCAAGACAATACAAGAAACTTTTAAAATACAAATTTCCGAAAGAACTATTCTAGTCATTACTACGTTAAGAAACCTCATAACTAAAAAAAAAAGCCAAAAATCACGACTGGGATTCGCCAAAAAGTATTATAACATGCCTTTGACTTTCTGTTCTGTAAAGTTCTGTTCTATTTCTGTAAATTCGAGTTCGAATATTCAAAAAAAAAAGAGAGAAAGATTGTGCCGAAAGAGTAACGAGAGATTGCAAGCGGACTGTGTTAAAAAATTTATTAAATTTGGGGGAGGAAACTTATTAGTATGGAGCTGTTTTAGTTACAAAGTCTTATCAGAGTTGCTCCAAATAGACGGCAGAATGCCGGGAGAATAGTATGTGTTGCTTTTGAGAACTTATTTAATGGATTTAGTTAAAAAAATGGGTCTGCAAGATAATTTTATTTACCAGCAGGACAACGACCCAAAATATACAAGTCGTGTTGCTAAGGACTATTTTGATCAAAACTCAATAGAAGTTTTAGAATGGCCCTCCCAAAGCTCAGACTTGAACCCTATTGAGCATTTGTGGCAATATCTCGATGATAAGCTTGATAGGACCTCTTGCCAGTCCAACAAAAGAGAAATGTTTACCAAACTGCAAATACCAGAAACGTATATTCAAAACTTAGTTCATAGTGCCTCGTCGTCTTATGGCTGTAATTAACGCAAAAGATGGAAACACGAAGTACTGAGGTCATACATACAAGGTAGGTTATGAAAAATGAGGAGTATGCATACTTATGTCGTTGTAAAATATTATGCTCTTTCAGATTAACTCGCCTATTATATTTATATGATTGGAGCTGAACTTTTCAATTTGCATTTTCAACTTGTACAGCCTTTATGTAAAAATAAAATAATAATTGATAAAAATCAGACAACTATTCACAATAATAAATATATGTATGTTCGTTTCAATTGACGAGAGGTACGAATAGTTTTGTCGGATACTGTATATAATACACTTATTCAAGCTCATAAAATACATTTTCAAATATGTTCTATTTAGCAGAGTTGGGCGTAGTGCACTTAATTTGCAGTTTCAGCTTACATGTACTGATGGTGTAAAATTATTCTCTATCTGCTATTATTTTTGACTGCTGAATTGAAAAATAAAAGCCTCACTATACATGAGTGATAGTGATAGTGAAAAATTTCTCACTCAAATTCATGTCAGATTAGTGGGAAAAAAATGTTTACAGCTTAGTGGAACATTTTTTTTTGCACTAAATAAATAGTGCAAAAAAAATACTTGCATTAATAGTGGTACAGTAGTTTTGACTTAACTGCCACACCGTGTTTTGCACGCAATTTGTGGCAGGTAAGTCAAAATGGCACTAAAGTTAAATTTTTTAACTGCCAAAAATTGGCAGTTATCTGATTCGTTTACCCTTTCGTCTGATCTACATATTGTTTTGATTTATACTAGGAACTCACATACATACACACAGTTTTATTTTTGTTTTTTTTTTTAAACCAAGAGAGAGAGTTATAAAGAGAATGAGAGAATTATAGAAAGGCTGCGAGCATTCTAACCAAAACAAACTACATACATACATAGTTTTCGTTAGCAACATTTGCAAAAAAAAATTTGTGGCTGTTATATGAAAAATTATCCATGAATTTGGGATAATAATTCCAAATATTTGTGGCAGCTAACTTAAATTGGCACGTATGAAATTGGCACTTAAACAAGTACATTTCATACGAAATTGAAGAAATGAGTGAAATTTTGTGGTTTCTGGCAGGTATCTCAAATTGGCAGCTATTGGGGGTTGGAATTAGTTTTAAAGGTTTTTTTTCGGTTTTTGAGCATTTATTTAGAAACAACGGTACAATGTATATTATTCAAAGTATTGTCCATCGTTAGCTACAACATTTTCCCATCTTTCTGGCAGCATATGGATTCCGCGTCGGAAGAACGATTCGTCTTTTGAGGCAATCCATGAATCGACCCATTTTTTGGTATCCTCGTAAGAAGTGAAGCGCTGCTCAGCCAAGCCATGCGTCATCGATCTGAATAGGTGGTAGTCGGAAGGAGCTATGTCTGGGCTATAAGGCGGGTGGGGTAGCACATCCCAATTCAGCGCCTCCAACGTTTCCTTGACGGTTCTTGCAACATGTGGCCGTGCGTTGTCATGTTGAAAAACCACTTTGTCGTGTCTTTTGGCATATTCCGGCCGTTTAACCTTTAATGCTCGGCTCAATTGCATCAATTGTTGTTGGTAGCGTTCCCCAGTGATGGTTTCGTTAGGTTTTAGCAGCTCATAGTACACGACACCCTTCTGATCCCACCAAATACACAGCATAAGCTTGGCGCCATGAATATTCGGCTTGGCCCTCGATGTTGATGCATGGCCGGGTGGTCCCCACGATTTTTTTCGCTTAGGATTATCGTAATGGATCCACTTTTCATCGCCAGTGACAATACGAAAAAAAATCTTCCTTTTATGCCGTTGAAGCAGTTGTTCGCACAACCAAAATCGCCGTTCAACGTCTCTCGGCTTCAACTGGTACGGCACCCAATTTCCTTGCTTTTGAATCATTCCCATGGCCTTCAAGCGTTTGCCGACCTTTGATAAGTCGACTCCCAATGATTCTGACAATTCTTGAAGGGTTTGACACGGGTCTTCATCGAGCAAAGCCTCCAATTCCTCATCTTCAAACTTTTTCGGCTGGCCCGGACGCTCTTTGTCTTCCGTATCAAAATCACCACTTTTAAACCGACGGAACCAGTACTCACAAGTAGAAATCGATGGAGCATAGTCCCCGTAAGCCTCAGTAGGCGTGCGTTGTGCTTCAACCGCTTTTTTCTTCAAATGGAAGCACAAAAGTAAACCTTCCCGCAAATTGCGTTTTGTTGGAACGAAAGTCGACATGTTCACAGAGAAAAAAAATATATGTTGTTTACACTTCAGTGGAATGACACATGCTGAAAAATGAAGCTTAGACAATGTGCTTTGAAATGAATATAGTCACAGGTGTGCCCGATGCGATCTATTGATAGTTACGCCATCTCTTAGAAAACCTTTAAAACTAATTCCAACCCCCAATAAAAGAGTGGCAGTTAAGTCAAAACTACTGTACAGCAAAGAAAGATATCACTCAAAAGAAAACAGGAACAGTTTACTTGTAGTATTGAGTATTTAAATATTACACAGAAATTTGTATGTTTCTATGCTATTCTTAGTAAAATATAAAAATATTAAGTAAAACAAGAAAAATAAGCTATGCTAACAATTATTTGCTGTAAGTAATATAACTTTCATGAAACTATTATTTTAAATGACACCAATTTTATATAAACTGCCTATCTGATCCTAGCTTGGTGATGCTCATTAAGAACTGTTGTTGTTGTTTTCTTCGTAAACATACATGTAAACGTACATGTATATGTATATGACCAGGAGCTCGAAAAATAGATTTTCTTAGTTATAGATTTTTTTTTAATAAGAGTCTAACTGAAATAGTTTTAAAGCCAGTCATATTTGTAAGTTGAGTGGAAAAACTTTCAATTGAAGTTTTCATTTAGCAGGTTACTGCTTTTGAAAACAGACTTCTTAATATTGACTTACGAGGTTAAGACTTTTGTTTACTTCCAAAATTTGATCTGAAGTTTTTTTATTCTTAAGTTTGCAGATTGTTTAAAAAAACTGTGCGTTCAATTTTAAACATTTATTGAATAGTTATGGGTAAAAAAACACAAAAATACTTCAGTACATTTAAATATATAAAAGTAATATTAAGAGCCAATTTCAGTATGTGCTTAAAAGTGTTAGATTGATTATTCAGAACTTTTTAGAACACAAATTTCATTTTCAGAAATCAGAAATTAGCTATAATTTTTTTTAACAATAAAAAAACAAAAATAATAAAAAAAAATAATTTCCTATTTTGAAGTTTTAATAGGAAATTATGAATTTTCATGTTTTAAACTATCGTAGAAATAATAATAGTCAGCTGAAATATATGACTTTAATGTTTGCAAGTCTTAATATTTCTTAAATATTAATTTAAGAGGCTCCTTGTATATGTAAATCTTCAAGAACCAATTCAGTTTCGTTATGAAATTTATCAACCTTTCTTCGGTAAGGCAATTGTATACAATCATCACCTTAACTTAATTTGTAATAAGTTCCATCTGCTGAATATTTTACTATTCACGAGAATTTTTATATTCATAACATTTTTGTTTTAATTATATTTTTTTTTTAAATAATGACTAATAAATGTGAAACTTTGCACAAGTGTTTTACGTTTAACTTCATAGAATATAACGGCGGCTTAGATAAGTGTTGCCACGGTTTTTTTCTATCAACTGCTTGAATTTTAAACAATATACGAGGTTATTGCATTTACTTCAATTCCCGTTTTTTTGTACGAAAATACACAAAGAGTCTTAAAATTTTTGTGCTAGATGCATAACCTAATAATAAAGCTATTTTCATAAAAAAAGAAAATTAGAGTTTTTTGAGTTACGAGGTTAAGTCAGAGACCAGTCGATATAACATATTTTTACCCACACGAGTACTGCGTTAGTGGTATATTGACTTTATCACTCCATTTGTAACGCCCTCTAAGGTTAAAAGGTTAAGGCTTAAAAAAGTATAGATAGAAGTATATATCCTTGCATAGAAGTATACCAAGCGCGTCGGAAGCTAATTTTATCTGGAGGGGCAGTACAAATGGGGGTGCAAAAAAAATCACCAAAGTTTCTTAAAAGAAACATGAATATGAATAAACAAATTTTTTATTTTAGTTTCAAAATAAGAAAAAAATAAAACTAAGTAAAAATATTAAAATTTCATTATTTTTAAAAGTTATTCCAATTTCGATATTAGAGACCATTTTTTAAAGGATCTTTCATATCGTAATATGAAAATATAAGAAATAATTGTTGCTTTTATAAAGCAAGACTAGGTCTATTTTTACATGGTTTAAATGCAATAAGGTACAAAAAGTTATATCAATTTAAATTCTTCCAAAAAGTTTCTTTATGTCCTTGCAAGAAAAAATCTTTCACCACCTCCATCAAATTCAATTCTTTGGTTGTATCGAGAGATAGAAGAGCAAAACACAAAATACAAAAATATTATCGTTGTAAAAGAAACTGATATTTTGAATAACTTTGAAGTTTTCTTTTTAAATTGTTTATCTAGCTATATAAGCGGGGGGCAGCTGGCCCCCTTACACCCTGCTTGCTATGCTAATGAAGTATACCCTTGATAGAAATAAATATCTTTTGTATCAGCATCACCTCCTCAGTTTGTCGGCCCGTAATCACGATTACAGCCGTAATTTTTAAACTATCATATTAAAATTTAATAAGCTTAAAACGACCACGCCTACCTTGCGGTAAAATTACTCAAAACTCCACAAACATGAATACATGATTTGAATCTTGCAAATGGGCATTTCCATGGTCCCGCACGTGACGTTCGTACGCCTTTTATGTTGCTAAAAATTAAAAAAAGCAAAGAAAAATTTAAACTTTTTTGTCCTGTTTTGATTTTTGGTTAGCACTCTAGTGGCACTATATTTAGTGTAAAAAGTGGAAGCGATCGAAAGTATTGTCCAAAGAATAAGCAAAAAAAAAAAATAGGACATGTTACGTAACAAAAAATAGAAGTGTTTTTTAAAGTTGTTTTAATATAATCATGAATAATGTTGCCATATATTCACAATTGCTTCGTTGAATATTTTTTTAATATATACTTTGGGAGCTAGGAAGTAGTTGTAACAAAGTTTGGCAAAATAGATATATTTTGAAATATTTGTAACTTTAATGGAATTAATTATAGCGTCTAAATTTTTTCACGATATTAAGAAAAAATTTATGGAAAAGTTTGTTGATTTAAAAAGAAAAATTAAATTTCCGAAAAAAGTCGGGTAAAAGTACAACTTGCCCCAGAAACAAATGACTAGAGGGTTGTAGTCACACTAAAGAAATGCATTTAATCGAAATTTTAACAGCTTTTATTTTTTTTTTTTTTTTAATAAATTAACATATAATTTAATTTCAATTTAAAATTTTACATGAAATTAGCATAAAAATATTGGAAAAATTTATAAATATCTTTTTGAAGTAAAAAAGTTACAAGAAAATGTTAATCAAGTCAAAGAGCGTGCAGATTGTTACTCTCTTACTGATTGTGGTAAGAGATTGAGAGCAAAAACTCCATGTAAAATAACTAACTAAACCAGTGGTGTGTTTTTCATTTTGCTAAAAATCCCAAATGCATGTGTAAACGTCCCGGTTTTGCTCACTTTATCCCTTCTGAAAAACTCTGAAACCCCTCAAAAAATTCCTCCAATTTTAATGTCAACATAAACAAAATAAATAATTTTTATGTCTTTATATGCATGATTATTTAATGAACATGTAGTGAAATAAAAATTTTATTTATTTATTAAAAATGAATTGAGTTGAAAAAAGAAACTTATACCATAATAATATACAATAAAAATAATACGTATACATTGAAGTGCCTTGACTTGTATGGGAAGAAAAAAAAAACGAAAGCCATCAGTGAGCTAAAACTTTTTGCAGAAACCCACAAAAAAAATGTTTTTCGTTAATATATTGGCTGCTGTAATAGTTGAAAAAAAAATAAACTGTCAACAATTTAAGGTCGGAAAAAGTTCTTCCAATCTGAAAAAGATAATGCATGTGAATTTTATTTGAAATTTTTTTCAAGTTCTTTTCACTAAAATTCAATCAACTTCATTATTTCTCACGCAATCCTCGCTTTCAAAATATCGTTGGAAAGGTCTTAAGTGCTTGCTTTTTTTCCTGTTTAGAATTGCTTAAATTGATATATATTAAAGCTAAATATTATTTATAAAATAAACACTCCCTAAAAAAATACAATAAGAAATAAGAAAACGAATGAAAGTAATAATGGGTGTATTTCTTTATTCATTCCGGATAAAGGACAGAACGAATAGAACAGATTGTTGAATTAAGATTGTGAGCTTTAGATCAAGTAAGTTTTTCAAGAAGGCAACAACAACAACAACAACTCTGTATAGAGTCAATCACTTAGCTGACTAGACAGTCTGTTTCGGAAATCGCTACATATTCCTCTTCAGTAGTCTTTGAGTGATTAAGCTGTGATCAACTCACTGTTTAAACTAGCATATGAATGTGCAGATTCTGGAATTCATTCTTATGAATTGTATGGCTGCTAATCATATGACATTTCAAAGCAGTAGGCTATTTATAGATCACCGCCATCAACTCTATCAAGGGTTGCCATCTGTTCTAGTTGCTTCTTCATTTATTTCAATATTCATTCAGTTAGAACACTAGCTTCTGGCGAAGCAAAAACTCGTTTCATTTCTATGGTGCATTTCGACAAACAATCGAACACCAATGAATATTGAAATAAATGAAGAAGCAACTAGAACAGATGGCAACTGTACCAATTTAGTTTAAAATGCAATATTAAAAAAAAATACTTATTAACAAAAACTATGAAGCTGCTCGTAATTCTGCCAAAAGTGCCCTTTTTCTTTTGAAAAATGGATAAATGTAAAAATAAAAAATTGAAGCTACATAAGTAAAGGCCCAACCAAGTTATACTTAAGCAAGCAAAAGTTTGAGAGCGAAAGCACGCATTTACACAGCAATATATGAAGTCGCCTAAGTTTTGTCTAAGCATTCTTTTCGTTCAGTTTTTCAACTTTCGTTTACTTTTTGAAACTTGAGAGAGAGCGCTGGACATCGTAGTTTGCTGAGCAGAATAGGGTTGCTAACAGTATTGAAAATGTGTTTAGTCAAAATATTTTTATATGAATGCTAACAGTACTGAAAATGTGTTTAATTGAAATTTCATTATTTGTATGGCAAATTTTTCAAAAAAAAAATATTGTTTTTTTTTCGTTTGTGTATATTTAAGCAAATTATGGAAAATGTGTATATTTTTGCTGAGAAATTTTGCATTTTCCACAGCTATTAAGCCTAGCAGCACAATAAACATGTTTTTTGTGGTAGCTGATGGCAACCCTTTTTAACATATCTACACAAATTTTTTTTATCTGTCAATTGAAAAAAATACGTTAATTTGTTTATTCAAAATTAATGCAGATCCCAATTTTGTTGATAAACTCATAAAAATTGCTAAGAAACATAAAAACATATATGAAAAAGCTGGGTGGCACTACTTCAACAAATTTTTCAAAGAATTTTTGAACTTTTTTTAATATAATTTTGTGAGATTTTGTAAACGTTTGACATTTTCTTAAGCATGAAATCTGCCAACTTGGGCGACTTTTCTACTTAATCATACATTTCGTCAACTTTTCTCTGAGACTTTTGTTTGCTTAAGCAAAACTTGGTTGTGTCTTTAGCCTGCAGACTGAAAGCTCTTTAGCGACGTCAGAATTTATCTATATCTATACTATTATAAAAAAGGAGACTCACGAAATTTTATTCAGAATAAGCTTGGTCACCACTGAACCGATTTTGATAATTCTTTTTTATTCGATTACTATGATAATTTAGATTGTCATAGCTTACCAAGGTTTTCTAAAATTTTTTTTAATTATTACAAAATCACGTATTTTATTTGATGCTTACATACAACAGCAGCAGCAAACAAAGCCTTTCTCTCTTTGTCGCGAGAGCTTCTCTCAATATAGTACGGCAGCCATGTTGTGTAGTTGCTTTCAGTGAGATTCTTGCTGTCATACAGTGTTGATCATGTCAGAATAACCAGGTAGGGTAAAGAGATTCACCACACCGACAGCTAATGTCAAAATCATGTCAAAATACAAAATACACTACTGCCGTATTTTCAAACAAAAATCCATGATTGAATCATTAAGGGTATTCAATGTTGCGTGGTTTTCAGTGTGGCTAAAAAAACCCCTTAGTATTAATACCACACTTTAACAACCTGTTTTTGTATACTATTGTTGTTGTTTTACATGAAAGCTCTACAAACCAAAAGTCTGGTAGTTTTAAGTAGCCCAATGATATGTTTGATGAACGTGGTTTTTAAAGTTCCATAAACATGTGTTGCTTTATGTGTTTTTACAGCATTTTGACTGTTTCTTTGTATTTCGTTTGTTTTCCAACAAGCCAATTAGATTCGTTTGCTTAAGGCCCAACCAAGTTATGCTTAAGCAAACAAAAGTCTCCGAGAAAAGTTGACGAAAAGTATGATTAAGTAGAAAAGTCGCCCAAGTTGGCAGATCTCATGCTTAACAAAATGTCAAACGTTTACAAAATCTTGATAAAAATATAATAAGAAAGTTAAAAAGTTCTTTGAAAAATTTGTTGAAATAGTTCCTGTCTTTCATATATGTTTTCATGTTTTTTACAATTTTTATGAGTTTATCAACGAAATTGGGATCTTCAATAATTTTGAAGAAATAAATTAACGTAATTTTTTCAATTGACAGATAAAAAATTTTTTATAGATATGTTAAAAAGGGTTACCATCAGCTAACACAAAACACATGTTTATTGTGCTGCTTGGCTTAAAAGCTGTGGCAAACACAAAATTTCTCAGTAAAAATATACACATTTTCCATGATTTGCTTAAATATACACAAACAAAAAAAAAAAACAATATTTTTCATTGAAAAATTTGGCATACAAATAATAAAATTTTAATTAAACACATTCTCAATACTGTTAGCAACACTATTCTGCTAAGCAAACTATGATGTCAAGCGCTCTCTCTCAAGTTTAAAAATGTAAACGAAAGTTGAAAAACTGAACGAAAGGAATGCTTAGACAAAACTTGCGCGATTTCATATATTGCTGCGTAAGTGCGTGCTTTTGCTCTTAAACTTTGGTTTGCTTTAAGGCCCAACCAAGTTATGCTTAAGCAAACAAAAGTCTCAGAGAAAAGTTGACGAAAAGTATGATTAAGTATAAAAGCTGCCCAAGTTAGCAGATTTCATGCTTAACAAAATGTCAAACGCTCACAAAATCTTGACAAAAATATATTAAAAAAGTTCAAAAGTTCTTTGAAAAATTAGTTTAAGTAGGCCCTACTTCAGCTTTCTTATAAATGGTTTTTATGTTTTTGTACATTTTTTATTAGTTTTTCAACAAAATTAAAATCTGCATTCATTTTGAATAAATAAATTAACTTATTTTTTTCAATTGACAGAAAAAAAATTTGTATACATATGTTAAAATGGGCTGCCATCAGCTAAGAAAAAAAAATACGTTTATTGCGCTGCTTGGCTTATAAGCTGTGGAAAAAGTAAAAGTTCACACCAGAAAGATACAAATTTTCCATTATTTGCTTAAATAGACACAAACAAAAAAAAAAATCTTTTTTATTGAAAAATTTGGCATACAAATAAAAATATTTTAATTAAACACATTCTCAATACTGTTAACAACCCTATTCTGCTTAGCAAACTACGATGTCAAGCACTCTCTCAAGTTTCTAAAGTAAACGAAAGTTGAAAAACTGAACGAAAGGAATGCTCAGGCAAAACTTGGGCGACTTCATATATTGCTGTGTAAGTGCGTGCTTATGCTCTCAAACTTTTGTTTGCTTAAGCATAACTTGGTTGAGCCTTTAGTTTCGTTTGATGTGTAAGTGTTTTTTTGTGTGCATGTATTTTCACATGTGATGTAGGCTGCATATTTATGCGCACTGAGAGCGGAATCTGTTAAATATTATTCTTTATACTAAACTGGAAAACAAGGAAGTACAAGTTTTTATTTTTAAGCAAAATTTGAAGCAGTGTCCTAGAATTTGCTAATGTAATAAGGCAGATTGGGCCATTCGCTATAATTTCATTGTTTCAAACAGTCGCGCTTTGTTGTTTTTGGTTTTTTTTAAATTAATATTTATATTGAAATTAAGAACCCAAAAAAATAAAAAATAATGGACAATAATAATTTAGCGAAAATAAAACTTTAAAATCACATAAAAACATATTTGTTTCATTAAATATACATTCCTTCTTACTTTATCTCATTTACCCTAGTACAAATTCCCCTCAAAGCATTTGTCTCACAATAATCAACAATACTGAAAAGTGGCATCGTTAAAATTAATTTTGACATTAGCTGTTGGTGTGGTGAATCTCTTTACCCTACCTGGTTATTCTGCCTACTACCTGGTTATTCTTTACCCTACCTGGTTTTTTGTTTGACAACCTATTGTTTGACAACCTATTTTTCTGTTTGACAACACGCAAGAACCACTGAATCGATTAAGACGATATAGGTATCAAACGATTTTTATTTAAACGTAATCGTATAATGCTATGTTATATTTGCCACGCCTACTTTTCACACCCACTTTTTGCAAAAAATGCTATATTTCAGACGATTTTGGTCGTATAAGACCAAGAACAATATAAAGAAGATCACGCCTTAAATGGCAATATACTGCGCAGGTCTACGTCATAAGGGAAAATACATCCAAACAAAAATATCACACAAACAACAAATGAAACTAAGCAAATGAATCTGATTGGCTGATTGGGAAACAAACGAAATACACACAAAAAAACAGTCAAACTGCTCTTAAAATAAATCGGGCAACATAGCTATTTTTTGTGAGGGCGTCAACACGGAAGTCAACACCCCAATAAGATATAAAATTTTTATCAAAGATAGTAATGAAAAATATTAATATTTTTTTTTTGTACAAGCGTTGTTTTTTGATTAAAAATGATTTATTTTACAAAATCAAGATTTTATAAAAAAATGAGGAGATTTTGAAATCGAATACCCCTATTCAAAACTTTTTACTACGTTTTTTTCAATCAGTTTGACTCTCTTTTCTCTTGCACTTCTGACGTCACATGCACGTGATCACAAGGAGAGCGGACATGCGCAAGGCGGAATCTTGAATATATATTTCTTGGTATAAGACTACAATTTCAAAAACCAAAAAAACCTAGGAAAATTTATGTCATCATAAAAATTACTGTTTAAATAAAGTATTCTAATAAAAGAAAGTATTTTTTTAATATTTAGTCCAATTTTTCATAATAAAACAAACCAAACACAATAATTTTTATATTTTGCATTTAAAATACTTAATACTAAATTCTTTAATTTTAAGATTTTAAATTTTTACATGGTATTTAATATTTTTATCGCAGGCAAAGCAGCGGGTGTTTGCTAGTATAAGTATACATGGCTGAAAAAGCACTTAGCTCGAGAGCTAATTTTGAGCATCGCGGCCCTAAATTAAGTAAAAATCTCTTTAGGTCACACGGCATTACGTCATGAAATTAATTTGTATGCATTTTGTGTTTTTTGAGTGGTTACAGGAATGACATAAAACGTCA
This sequence comes from Dichetophora obliterata, assembly GCA_963920525.1. Classification (NCBI taxonomy): domain Eukaryota; kingdom Metazoa; phylum Arthropoda; class Insecta; order Diptera; family Sciomyzidae; genus Dichetophora; species Dichetophora obliterata. The sequence goes on from OY986436.1 coordinate 74,506,032, forward strand.
AGAATGACAAAATCGTCTTTGGAGATCACAGTTATCAGAGATTACTAAAACACTCTTCCGCACGTAGGTGATAGTGGGGCACATTTGACTTAAGCGTTTTCGGAGTGGACGCACCATAATATTAATATTGTACTTAAATTTTATTTGTGCAATTGACAGCATGTGATTTCACGAAGTGTTACAAAGTTAGACACTTTTTACATAACTCGAAAAAAGCAACTCGTGTTTTTGTGTTTTTTGTTGCGCTGATGTAATTTTATGGTATAGATACGCAAGGATTTTTCAAGTTGATCTTAGCCGTTACATCATTTATTGATTCATCATTCAGATGAATCTTAATATAACTAAATGAAAAGGAAAAAAAATATGAAAAGTCAACTAGAGCTTCTGGGGACACAATTGACGTTTTTAAAAAGAGCACTTTTGACAAGGTTGTTGAGAATATCGCTCTAACTTTACGCAACGAAATTGAATTGTTGAATTAAAGTTGCCGTATCCTGAAAATCCATCTTCCACATCACGATGCCGCACAAAGTATATTTTTAAAATAAATTTTGGAAACTATTATTTAAAATAAGTGGATATGATTGGTGTTCTTAAGCATAATCAACCTGTGATAAATATGAGCTCGTTACTCTTACTTTTTTTACATTGATTACATTTTTTCATTACTAACAATATACAGATATACAAATGTATTAAAGTTTTGTTTAAATAATATTATGTAGTTTCAGTATAAACATTTTATAAGCTGCTATTTCGAGTTATTAATGAGAATAAACATACTTGTCAAATGCTCCCCTTCAAAAGTCAAGGGTGCCCCTTCCACGGTACACATTTGACAAATTTACTTTTTTTTAAAGGGGTTGAATAAGGTAGATACACGATTTTTTATGGGTTATTGGTTACTCAATAAATAAGGTCAATAACGAACGTTTGCGACAAATTATTAAACTCTCAATTTTTGCCTAAAAATATCCAAGAACTATGACCCCGTAAGAAAGGTGTAAAATCTGCCCCACTTTCCCCTATTTATCATATATTTGATAACTATTTTCATGTGTTATACTCAATTTCGCTTTAGTCTATCACTAACTTAATAAACAGTTAGTTACAGAAACGACAACTTTAAATTGTTACAGTTAAGTTTTGCATATTCCCTTTTCAACTAGACGCTTTAATCTACACAGTGGAAAAAATTTGAAACTTTTAGCTTATCAGTTTTGGTCAGTATCTTCCATTTTATTTAATTAAAAAGTTGATCATTGCAATACATATCTTAAACTTAGAGTCAAGTCAAAAAAAGAATATGGGTTTCTGTATTTTAAATGAAAGATAAAACTGTAGGCTTTATATAAAATATATTTTTGGCACCTTATTTTTGGCAAATTTTTGAGAAAATAATGGTTTTACTACTAATTAAAAGCAAAAGTAATATAAAACAGCTCACAAAACTTAAATTTTTGCTTAAATTTATTTTATTTGTATTTTTTCTAATAGATAATTTAATTATCTTTCCTATGTCATGTCAATATTTTGTTTCTATAACATAATGGTAAAGATATAGATATTTTATTGAAAAGATATTGTACCAAGAAAAACATTTTTAAGATCGATAACTTGTTGATTTATCGATTTCCTGTTCAATTAAACATATTTTTTTTTGTTCTGAACAAAAAACCATTTTCAAATCGTGGTCCCAAAGGTATTGTAATCGTGCCCTAATTTTTTTTCTGATAACAGCAATATATATATAGAACAAGTATTTTTAAAAAAAAATACAACGAAACACTAAAACTTAACTTTTTTCAGAGAAGACCACAAAACCCTGGATGTCATTTATATTTGAGTGAAATTATATATACAACATATATGTGTACGGGTGTTGTCAAACAAATAGACAACCTTTAATAAATAAATCATGGGTGTAGGCAAGGTTCATTTATATAAAGATTGCGTACATTTTTTGACGCATCCTTATTTTATGTAAACAATAATATTTTGATATTTTCCAAGTAGGGTTTTGTGATGCTTAAGAAATGCATTTTTCAGGGTTTCGCTGTGTACTTTTTACACTACTTTTCAGTGGCGAGTTAGCCGAGGTTTATTCGAGATTCACTCCCATAGAAACTCGAGTTGAGTTCAATTTCATTAAATTCACGAAACTCCACGAAACTTGTTAGATTAAAGCAAGGTTCATTTATATAAAAGTTGCGTACATCAAATATAAAGGGTCTTCATCATCAAATACAATTTCAAAAATATACAATTGGTCTGAAATTTCAGCAATACAACACTTAACTGATGCAATGTTTAAGGATGCACACAGCGTTCAGCTACCTGAAAAATGTAGTAGCTCTTTTTTTAAATGCCGCATTTATTTCAGAATCCGCAATTTTAACTCAAGCCTTGAACAGCAAAAAATAAAATACAGATTAATGGGAAGCAAGAAGTTACGTAAACTTTTAGTATAAGACCAGGGGCCGAATTACAGCATCCGTTATCGAGCAAAATCGACAACATTTAGTGGCACTTGTCTCAACGTGTCATTCATAATTTTGCTCGGCAACTAAATTTTACCAAATTTTTTTATTTTACTTATAAAAGTAAAAAACCATAATACATCGTGACATAAACTTTTTTAGACTCGATTTAGACTTGCTTGTGAATTCAAACGTTTAAAAAATTTTCCGAAAAGTTGAGGAATTTATGTATTCTACCACATACATACAGGCCACATACAGACACGTATATATATGATTTTCAAAATCAGCGACCGATCTTACATAAGCAAGTCAATTCACAAAGAAAAAAATCACAAACAAATAGAAGTATTAAAACTCCTATAATACTATTCAATTTACTACCAAATAGTTTCATAATCCAGCAACCATGTGAATTTCTTGCTCTAATGACTACGCTCTCTTGCTCTCATTTTAAAATAAGGTTGCCGAAATGAGAAAACGTCAAAAATGTACGCAACCTTTATATAAATGAACCTTGGGTGTGGGTAAAGATGATTTTTTTCGAACTGTCAAGCTAGCGACTTTCACGTTTTAAATATTTATGTCCGAATAAACAACACTTTTTAAATTTTCAAAAAGGAGAAAACATAAATATTTCACAACAAAACAGACATATAATATGTAATTATTTCAATTGTACTATGAAATAACCATTTTTGAAAAAAAAGAAGCCAAAAAAACGCCATAAGGTTCATGTTAAGTCTGTCACAGACATAAAAATTTAAAATGACGATACTGGAGTAATTGGCTTTGACTTTTCTATCAAAATTCGTTGAGAGAAAACTGTTATTTTTGTATGTGTTGCACTGTGTAATGTATCTTTTTACCGAAGACCATTCATACTGTATAATAAAATGTTTATGGTTCGCAGCAAACCTCAATAAAAAACTAAACTTGACCTATTTCTGCCAAAGGTGCTGACGTAAATCGTAAGTGCACAATAAAAAACATTTATATTAACAGAAATATAGCGATTGCCGTTCTTTTATCCGCAAATTGACACACTTTATTGTTTTTAACTCGACTCAACAAAATATTTAATTGGATTGAAAGCAACAAAATAGTTGCACAACACAAAAAAAAAAACAACTTAAATGAAAAGTTTTCTATAACCGTACCTTTCTCAACATTTTGCACTTTTTCCACTTGATTTAAGTTATTCGAAACTTATGCGCCGACAAAGAGTATCACTTAAATAAGAGCTATTTTGACAGACGTATTTTTATAAGAAAACTTTATTAAATACAGAATTATATTAATTTTAAATACATAAAATTCAAACTTGAACTGTTATTTCTTTTTTTCATGCTGTTAAATAAAGCTAAATATTGCACGAATTGTTCTAAAAAGCGGATGTTTGAATAAAGATCACGTTTCATGATATGTATATTTAACGGGTGAAAAGAGTTGCGAAGTAGAAGCAACAAAGAAAAAAAAAAACATAAACATCTCATAAAGTAAATAGAGAAATCTTTAGAATATTCATAAAAAGTAAAAGAAGCGGAAGACAGGAAGTAAATAGGTACAATATTCATGAGTTAGCAAACAAAAATAGATACAATGAAATAAATATAAAGTTGAGAGAAATTCAGAAACACTTTAGCTCCACTCTAAATATACAAAACAAAAACCAGGTTTTAATTCATAAAATATTTCATAGAAAATATAATACCTTGTTTGCAAGAAAACTAAACTTAATTAAATCATGCTAAGACTCTTCTTTCAATTATCATTACCAATATCTGCCATATATTTCAGAAATCTTAAAGCTTTCATTCGTAAAGTTACCCTGACTAGCCATTGTATTGAAGAACATCTCTAAGATTCAGTCGTCTGTATGACACGTAAGAAGACATCCATCTAATAGTTATGACCATTAAAGAACCAATTTAAATATCTAAATTTCTAAGAAATTTTTTATTCAGGAAGTAAAGCATTAGCAAGCATTTAATGGCACGCGTCTGATAAAAAATTTTAATTTTTCGTTTAACTTGGAATCCGCTTATCTCTAAAGAGTGTCATTATCTGCAATTTTTTGTTCCCACAGTTACTGTTTGGCACATCAGCAAAATAAGATAAAACTAAAAATGATAAATATACACTAATATTCCACAAATTTTATTCATTTATTCTATAAAGAATTCTAAGAAATTCCTCGGCATGCAGTTATTCTTTTTTATATAGTTATGATTATATTACTTACTATTGCTCTTGGTAGTTCGCACTTAAAGACTAGCAATTACACATACAAAACTTAAAGACTGGTGGAAAGACTAAGAAGGTTGCACCTGTATCGACGTTTTAAAAGTTTCTGCCTGAACGCAGAAAAAAAGCATTCATCTAATATGTAGAAAGGACATGATTGCATTTGTAAACAGATGCTCCCAAACAAAAACAAGCAGACAAAAGTGTTAAAAAAGGCAAATGTTACACCATGTCACAATATTGGTTCTCAGTGTATATAATAAGGCTCTCTCTCTCTTTTTTCCACTCATTTCAGTACAAACTTAAAGAAAAACTAGTAAGGAACTATCTTCGTCTTAGTTAAGCTTAGTATGCTGTAGGAATGAAAATTTTTAGGCATATAATTCTACACGCGAAATTTTGGTGTAGACTCAACACTAACACATACTTACTATAACGTGTTTGTTTAATGTGTTAGTTGAACAAGATTGTTGAATGCCAAACTTCACCACCAATTAAATGAACGAACTCATAAAAGACGGCGAAATTTTGACATTTTAACTCTCCAATCGTGGTTGTGAACTTGGCTGCATTGAACAAATTTTTCATTCAACAGCGTACTAACCAACGAAAAAAAAAATTCGCTACCTTTTCACTGTCAAAAACGCAATGCATTTCTTACGGAAGATTTATTTTCGCTTCTACAGCATACTAAGCTTTAAAGTTAATTTAATTAACTATTAATACAAACATTTTTGTGGAATTTATAAAAGTTATGCTACTTTAATGACGTTACTTTGTATTGGAGATCCAAAATTTGAAGTTCTTTTACGATTTTGTCAAACTCAAATTGAGTTTTAGTATTCTAAGCATATATGCATAATTTTAATTTCATTCAATTTAATTTTTTTAAAGACAACCGTTTTCATATATTTATGTGCACAATTGCAAGACATTACATAAGTTTTTGTGGCATTTAAAGAGATTTTACCATTTTGTTAAATTCACTTTATATAAGAGGTAGGCGTGGTTTTCATCCGATTTTACGAATTACAAGGTTAAATTTCACTACCAAAACTCATGTGCAAAGTTTCAAGTCATTAAATTAATTTTTGTGACATTTCCAGAGATATTATCGATTTGATAAGGCCACGTTGCATGGGAGGTAGGCGTGGTTTTAATCCGATTTTAAAATATTTCAAATATATGTATTTGGTGCTCCAGAAAATGGTTATACGTTGTTTATATATTTTTTATTAATTCTTATTTCTTTTAATACATTTTTACAATTGGTAACTTTTTTTGATGAACAATTTTTTATGTTTTATTTGAATATCTTTCGAGAACTGTTTTATTTGAAATTATTTTACAACTGAAATTTTCAAAATGAAAATTTCTGAAAATATAATAAATGAATACAATTCAAAATGTTTTTTATAACAAGTGTTTTATAGACAAGTGTAAGTATTTTCAATAATTGCTAAAATGATATAATACGTTATTAATGGTAAATCAAGGTAAGTGAAATGTAAGTTAAGATAAAAATCAACGTCAGGAGAGGTGAGTATTAATGTAACTAAAGGTAAGTATCAATGTAACGAACAGGTAAGTATTAATTTAACAAAAGGTAAAATAGAATGTAGAGACTTACTCTATGTGGTGATGTAACAGAGCACCACATGTATGTTGAAAACTTTACTTCAGAGCTTTTGTGCAAAATTTCAAGTCACAACATACATACATTTTGGTGGCATTTTTTGAGATTTTATTTTTTTGAAAAAATAACTTTGTATGGGAGGTGAACATAGAATTGCGTTATCTCGTAAATATCAAATCACGGATATATTCCGCATACATCGCAAACTATTAAGATCTGTATTACTAAATGAAGCACCAACCAATGACATGAAAATATTAAATAAACAGAATATTTTTTATGAAAATTTTGTATTGTATTTCGTTTGAGATGCTATCTCTTTCTTTCTCTCTTTTTTTTTTTTTTTTACAAAATGCTATCTTATTCTTAATATTAAGAAGTTTCCTTTCTGTACTGTACACACACTATACTGTAATTTTTTTTTAACCTGCGACGTATTATTTATAGAAAATTTTGGGAAACTAAACAATTTTATTAAATTACAGTATACAACTGTTATTTTAATAAAAGTCAAGATACATACATTTTTTCAAGGAATATGAGTTTTTGGAACATACTAAAGTCACATATTACCAATATTTCATTAACGAAATTACATTAAATACTAGTAAACAAATTCTTTAATGTATGTATCACGACATTTAGGCAACCCTTCTCACTTAACACAAATCGCCTTGAGAATATTCTACCTATTTTTGTACCAAATTTAATTATTCTAGTATCAATATATAATGGAATTAAGCATATTAAATTAAATGCCACATACATTTTTGCATTAGTATAGAAACACAACTTACTCATCTTTTAAAGAACTTTCATAGACCTAGCGTTCACCCTGTTGTTTAATCTTTACTACATTTTAATAAATGCCTAAAAAATATCTTTTCCTTCATTCAACGAACAAAACTACAGCAATCAATTGTAAAATAATGTAAATAATTATCCTTTTTTCAAATATGTTAAATACAAAATCCCTTTTTTGAAAAATTCCCCTTAAAATCAAAAAAGTGAAACACCTTTGAAACAATTTTTGAGAGTTGAGCGCAATTTAAGCTCAACAGTAAAAAAAAGTTTTGTTTTTTAAGAAATATAGAGAATATACATGATACAATGACCAGGTATTATTAATAGCGACTGCGCTGCCAAGCTGTGGGCATAAGATGTCAAAAACAAGTGATGTACACCGAAACAAAAATAACAAGGGATTTTTTTGGCGTCATATTGTTCTCAATATGTTCACAATGCTATTTATACACTAAGCTTATTTATTGTCAAAACTTCGATTTTACATGAATTTGATCATTTCAAGGACAACAATTTTATATCACAAAAAAATCTTCAAACGTAAAATTTTCTAAGTCAAAAAAGAGTTATATCTTCAAGAGATATGCATGGATTTTCAAGATATTTATACTTCGTTGAATAAATACTTGCCTTTCTTTTAATTCTCATATATATTACTTTTGTTGGAAAATTGAAAAATCAGATGTTTTTGAGGCCATTTTTTCTAACCTTGGACCCATATAATTTCTGAACGACGTGAGAGCGGCCCTTATATTTTTCACTACTACCTTTTTTAGCTCCAAATACACATTTTGAAAAAAATTTAAAATAAAAAAGACCATTTTTGCTAAATTTGTTCCAAAAATTGTGCCGTTTTAAAAATTATTATTTCTCTTTTAAGAAAAATCACTTTTTTAATTAAGAAAAACAACATCGTTAAATGTCATCACCTCATTTTGACAATATATGCCCACGCTGAACAGCTGTTTCAGCTCGATTAATACTACCTTCAACTCATTCTATCATGGAGAATATAGAGATTCAAAATTGCCAAATCGTGGATAAGCTGCTCTGTGAGTATGGAGAAGAGATTCTGTTTTCGGCGTTAACAATGTCTTTAATTTCCTTTGTATTCAATTGAAATAAGAAATAAATAAAAATAATAAAACACAAAAGAAATTACCGTTTTGACTCTTTTGTGGGTGAGTTTGTTTATTTTTAAAGCTTCATGCTACATTTAAATGAGTTGATTCTAGTTTTTTTTTTGAGTCAACTCAAAATTTAAAAATTCTCGATTTCTCAACCTTAAAACAACTCAAAACGGAGTCAGTACGACTTTTCAAACAAATCCAATTTTTGAAGTAAATTGAGCACACAAACGGAGTTAAATAAAGTTTTTACAGCTTTGGCAAAATACCATGCACGAAAAGAGTTAAATTGACTCCGAAGATGACTTTAGTTACTCCGCTTTTTTTGGGTGTAGGCTCTGAGGCACAGCGGATGTGCCTCAGTATTTGATTACACATTATAGTTCATGGTTTAAAATTAGTACCTCGAAATGCAAATCTGTAAACGTAGTTCAATTCCGCATGGCCTGGCATACCTTAACTTATCTTTAGCGCATCATTTTTATACCCCCACGATTAAAAAAAAACCCCTTTTACTGGGGTATATTAATTTTGTCACTCCGTTTGTAACGCCCATAAGGAAGCGTCGTAGGTATAGAAAAGTATATATATTCTTGATCAACATCATCATCCGAGTCGATTTAGCCATGTCCATCTGTCCGTCCGTATGTCTGTCCGTCTGCCTGTGATCATGATTGCAGCCGTAATTTTCAAGCTATCATCACGAAATTCAATATTTAAGCCTTTACCTAAAAAATAAAGGGCAAGCTCAAAAATTAGCCAAATCGGCCTACCTCTTATACAAAGTGACTTTATCAAAACGGTAAATTAGGCCACGAGGTACATATGTTGTGCCTCAATAAAATATTTCAAAAGTTCACAGATATATAAAAAAACATTTTCTGATATTTTGTTCGGATACCAAAATACACTAGATCTATAAAAAAAATGGACCGGAGGACCCGATATTTTTTTTGTATGGTGGCAGTTAAAGTGTTAAAGAGCGCAACCTTTATTCCGTTTTATTCGTATATTGCTCTTCTCTTCAATCACTACCCGCTTGTAAAAATTTTTCGGTGATAACATTGTAATGCAGAACTGTAAGCAGAAACAAAATCTTGTTTGTGCTCACTTCTTGTTCTTGCTTAGATTATTTTCTTTTCATTGTCCAATAAAAGGTATTCAATTCGTTCATTGAATAGTAAAAACTATTGTGAAAATAATTTGTTGCGTCATTTGTCTCTTGTTTACTTCTTTTCGGTGTGTTCTCCAGTGATGATTTTCATTTTGTTAAAAATCCCGAATGCTTGCGTAAAAATCCGTTTTGGCTCTTTTTATCACTTCCAAAACGTTCTGAAATCACGTGGAAAATTCTTCCAAATCTGATACCAATAAAAGCAAAATATATAATTTTTGTTTATATTTACTATGTATGATTATTTAATAAACATGTAGTAAAATAAAAATCTAACTTATTTCTTAAGTCATTGAGATCAAAAAAGGAACTTATACCACATATAAGTACACAATAAAAACAAAGCGTGCACATTAAGGTATCTTATAAAAAAAAATACATTTGTACCACTCTAAAAATGAACCGTGTCTATATTATAAGAATTCTCAAAATGTTTTGGCTTTAACGAAAGGCGCTATGAAATAGCTCCCAAAGGTATTAGTCCCAAACAAAATTTAATAAGTCCCAAAAAAGAAAATTAAATAACTCTTAGTGTTTGGTACTTTTTTCATTATGAAATAATTTACGAAATCATTTCGCAAACGGGAATTTTTTTTTTTTTGGAAACTCGAGCTATTTTTAAAAGTGTACATTTTTTTCATTTTTCGAAATAAAATACTGAAACAAATCCCAAATTAATTAACTCCGAAAAAGAGAGAGTGTTGAAATAAGTCTCTAAGCACATGAAATAAGTCCTAAAATGAATGGAAAATTTTTGGGGCTTTTTCGAAAAAATGGTAAAAAACAGCATTCTCTTTCCGATTGCAAAAATTTAATATATTTTGATACAGATTGGAAGATCTTTTTTCGACTTTTAATTTCTGATAGTTTATTTTTACAAGCCAATATATTTACAAAAACCATTATTTTTTGAGGTTTTTACAAAAAGCATTAGCTCACTGAAAGCTTTGGTTGGCTTTCGCCAAAATATTTTGGGAATCGTTATAAAATAGATCAAGGTTAATTTTTAGAGGCGTACAAATGGAAATGATTTCCCACGATACAAGTCGAGGCACCATAGTATACATATAATAATATTGTACTTATTTTAGCTGAATTATAAATGAAACTGAATAAGTTTGAATCCAAAAAGAGGTAAAAATTAGGTATCCAATTAATTTAATTCAAAAATATTGATAATGTTTTGTAATTAATTATAAGAAAAACTTAACAAAACACAAAATTGAGTCGGCATTTTTACAAGAATATAGGCAAAGTCAGTTATTTTAAAGAATTTAAATCTTTATAAATTTTAGCGCAGTAAAAAATTACTCCAAAAAACTCAAACGCCCTCTCGCCCTTTTTTGGTGAAAAGGGCGAAATTCTCCAAATCACATCACTGGTGTTGTCTTTCGTTTTCGTTGTGTTTTTGGCTTAGAAAGAATTTTCGTTCAATATATTTTTGTTCTCTGCAATTTTGTCCGTAATAATTTTGTTTTCTCATATCTTGTGCATACCTACTCCCATCGTCGCTTACTGTGTAAGGTTAGAAAGGCGTAGAAAGAAAGCAAAACAGAATGGTAGTGTTGTTTTAAACGAGCAAAAAACATTATTTGCTTTGTTGTGGTTTTCGTTTGCAGTCGTAAACAAAAACAAAAACAGTAAGAAATGTACCCCGCTTCACCCATTGTTGTTGCTGCTTAAAACAAAAATTGTGCCATGCGTCAACAAATTCTTTTGCTACTGTTCTGAAGAATTTTGCACACTTCAAATCGCTCATCAAATCGTTTGACAAATTGTTTGACCACAAAAGTGTTTATACTCATAAAATGTTTCGTCAAATTTAATTTTGTCTTGAACACTGAAGTTAGCACTAGGGCTTTCAATCTCGATAGGTTTTGGTGAATTCCGGGATTTCGGGATTTGAAATTCATGATCCCGAAATGCCAAAATTTTAAAATAATGACATTTAGCTGTATTAAAAGCAGGGACCGTTCAAAACTTTTTCTCCTAATTTTTGGGTTTCAGCGAAAACATATGCATATTATTATTTTTTTAAACATAAATCCAAACTTAATCTTTATTCATACTAGATATGGACGCGTGCCGGACTTTTTCGTGCCACGTCGTGACACGTGCCTAAAAATATAGCTTCATGCGTGCCTGTGCTTAAGAAAAGCAAAGTCGTGCGTGCTTTTCCGTGTTGCAGTAAAATTTTACTACTTTCACTTTAGCAACTATATTTTTATTTCATTAAAATTCATATGTTATTTAAATTAAACTTAAAAAAATTATAAAAAAACATTATAATGTTATTTCAATATTTTTAAGTTGAAACATAAGTTTAAAGAATATGCGTAATTTTTTCGTAGCTACTTTGTAAAGTTTTAAATTGTGCTTTTTCAGGCTTGTTCGTGCGTTTTAGTGCAAGTACGAAAAATAATTTTCGTGTTCGTGCGTGCCCGTGCAAATGAAGAGTAGAAGAATATAAGGGGAAAAATTCAGCAATAACTGGAAGATAAAGTCGAATTCTGAAATTCCGTTTCGTATTTATAGGGGAAACACTTGTATATTTTATGATCGAAAAATAAATCACTCGCGATTAAACCAGATAGAAAAAAGTTACATTAGAAAATAACGATTATGGTATGATGAGGTTTTTTAATTAAAATCATAACCTTTACGGTCCCTTATTAACGATTTTAGCTAAATTTTAAAATACATAAATTAAATATTTAATGAGATTATTTAATAAAAAATTATTATGTTTTATATTTTAAAAAAGTTAAACATTTATTTAATGATGAAAACCAAAAATATTTAAAAATATCAAATAATAATTCACTTCATTATAAACATAAAAATATAAATGTAAATAAGTTAAACAAAACAAACAACATAAATTTATATTTAAAAAAAAAAATTAAAAATGAAAAACTTCTTATTCAAATAAATTAGTTAGCTGTTAGTAAAGAGTATGATGTGAATAAAATATTCCTTTTATAGTAAAAAAACTATAGTATAGTAAAAAAACTATAGTATAGTTATATAACTATAGTACAGTAATAAAATTATTGCTACTTTAAAAATTTCATGAAACTTGAACAGCTTAGTAAACAGAGTCTTTGAGGATCATAATCAAAACACACTAAAAAATAGAATTTCAAATTGTAGAGAGGATAAGAAAAGAACAGGTGATGTCGATAATATAAAAAAACCATCGTTTACATTGCAGTTAAATTTGTAGTTGCAGAAAATTTTTATATTTTCTTGTGAATAAAATCCCGGGATTTAAGATTTGTAATCCCGGGATTCTGGGCCTAGAAATTTGTTTGGGATCCGGGGTTTCGGGATCCCGGGATTGAAAGGCCTAGTTAGCATATAGCGATGACATAGCATATAATTAAGTGTTTTGGGTTTTATTTTATGCCGGGTCTTATTTTATTTGGGGGTGAAAACACCACACTTGTGTTTAAATTGAAGAGCCCCACACGAAATAGAAGAAGATAGAGTTTCCGGAGCTTGTGCATATGTAGCGCTACGCATGGTATAGCTAGACAAGATAATGTTAGGGTGGAGAGCAGGTGGAATCTGCAACCGATGAGAATGGGATGAGAAAGCAAAATGCCAAAATGGCTGGTTTTGACAGTTCTGATCATTAAGAAAGAGAGCAAATTCAGCCCTAACACTTCCTTGTCGAGTTATACTGTGGAGCTACGCATAAGGTATGGTTTTTTCCATTCCCTGGATGTATATGCCAAACATTTTGTGAACTTGTAAAAATTTTGACAGCGTTGAAAAAAGTGATAGTGATGTCTTCACGCATCTATATGCATAACTGCACAAGTCCTTAACTGCACAGGCAAGTGCACTGATTCGTGAATACCCCTAATATAATACGCTATGCACACATACATTACCACATATAATGAGTAGTGAGAAAGATAGTCTGGAAATGAATTCTTGTGGAAATGAGTTTAGCGATGGAACAGTTTCTCAAAATGGAATACGCGAAAATCGATGAAAAAATCACTGTACAACAGTGATGTGCGTTTTTATTGTTCTTTTTTAATAATTTATCCAGTAGGGAAGTTAATTTTTATACCTTTTAATTTAATACATCAAAAATAAGGTTGCCAAACAAATTTGACTGCATATAAGTGGATCTTTTTTATTTTTTAAGATTTTTTTTTGTCTGCTGAAAATTCCCAACAAGTACCAACACTGGGTAGGCGTGGTTTTCATCCTATTTTGCTCATTCTCAAACTTGATTTCATTTTGTTGAATATAAGCACATAACGTATGCGAAATGAAATTTGAAATAATTTTGCAACGCTGGGAAAAAACAATCAACGCTTTCAAACTTATTCTATTACTTCTTACTTTAAGAGTTTTGTGCGCATCGAAAATAAGTTGCCTTATAAATGTCAACCAAAGAGACACAACGACAAAAAACCATATGCAAATTTGCCGACTCTCATTCGGATCGGCCGAAATTGAGAATAGTTTCGTAATTCGCTGAGCAGGAAGAAAGCAGCACTATCTATTCTATTAAAGCAAGGCACACAGAAAAAAAAGGAGTAGCAATTTTAACTAAAAATTTAGAAAATTCAGCCAAAGTAATCCGGTGATTTTCAGTCAATGAGTTTGTTTCTAAATGTTAATGTTTCAAACAAATTTCTAAATTTTAATGATTGACAATTATATAAGGTAGTCTAACTGCGAGAGTAAATAAAGCACCTACATTGAGGTGAACTTTCAGTCATAAAATAGATAAGAAACATAATTAATTAGAAGAATTATCAAATTTTTTTTGAAGCTATGTCCACTTCAGAGTATGTAAACTACCTACTAAGTAGGGAAGTCAATCCGAGACGATTTAAGCCCTTTTGAATCCCGGAATTTTTTTCGGGATCCCGGGATTTTTAAATAAAAAATTTCTATTACAAATATTCATATAAATGCACTATTTCGATTTAAGTTGATATGAATATAGAATTAGAGAAACGTTTTATTGAGGCTGAAAAAGATTGTTAGGATGATGAGAGTGAATCACTGGAGCAAAGACTACAAAGTTTTGGAAGAATTTGCAACATCGCAAAGTCAGCTATGTATTTAAAAATTGTCATATTTGTAATAATATCAGAACAAAACTCTCTTGTTTGGGTATTAAAAAGTTGCCACTTTTTAATACCCAAATTCCTCAAAATGTATTACTTAATGTATTACTTTAAAATAAATAAAAACAAAAAACTTAATTTTGAAATGTCTTTTCCAACCTTAATTTGCATTAATCAGAAAGAAACACGAAGACGGTGTCTAAAAAAATGTTTAACCTTTATGTAATGATACCTTCTGTTCCGTACTTTATTTTTTATATTTTTTGTTCTTTAAATTAATAAAATTTTCTAATCATTCTTATTATTTAAGTTTTTTGTGTTTATTAACAATAAGGGTATTCACAATTGTTTAGTATAGAAACTGCATAACTGCAGTTACATAAACTGCAGTTATGAGCACCCTTTAAAATAGAATTTGTGGTTGGGAACCTCCCACTTTATTTTTTTGTTACTATGCAAATAAATTAACTATCAAATTTGAAATCTTTTATTAATATATGGCATAAAAAAGTTTAACTTGCATGTTGAGCTTCTTACATTTTTGCAATTAGAAAATAACTGACAACCGGTCAGTTGTTTAATGAACTTTAAAAACCACGTTTGTTAAACATATCATTTGGCTACTTAAAATTACTACACTTTTGGTTTTAAGAGATTTTATGTAAAACAACAAAAAACATAAAAACCGCTCGTTAAAGTGTGATATCAATACAATGGACTTTTTTAGCTACACTGAAAACAACTCACTTGAGAATAGCCTTAATGTGTTTTATTTTTGTTGCTTTATAAATTAATTAATATATTAATTAATAATAAAATGATAAAAGATTGTATTAAAAACGTTTTGAATTATTTACTTCTTAAAGTTTTCAATTCCGAACTAATCGATTGCGATTTTCTATCCCGCCAATTCCAGGAACGAGAAAAGCTTCCGGGATTGGACTCCCTACTACTAAGTGCAGAAACATTCAGTGTTGCCACTTTTTAATACCCAAATTCCTCAAAAACTCCTCAAATTTCAAAAAATTCCTCAAAAATTTTTTTAAACGATATTTTAGTTATCAAGTAAACATAAACATATATATTTTTTCCTACATATTTTCTATCTTATTAGATACCTATCTTATTGGAGAACGACAAGCAAACCGCTGTAAATATTAAAATTTTTTTTGTGGAATTGCCATCATCGGTGGCATATTTCTATACAAATTGAATTTGAAATTTTCTTTTTACTTTAAAGCATAGTACTCTTTTCAGTTTCATGTGAAATTCCACTCAAATCTCTATACAAAATTTGACAGCTGCGATACAAGCGTGGACATTTTACAACATTTTCGTCAGAGCAGTACTATGTTCCGCTGCGTGAAATTATCGCAACATGTTTAATTGTACTGCCTATTTATTTTGAAGTGAAAAGAGAGAGATCATATGAAATCTATGAGAAACGTTGCCATAGGAATTCCTCGCAACAAACTTTAAGTCAGAAATTTCACGCAACAAATAAATAGATGCTGACAGCGAAATTTCACACAAACGAACAGAGTTAAGGCTTAAGTATTGAAAAAATCAGGAAAATTTATTTTTTACTTTGTTGGAGTAGCTTTATAAAGGTTTTTACATAATTAACATAAACCTCCACTCATTATCGAGATCTTAAACAGCCAAATTGAATGAATTTTTATGCTCGTTTGTGCTGGCTTTTACTTGAAGGAGTGCTCTAAAATATATTTAATCCAATAAGGACGACGATGTAATATGGCATCACTAATGCTACAACTCATGTTATTAAAAAATAAGTATATTTGCTACCTAGAACACTGAAAAGTAAGTATTTGTAAGTATAATTTTTAAAAATAAGTATAAGTAAGTATATCACCTTAGAAAAAAAAATTTTAATATTTTCTTGATATTATTTACTAATATAAGAACCAATAAAACCCACAATATTCCGTAAGTGTTGTCACGCCCTCTTTTTGTTCTTCTCGAAAAGTTTTGTGTAGGCAATCTAGCTAAAACCAAAATTCTTCAGATAAAAAAAATTCATTTTGTATATTTGAAATTCATATATCCAGTGACCCAAAATTATCTTTTTTAATTCATTTATGAACTTTTTTGGGTAGAAAAAGTCATTTTCGACACTCATAAATGAACCCTTGGCCACATTCTTCGGATTAAAATGCCTCTCAAAAGCGAACCTTTTTTGCTTCAAAAGTGAGTTAGTCAAAGAATCATCAACTGTCTATTTTTTTGTTCGGAAACGAGTTAAAAAAATATTGAAAAGTTATTTTTCGGCAATCATACATTAACAATTTTTAACTTTAACTCTTTCGCCCGACTGAATTGCCTCTCAAAAACGAACCTTTTTTTCGAAAACGAGATAAAAAATGAACTATAGAAATAATATTTTTTATGGAATAAATTTTCACGAATTTAATCTACTCTAGCAAGAGCAATGATCATACAAATTAAAAAAAACAAAAATTTACAAAAATAAAATTTCTTTCCGAAAACGTACTCAAAACTATCACTTTACGCAAACATTCGCATATGGTTTGGTGGGTATATTTCATATATATTAAAAAGTTTGAAAAGAAACAAAAGCATAACAAAAAGTTAAAAGCAGTGAAATAAAAAGAAAATAAAAGAATCAGATTCAAATGGGCGATTATTCTATCAGTTTTGTTCTATCTGTGCACGTTTATATACAAAAATTTTTGGAAATAAATTCCTAAAGAAAAAATTCACAAAATTGAAGAAGTGATAGGGTAAATTGCACCCCTATGGCCCCCTCGGTTTCTTATAATTTTTCATGCCCGATCCGAAAATCGCCCAGGCAACATCAATTTTTTTACCTCCATACAAATCAACCCAGCCTAAAATGTTTACAGAGATTCGCCCTCACTTTCACTGAATTGACGTGCTACATTAACTGGTTGGTGTTCTTTTTGCTTGGAATCGTATTTGTCTTGGCTGGAAATGTTGTTTAAATGCCAAGTCTTGTCTTTAAAAATTTTTAAAATACGATTTTTTACAAATAAAATTGATTCCAGTGTCTGTATTTTTAACGCTGTTGACTCCAATATCCAAAGTTTTTGTGCTTTTGCAAGCAAAAGTTCAACCAGAGCTGAAAAGTAAGCATGAATAAGTATAAATCTTAAAAGTAAGTATACTTATAAGCATGGAATTTTAGTAAGTATATGGAGCTGAAAATAAGTATGATACTTACAAAGTAAGTATAGTTGGTAACATTAGGCATCACCAAGTCAGATTTCGCAAAACTAACGGTATCACATAAAAATTAGTCAAAATAAAAATATGGTCAAAATAAGCCAATGTGTAAAAAAATTTTCTTGTTGATTTAAAGAGTTAATCGATAATTGCTACAGTAGAAATAATAGTCAATGCATACCTTTGCTTCTGATGCAGACTGCAACCATGTATCCTTTTTCTTGTATTTATTTTATATTTAAACTGATTTTAGCTAAATCGTACGCCAATTACTAAGTTCATTTGCACTTGTTTTAATTTTTTTAACTGTGACGTGGAAACGCTATTGAAAAGTTCAGTGAGCAGTTTAATTTAAAGGTATGTTTCTACCAACCAGAAAAAGGTGCTGCCAAAGTCTTTTAGCATGTATATTAAAAAAAAATACTAAAAATTTTCAAATTCCTCAAAATAAAATTCCCCAAAAATTACTCACAGCCACTTTAAATTCCTCATGTTTTGTTTACTCACAAAGTGGCAACACTGGAAAAATTATCTAATTATTTAGATTGCATTTTCACTTAAGAGAAACGACACCTACATATTTTAGAAAAATCAACTATTTATTTTGAAAGCGTATCTGCTTTAGAGTTGTAAAAACAACTAATGACTAGTATACTCGTTTGCAATTTTTGTCGCGTTGCAGTTTGTGTTCATGAACACTTACACAAACATTAACCCTTTACTACTATCGCATAAAAATGACCAGAAACTTTGTCATTTCGTAGCTTCATTTGAAGAACCGCTTGGCTAGTGATGGGACGGCTAACCGAAAAAGTTATATTAATCGGTTATTTTCTTTCGGCTAACGATTTAATTGTATCGTATTTAAAATATCCATATCCCGAAACAATTTCTTGTCCCGGAATCCCGGGATTCCAAACCCTAAATCCTGGGATTTTATTCCCAAGAAAATATAATAAGAAAATATAATATTTGAAAGTAGCAATAATTTTATTACTATGCTATTGTTTTTTTTACTATAAAAGAAATATTTTATTCACATCATACTTTTCTAACAGGTAACTAATTTATTTGAATAAGAAGTTTTGATTACTTTTTAAATTATTTTAGAAGATAAATTAATGTGGTTCGTTTTGTTTAACTTATTTACGTTAATATTTTTATGTTTACAAGGAAACTTTGAACTTTTCTGAAATTTAAGAAATTATAACGTTTCTTATTATATAAATATATTATAAGAATGATTTAAATATTAAAAATTCAACATATATCGTTTATTAAGGACCGTAAAGGTTATGATTTTTATTAGAAAAATCTTCATACCATAATCGTTATTTTCTAATTAAATTTTTTTATCAGTCAGGTTTATCAGTTGATGTTTTTTTTCAATCATAAAATTTACAAGTGGATCACCTCAAAAAAAAAAAAAAAAACAAAAACAACAAAATGGAATTTCAGAATTCGACTTTATCTTCCAATTATTGTTGAATTGTTTTCCTTATATTCTTCTATGTACATCATAGCTGCTTTGTAATCCTTGTAATTTTAATTAAATTAGTAATTATGATTACCTTTTGGAGTTGTCTTATAAATTTTTGAGTGTTTTTGAATGTTTTAAGTATGAATAACGATTATGTTTGGATTTCTATTTTAAAAATAAAACTAAATAATATGCAATTCTTTTTTGCCAAAACGCAGAAATTAAGAGAAAGAGTTATTAACGGTGCCTGCATTTAATACAGCTTAATGTCATTATTTAAACAATTTGACATTTCGGGATACCGAAAAATACCGGGATCACGAATTTCAAATCCCGACATCCTGGAATTCGCAAAATCGTTTAACTACAAAACGCCTTTCAAATCTCTTGTTTCTGAAATCAATTTAAAACAAATAATGTTAATTTTTTATATTTATTTATTTATGCGGCTTATTTTCATATTCAATAAAGTATTTTCGTATTCATTGTCAAAAAAAATATTTTTATATTTATTTTCTTTTTTAAAACAATTTTTAACAGACTTCAAAGAGGAGGAGGAGGTTCATCGGTGGCTGTTTTTACACTAATTTAATGTCTTAACAGTGTAAGTTTGCACCGTTTAATCCTAAAGTACTTGACCGATTGGCGTGAGTTTTCTTTTAAGCATAGTACTCTGTTCAGTTTCTTGTGAAATTCCACTCAAATCTCTATACAAAATATGACAGCTGCGAAACAAGCGTGGAAGTTTTCACAACATTTTCGTCAGAGCAGTACTCTGTTCCGCAGCGTGAAATTAACCCAACATGTTTCTGAGCAACATTTTTTTCACGACAATTTATTTGAACTGTCTATTAATTTTGAAGTGGAAAGAGAGAAATCATATGAAATTTACCAACTTACTCTCTGAGTCTCTCTGAGAAACGTTGCCATAGGAATTCCTCGCAATAAACTTTAAGTCAGAAATTTCACTCAACAAATAAATAGATGTTGCCAGCAAAATTTCACGCAAACGAACAGAGTACTAGGCTTTAAAAGTTAAAGGCCACGCACGTGGTTTGTTTCTTACAGTTTTATAAAAAATGTTAAGAACTTTTTAAAATACATATTCAATTAAAATATTGTTAATTTTGGATATAGCTTCAAATCCGAAATATAAATATATATATATAAATATATATATCCGGATATAAATAATAAATTTAAAAATAATTTTGTATCCTAAACTATTTCATACTCACTAAAAAGGACGAAATAAAAAATGTTTAATGCCTTTATTCATACAGTGGATTATCAACTTCTATATAAATGTTTTATATAGAACTATATAAAACAAAAATAAAAAGCACAAAAAATGTGGTAGCAACATTTTATTATTAGTTTTCTTACAAGAATACATAATAAATATTTGAAAAAAGCTTCATCGTATGACATGATTTTGTGTCTGGCTTGCCTATACAAAAAAATTCTCAAATGCAATACTACTTTGTAGATATGCTAAAACTTTTTACAAGATGTTCCCGAGACTAGATTGATTGATATGTAAAAAAAAACTTTTTCAAAAAATAAATTTGCAAAGGTAGAAGATGGCCTTAAAAATTAAGTTAAATATAAAAACCATTGTCACAGCGAAAGTCGTAAGAATATGCAATTCTATTTTATACCAAATTATATACTTTCATTTGACTGACGTTGATTTCAGACCCT
Organism: Dichetophora obliterata; assembly: GCA_963920525.1. Classification (NCBI taxonomy): domain Eukaryota; kingdom Metazoa; phylum Arthropoda; class Insecta; order Diptera; family Sciomyzidae; genus Dichetophora; species Dichetophora obliterata. Next base: position 74,527,014 of record OY986436.1, read on the forward strand.
CAGTTAGACTGCATCGTAATGAAAACTCTTTAGAATGAGTATTAATTGTATTTATATTTAGTACCTATATATTAATTTTACTATATATTTTTTTGCACTGTTTAGTTAAAAACCTGAAATCAAACCGTTATCTATACTAAATAGTAGTAATATTTTTTTGGAGAGTAAAACTGGGGATACATTGATACACTACGTTTATATTGTTCATTCGATGCCAAGGCAGAGCGATACAGTTGCTCAAATTCACGTATATGTGGCGGTTGTTCCTTGTTATAATTGTAGTTATAGTAGTTATAAGGATTTGTATATGGATTACTCTGCCGGTAAATTGATTTCGGCTGATGTTGACTATAAGGTGGATAAGTATATTGCTGGTACGATGATATAGATTCAGCCCACTGTGGTTCTTCAGGTTCCTCAGGTGCCTCAGGTTCTTCCTGATAACTGTCATACGATGATACCTTTCGATTATGCGTTAAGTTCGGCTGGTATGATGAATACGGTTCATCATCCGCTTTTATCTCTTCTGTGTCTTTTGTCTTGGGTTGTTCCTTCGACTTGACATCATCTATAGTTTCTTCATGCTGCTCAGCTAATTTTTGGCTTGTTGTTTCTGCAGTTTTTTCAGGTGTGCCCTTAGCTTTAACAAAGACAAATTCATACTGTTCCTCTTCAGAAAGCTCTGATTCGTCTGCTTCTGACTCGTTCGATTTTTCAGTTTCAACACTGGTTATCGTAGTGTTTTCCATGGAGTCAACATTGGTGTTATGCTGATCGTAGTAGTCATCAAGTTTAAAATCATCGTGCTTGCGATTTTCATGTTTGTACTCATTGTGCTTGAGATCGTCATGTTTGTACTCATCATGCTCGAGATCATCTTGCTTGTAGTCGTCGTCTTGCTGTCTGAAGTCATCATGCTCGGAATCATCTGTCTTGTGGTCGCCATCTTGCTGTCTGTAGTCATCATGCTCGAGATCATCTGGCTTGTGGTCGTCGTCTTGCTGTCTGAAGTCATCATGCTCGAGATCATCTTCCTTGTGGTCGTCGTCTTGCTGTCTAAAGTCATCATGCTTGAGATCATCTTGCTTGTGGTCGCCATCTTGCTGTCTGAAGTCATCATGCTCGAGGTCATCTTGCTTGTGGTCGTCGTCGTCTTGCTGTATTAAGTCATCATCCTGTCCATAGCGTTTTAGATTTTCATAGTAGTGTGGATGATCCTTGGTTATGATCTCGGGTAGGTCTTCTGGGTTGAGTATTGTGAATTGTGGTAAGCCAAGTTCAAAGGTGATGGCATCCTTTTGTATGACCTTGTTATTTAAGTACTTGCTGATCCATTCCGGCGAATTCAAGTCAAACGAATTAAGATCCAACTCCGCTGCAGAAATTATAGATCTTTTGACGCGAATAAGCCTTGCGTCAGCGAAATTTGCACAAATAAACACGAACGTGTATAGTTTTATTACCGGGAAAAGCATTTTACAACTGATTCGAGTATGCGTGCTAAGAAAAAATATATCAAATAAAAATATTTTTATCTGTTATTCTTTTTAAGTTCTGTTTGCGTGTTTCAATTTTTTTTCTTTTTGTGTGCTTTTTAGTAAATATTTTTGTTCTGATTTGAGCACCAGCTAGAAAGAGCGTTGAGTAGATCAAATTTTAGCATCAACTTTTCAAAACAGAGCGTAACAAAATAATTGTCATACATATATTCTTGAAAATGTCTTGAGATTCTTAAATGCAACATTAGGAAATATGAGTTCTTCTCTTTATTAACTCTTAAACGGCCTCTAAACGATTTGCTATGTTGTTTCTATTAAGATTGCGTTTACTCTGGACGCAGATGTTGCTGTTATCATTAAAGTGCTTGACAAAAGAAAACAAATATAAAGAGTGCAGAACGTTAATCTTGGAATTTGAAGATATACTGACTAGACGCTTATGGCGAAATGGTTAAGCGTAATATTATCTATTGTTGTTGAAATAACAGCCAAATCAATCGTTTTATAGACGAATTTCTAAAAATTTTTTGTTTCCGGAAATTTTTTATTTTAATCTGATCTTTTTATCTTCATTTGAATTTTTAATTTAACGAATCAATTTTTTTTTTCTTGGAACAAGAATTACGTTCGCTGCGTCTTAACAGGGTAATTCACGATCTTGTTGCATCATTGCAAATGCGTCTTTACAAGGGTAGATATAGGGCTGTATATTGTATATGAATATTTAACCTGCAGTTAAAATGCCAAAAAAAAATTGCTAAAAACAAAGGATTATAATAGTGTTGTTGAGGAACTAATGGGTATTTAAATAATAACTTAAATGCAAGCGCGTCAGAAGCTAATTTCATCTGGGGGGGCAGTACAAATAGGGTTGCAAAAAAAATCACCAAAATTTCTTAAAAGAAACATGAATATGAATAAACAAATTTTTTATTTTAGTTTCAAAATAAAAAAAATATAAAACTAAATGAAAAAAACATTTTTTTTATTCTTTCATTCATTTTTTTCTAAATCAAATAGATCATTTTTTAAAGGATCTTTCATATGGTAATATGAAAATATAAGAAATAATAAAGACTAGGTATATCTTAAATGGTTTAAATGCAATTAGGTACAAAAAGTTATATCAATTTAAATTCTTCAAAAATGTTTCTTTCTGCCCTTGTGAGAAACAAACTCTTTCACCACCTCCATAGAATTCAATTCTTCGGTTTAATCTATGTGAATGTGTATAAGTGTCGCATGAGTGAGTCGTTTCTGTGTCACAGTTGATCGAAGATAGGTTTTAAGTCGTCTTAGTTCACTAAAAGGACGATCAGATGAAGATGCTGATGCTGAGGCACAGTCAAAACCAAAGCAACAAGTTTTTCAACTGCATTAAATAGTTTTTTCAATGTATCGGAATTTTTTTCAAATTGGAATTGCAGTAGAAACTCTACATTTTGTTCTATCTTTTTGCAAACACAGAGAAAGAAAATGGTTATCCGAAAGCATGTTAATGAAGAAAAGCGAAAGAAGAGCAAAATAGTATATAATACAAAAATATTATATTATAATATGAATATTGAAATAAATGAAGAAGCAACTAGAACAGATGGCAACCCTTGATAGAGTTGATGGCGGTGATCTATAAATAGCCTACTGCTTTGAAATGTCATATGATTAGCAGCCATACAATTCATAAGAATGAATTCCAAAATCTGCACATTCATATGCTAGTTTAAACAGTGAGTTGATCACAGCTTAATCACTCAAAGACTACTGAAGAGGAAAATGTAGCGATTTCCGAAACAGACTGTCTAGTCAGCTAAAGTGATTGACTCTGTACAGAGTTGTTGTTGTTGTTGTTGTTGCCTTCTTGAAAACTTACTTGATCTAAAGCTCACAATCTTAATTCAAAAATATTATCGTTGTAAAAATAGTTGATATTTTGAATAGCTTTTGAAGTTTTCTTTTTAAATTGTGTATCTAGCTAAATAAGCGGGGGCGGGGGCAACTGCCCCTTCCCCCGATTGCTCCGCCAATGCTTTAATGTATATGTAGATATAGTAGGCAGCGTCAATTTGAACTGAATGAAAAGAATTGATAAAAAGTATAGCAACAACAAAATCTACGGGCAATTGTAAGGGACTTTGCCTAAGAAACCATTGGTCTGAAGTAGGGCTTTCAATCCCGGAATCAAGAACCAATTTCTGGTCCCGGAATCCCGGGATTCCGAAACCTAAGTCCCGGGATTTTTTTCAAAAGAAAATATAAAGATTTTCAGCAACTATAAATGCAACTGCAATGTAAACGATGTTTTTTGTTTAATATCGAAATCATCCGATTCTTTTTTTATCTCTCTACAGACTTTGAAAGTCTATATTTTAAGTTTGTTTTGGTTGTGATATTTAAAGACTCTGTTTTTTGTAACAATAGTTTTATTACTATACTATAGTTTGTTTTACTATAAAAGGAATATTTTATTCACATCACATTTTTTGCTAACAGCTAACTAGTTAATTTGAAAAAGTTTTGTTTTCTTTTCAAATTGTATAAAGATAAATTTATGTTGTTTGTTTTGGTTTACTTATTTACGTGCATATTTTAATGTTTACAATAAAGTTAAATATTATTTGATATTATGTTGATTTTATATGATTTAAATACAAATTCTAAATGTTTGATAGAGTAAATCATACTTGATTTTAAATAACTAGAATTTGTAATTAAAAACAAGTATGATTTATAGTATCAAACATTTAGAACTTGTATTTAAATCATATAAAATCAACATAATAAATAACAAGGTCATTTAGAAAAAGCTTTTATTATTTGATATTATAAATATTTTGGGCTTTCAGTCTTAAATAAATATTGAACTTTTTTTGAAATATAAAAATGCATAAATTTTTTATTAAATAAACTTATTATATAGTTTAAATACTTAAAAAATTTCTTAAATTAAGAACCGTAAATGTTATGATTTTTATAAAAAAAACTCAAATACCATAATCGTTATTTTTTAATTTAATTTTTTTTCGATCGGATTTAATCAGGTGATGTATATCTATCAATTGTTAAATTTAAAGGGTATTTTTTATAGAGTAATACAAGTTTAAATCATAATAAAACATACTAATATATTTTTAATATCAATGAGACGAGCTATATTGGATAGAAAATTTTATGACATTAATGTTTAAATATGATTTCGGCCATGTGCCCGTCATGGCTGGCGCGTACAAGGCGCAATCTGGAACACCAATTTTCACAAACTTTTCGCAGCATTTGCGGCCGTATCTGGCCGATAACTCTTCGAATGTCGATTTCCAGGTGTTCAATTGTTTGTGGTTCATCGACGACGACAAGTGACTTTACATAACCCCAAAGAAAATAATCCAATGGGGTTAAATCACACGATACTGGGAGCCAATTAATTGGGCCATTTCGTGAAATTATTTCTTCGTCAAAAGTTTCCTTGAGTAAATTAATTGTAGCGCCCGCTGTTTGGCATGTAACTCCGTCCTGTTGGAACCACATATTAGCAAGATTAATGCCAGCTAATTGAGGTACGAAAAAACTTCGAATAATGTTCCTATACCGTTCACCATTGACAGTAACATTCTGACCATCATCGTTTTTGAAGACATATGGGCCAATGACTCCGCCAGCCCATAAAGCGCACCAAACAGTAATTTTCTGTGGATGTAATGGTGTTTCGACAAAAGCTTGGGGATTCTCCTCAGTCCAAATACGACAATTCTGTTTATTTACGTACCCATTCAACGAAAAATGGGCTTCATTGGAAAATAAAATCTTCCTTGGAAATTCAAAATCAATATCAATTTGTGCTTCAGCCCATTCGTCGAATTGGCGGCGCATACGATGGTCGTTTGGCTTTAATTCCTGCACCAGTTGAATCTTGAAAGGTTTTAAGCCAAGATCTTTTCGTAAAATCTTCCATAAAGTGGAAGGACACAACCCCAGTTGCTGAGGACGGCGACGAATTGATTGATTAGGATCATCTTCAATGCTTTTCTGTACAGTGGCTACAGATTCTTCAGTGCGCACTGTTCGGCGTCTCATGGGATGCACATTATCAGTAACAATAAATGTGGTCCGAAAACGATCTATTGTTTTTCGAATTAGCAGCTCTGAAAGACGATTATGTACGCCATGAAATGGACGAAGTGCACGATAAGTTTGACGAACAGAACCATTATATTGATTAAAAATTTCCACAATTTGCACTCGTTGTTCTTAGTATTAGTTGATCTACAATAAAATGTCAAAGCAAACTAAACAAAAAGCAACTATCAGCTGTTAAATGGGTCGTCAAATGAAGTAGTGATGCCAACTCAAAGTTGTATCACTCTATAAAAAACACCCTTTATAAGTGTTTCCTCTAAAAATACAAAATGGGATTTCAGAATTCGACTTTTTTTTTCAAGTTATTGTTGAATTTTTTCCTTGTTTCTTCTTTGTAAATTACAACTGTAACTTTTGTCTGCATTAGTACCTATGATTTCGTCTTAGTGTTGTCTTATAAACTTTTGAGTGTTTTTGAATACTTTAAGTATGAATAAGGATTAAAATTTAATTATTATTTTAATAATTAAAAAAAAATATACAATTGTTTTTGCTAAAACGCAGAAATTAAGAGAAAGAGTTATTAACGTTATAAACGATCCCTGCTTTTAATAGAGCTTAATGCCATTTCAGGCATTTTGGGATCCCGAAAAATCCCGGAATCATAATTTCAAATCCCTAAATCCCGGGATTTGTCAAAACTTTTCGGAATTGAAAGTCCTAGCCTGAAGTAAACTTAAATAAATTTGGAAGTTAGAAAAAAATAGATTCTCAAGCAAATGAGATTTAAAAACTAGTAAGGAATTATCTTCGACTGGACTGAAGTTAAAATTCCCCCACTGAAGTCTTGAATGTTGTATTATTTTGATGCGTAACTTTTATTGGTCGCGATTTTTTCCAAATAGATCACATTTGAAACCCGCAGTCCCTTTTATTTATTAAAGCTTTTGTGTACAACAACAAGTTCAAACATTATTTTTTTTTTAATTTATAAAGGTTTTACTATTATGATTACATCATTTTGTAAGGTGGGTGCAATTTTCTATTTGGAAAAATTTTAAGCCATATTAAGAAAAACCAATAAAAAATGTTATTTAAATAAATGCTTCAATTTGAGCCCATTAAAAAGAGTGTTACTAAATTTTTTAGTTTTGTTTTTTCTTTAAATATGGATATCATTTCTGGTAGTAAATTTTCTTCGTTTTGTAGGGTTTCTTAACAATATCAATTTTGGTGTAACAGAAAAAAGACTTTTAGAAATACACTGAATGTTTTAAGAAAAAGATAAAAACCACCTGCTTTTGACCGTGATTTAAAAAGAAGCATAAAATTGTACTATTTCCAATTCAACTGTTTTAAAGTATATAGACATTTGTTTGTTAATATTGATAAAAATTATGTGCCTTTACGTGCCGATGACCTATATTTTCTGCTTTTAAGGGAGCAACATCCCAATCGAATCGCGTCACCGAATAACAAACGTAGTTGTATTTTAGTTTGTTCGCGAAAAACCTTATGAAATCAACCGTTACTAATTGTGCAAATGAAGTATTCAAATATGCAGTGTCAAAGCTAATCTAACGGTTTCTGAAAGCAGAATATACCAGAAGCAAGTTAAATTTTTCTTTACTCGTCTATCTAAAAAATAAATAGCCCTAAGGCGTACAATTAAATCTTTTTTTTAAAATGAAACCCTGTGGTTAAACAAATAATGCATGCTAAATAATAGAAATAATGAAAATAAAATGCCTGGAAGGCCTTCAAAAGACTTCAAAACACTTGCTTAACCGATAATATGACGAGCTTTTGGGCTGATGGGAATAGTTAGATGTGATAAAATGTTTCTTTTGTTTCAAAAGCTCAAGAATTAAAGTAAGATAAAAAAAAATTTTCTAAGAACATGCCAAAATATAACAAAATCCTGAATATGAAATAAAGCTTATTTCGTAGTGTAATATCCAACTTGTTATTGTTTTAACATTTATTAATTATGCTGGTATGAATAACCCTAGTATATTGTTTATTTAAGGTTAAAAGTGTGCACATGCCATAAGTAATATTTCTAAATTGTTATTGGTAACTCTGAAAATAAAGTAATAAAAAAAGATATGGCAGCACTGTAAAAGGTTTGGCCATTGCTTTTTGGAGAACTGATTGGAACGCAAGTCTGATTCTAACTTGAAATTATAATCTGTTAAAATTAACAGCATTCAAGTAAGAATTTTAGTAGAAAATTTGGTTACGATGTTTCGCCTTTTAGGAATTGACAGACATATGAAAAAATATATACATACATAAAAATGACATACATAAAAATGACATACATAAAAATAAAATATATAATACCCTAATGACTAAAAATCTCGCGAAAACTTCTGGTTTATGCATATTTAAGAAATTTTTTTACATTTGTCTTTCGAAATGATGACTCAACAACTTAGAAAATGTCTGTTATTGATAAACTTATGGTTGGAATTCGAAAAATCTCCGAAAAACCAGATTTTCAAAACCTTTGAAAACCTCGAACCTTTTCAAAAAGATCTGCAAAAATTTTCAAAAATACCTTACCCCATCATAAATTTTTAAACAAAGAGTGAGCAACTACGAAATTGGAAAAAAATGTTCTTTTGGGACACCCTAATGTTCAGCTCTTAAGTAGCGTTTCGTTTCACGACTTGTTACCCACAAAAAAAGAGATATGGCAGCGATATTAAAATGACGATGTTATGTTAGAAAGATTTTCAGAACTCATAAATTCTTTATTAAAAAATGTAAAAAAATATCAAAATTAATGTTTTATTTAATTAAAATGTAGGTACATTTTTTATTGTATTTTAATTAAAAAAATTTTTAAAAAAGAAAAATGTACCATTTTTTTCTTTCAAATAGAAGAAATACCAAGAACTTCCATTGTAACACCCTCTGGCGGATGTCTTAGAAAAAAATAAATATCAAAAATAGATTCCTCGTACCAAAAAATCCCTCCTGGCAAGTTTTTATAAAAACACTAGCGAGCCCGACAGACGTTAAACTGCCCCAATTCAACTAATTTCTTTGTGATCATTTTCATTTTGTGAATTTTTGAAAAGTGTGTGTCTAAACAACGTGCCATTCGAGCCACACATGCCACACGTTTCCTTTTGAAGCTTCAATTCTTGACTATTAAAACCGTATTAAATAAAGCATTTTTATTTAACTGTGGGGGGTGTGGCTATTTTTTATTAACCGAGATATTAACCTTAATAACATATGTTGTATATTTGGTGGTCCAAAGTGTTTCCGTCCCTGAGATATTAAGAGACACAGCGTGAACGACTGCGTATACATAAAAAGGCGGTTAAAGTAGGTGTGAAAAGATTTATATATATATACTATACCTACCTTACGTTTGAAACTTGCACTGGCACCTCTGTCACTTTCGCTACCACCTTTACCATAACTGCGGTCACGACTTTAATTTTAAACTTGAGCTTCTGCTATCATTGTAAACGGGCTCTGGGTCGTCCTCTTAGTCCGACATTGTTTTAAAACAAGCAATTCAATCAAAACGGACATGCTAGTTTGTAATGCTAATGCACGACACTTCTTTAATGCTAATTTTGAAAAAATATTTGCAATTCACACGTTAAAAGCGTCAGCTTCAACTTGCGTTGTTTTCTTTAATTTATTGACAGCAATCAGCTGTTTCATAACAGAAGTTAACGGAACTGTAATAGATTTTTGTTTTCGAAGATTGATAACAGAGTACCATAAAAGATCGAAAGGCAGAATACCAATTTTAACAGATCTTTTATGGTCGGCATCTTTTATGATTCATAACAGAAAATTCATAACAGAATAACAGATTTGGCAGAATAGGCCCAATTAACATCAAAATAACTTATTAAACATTCTTACATTTTACCTTAAATTTTCACTTTCAAAGCAAACAAATCCAAAAACAAATTCTACACAAAAGTAAATATCACTTTTGGCACTGAATATATGTTTTGCAGAGCCTTTCAAACTGTAGAAAACACAACGATAGACGAGACGATAGCGATGGACCAATATGAAGCAAACTAAGAACGATATCGTCGGATAGCATCGTTTAAACGATAGTCGTTTTAAAAGTTACGTGATGAGCGCCCTGAGTTGTGTATGTTTTATCAAGGCTTATATCTCAAGTAATAAGAAAACGAAAGTTGCCATACCCCGCCACAAATTAATTGAAATGCTATATTTCAGACGATTTTTGCTGTATTGGAAAAAAAAATTTGTTATTTAGTTCGTATGGTTACTCTCGGCAACTCTACTATGGCCACCTACATGGACAACTATAACTATGGTCACTTTGCAGAAAGAATTATAATAACCGAGTTTCGCATGTTTCATAATGAAACTTGGTGTAAATGTGATGTGAGACCCAGTAGTGGTCACTACTTACGTTTGACGATATTGTCAAACGATTCCCGTCATACGAGATGAGAGCCCAGGACTTATCTTTTGTACCTGAAACACACAAAAAGTTTTTAGTACTAATTTTATTTTTTGGTGAAATAGAAAAAAATAAATCAAAAATGAAAGTGAATAACTCGGTCATGTTACAAAGGATTGCATTTATTTTTTGTTGTTTGAAATTTTGTTTAATTGTCCGTTCAACCGTGATTCAATCTTTTTTATTTTCGTTTCCCTTCTAATTTTTATAATTTTCCAAAAATAAACTTAACAAATTTCTTTATTTCGCATAAAACTTCGGTAAAAATATTTGTTGTTGAAAAAATATTCAAAACAAAAAATTGCTTTTTGAATGTTCTTTTATATGGTATGCATAAATGTAGAGTTTATTTAAAGTTTCTATAATAAAAATGTAAAAACGTTTTATACGATCGAAAAATCAAGCCTATTCATTTTGTATTTTTGTTATTTTGTTTGCATACTTTGTATAGTATAGTGAAAGAATCATGACAATTTCTCAACTCGTTTCTGAGTTATAGTCTCAAATACCCCTTTAAACACTGCCACAGCAACAACAACGCAACCTACCGGGTCAAACTTTAGATTTAAATCATCTACAGACCCAGCCGCAAACACACACCAAATTTTATCAAAATCGGTTCAGCTGTTTAGGAGGAGTTCATTGACAAAGCCATGTACAGAAGAATTTTATGCATAAAGATATTCCCTGGCAAACGTTGTCCTTTCACCGCCTTACTGCCATATACGAATTTTCATGCTAATCGGAGAAAAACATTTTATATTTTCACCATTTTTGTACAGTTGCTGAACGTAACTATATAAACTAAATTACCAAATTTTAACCTTACGACCAAAACCGTCTGAAATATAACATTTTAATTGATTTGCGGGCGGTAAAAGGGGGCGTGGAATCCAACAATAAAATAAAAAAAAATTACCAATTTTTAGTCTTATACGACCAAAACTGTCTCCAATATACAGTTTTTATTGATTTGTGGGCGGTGAAAGGGGGTGTGCAAACATTTTGTCTTTTACAAACCTTTTCCTTGGATTCTTTTTTTTGATTCGCCCGGAGGTATGAAATCTGCCAAAGATACGTATACCCGTCCTATACGCATGCACGATTTACATTCTAGATCCTGCCCGAATCAGCCGGGACAGACAGAATGTACCTACGTACTAAAACATACCCCCTATTGGCAATTAGGATTTTCCACTAAGCACATTAATTGACTTTTCAGCGGAATTTAAAAATTGAATATATATAAAACGCGTATTTAAATAAACTTGATTCTATATAAATAAGCAACATCGAATTAAATAATAGTAATTATCAATTTAAGGTACCCGAAAAACAATTCTGATTTCAAAAACAATCCAAAACACTAAACTCATTGTAACTGGTTTGCAGCCATTGTCCAACCCAAGGACCTACGTCAAAATCCCAATTACTTGGATATGCATTTGGACCAACGCAGGCATAAACTTGTGTGGAAAAGATATATACTCTGGCACACCAATCCAGGTGAGAGTGTGAGTTCAGTCTAATTTCAAATCAGGAAACGACATGAGCACGTAAATCCCAATTTGATTAAAAATTAAAATATTGAATAATTAAAAAGTAAGTTTTAAAAACGATTCATATTTGATGGTGCTTACTTTATAAAACATAATATCGAGACAAAAAAGAGAAACAGAACAATCTCAATTACCAATATTACATTGTTTTAAAAAATTAGGTTTGGTATAATAGGATGAAGTTATATTGATTTAATTGTTTAAATGTAATATAATTTTCCGTTTTAAGACGTCTACCGAATCAGAAAAATTAATCATGTTGAAGTTATCATTGAAAACACTGCACATACATCGTAAAGGTTCATGAAGAGCGTAATTAGAACTGCACTGACTCAACTTGAAAAACAGAAAATGTCTAGTTCCTCTCCTTGGGATGTTAAAATTTAGAGCTGAGATGAGATATTCCGAATTAATCTCGCCGCGAAGTAATTTATATAGGAACAAGACATTAAGCATAATTCTTCTGCTTCTTAGAGAAGGTAGTAAAATAATTTTAAGGCGTATTTCATACGATGGAAGCATAATATTAGGGTTCCAACGACTATGACGTAAAGCAAAAAGTAAAAACTGTTTTTGAACGGATTCTATGGCGTCGATGTAGACATTATATTGTGGGTTCCATATAACTGATGCATATTCAAGAATTGGCCTTACGAGAGAGGTATATAATAATTTAGTAGTAAAGGGATCACTGAATTCTTTAGCCCATCTTTTAATGGAACCAAGAACTCCTCCTGCCTTATTTATCAACATATTAACGTGGAGATTGAAGCGAAGTTTTGAATCCATAATAACACCAAGATCGAGAAAACTGGAAACTATTTCTAAGTTACTGTTATTTATAGTGTAATTTATGTTATTAGCAGATCTTCGCGAGAATGTCATTTGCTTACATATTTTAAGTTGAGATTTAATATATTTAAGATACACCACTCCACAAGTCTATTTAGATCAGATTGCAAAAGATGTCGTTCTTCGGGTGATTTGTAACAAAGAAAAAGTTTCACGTCGTCAGCGTACATTAAGACGTTACAGTGTTTTATTACCGAAGGAAGATCATTAATGAATAGTAAAAACAAAACCGGTCCAAGATGACTGCCCTGAGGAACGCCAGAAGTGACCGAAATACTTTTTGAAAGAGAATTCTTATATAAAACCTTTTGAGTACGTCTAGATAAATACGAATTTATCCAATTTAATAATGTGACAGGAAACCCAATAAGGTGGAGTTTTTTCAAAAGAAGATTATGATTAACACTGTCGAAGGCTTTGCTAAAGTCCGTATAAATAACATCAGTCTGCAGTCCCAAAGTAAAACCATTTATGTTGTAGTGGACCTACTCTTCAATAAACCATGTTGAGAAACATGGAAGACACGGAGTGGGCTAATTGATCAGTTATGATTTTCTCAAATAACTTAGGGATTGCACTTACTTTTGCAATTCCTCGATAGTTAGAAACATCTATCTTGGAGCCAGATTTATGAAGGGCTATTATAAGAATCCTTCCATATAATAGGAAAATAACAACTATGCAAGGAAATATTAAAAATGTTTGCTAGAGGACTACACAGGTTTGTAGCACATTGCTTTAAAATACAGCTTGGAATTTTATCAGGGCCGGTCGTAAAAGAAGATTTTTCCTGTGGAAGATAACACATAACAATATTTGGGTCTATTACAGGAGTTTCAAAAGAGTTAACTGGCGGCAGAAAAGGATACACCGTGCTAGTATTAAATGGTATATCGAAGTAAGTTGATTTAAAGAAGTTTGCAAACATGTTAGAAATCACATTGTCACAAGATGATTCTTCCTGATTGAATTTCATAAGGGGTGGAAAGCTGGAGGCTTTACCTTTTGAGTTAACAAAACTATAGAAAAGTTTATATAATTAACATAAAATTGCGATTTTATGTTAATTATATAAACAGAATAGCATTGTTTATTTAATAGTTGATATCTATAACGACAAGAAGAATAGGAAGCAAAGTCTTAACTAGAACCAGATATTTTATATTTTTTAAATAAACGATTTTTTTAAATTTTTAAGTGCCTTTAGATCATTTGTTAGCCAGGGTGGATTTAAAGGATTGGAGAAACACCTTTTTTTGGGACGGACAATAAGAAACACCTTTGCAGAGTATCATTAAAAAACTGTACAGAAGATTCGACGTCACAATATGAATATGATGTTCCGCTAGTTAAAATTGGAGACCAATCAGTCTGCGAAAGTAAGGAATTAAGTTTACATAGTCCGTTTTCTTAAAATTATAAACTTTTTTATTTCGCGCATCAGCAGTTACTTTATCGGGGGGGAGGAGTAAAACTGTTATTTCAAGAGTTGGATGATGTACATATTCTGGAAGAGATACGGGATTTGAACAATGGAGATTAACAGTAGTGCATCTATCTAAAAATACAAGGTCTAGGGTTCTGTGGTTTATATTTAAAATATCATTGACTTGTTGAAGACACAGATCAGACAGCTAATCTAAGAAATAATTTATCCAATCACTATTGGAAACAGGAGTAAGAAATGAAGAATCGTCAGACGATCTCCAAGTCACAAAAGGTAGGTTAAAATCACCCAGCACAATAAGAACGTCTTTATTTTTTAACAAATTGTGAAGTTTTTCGATGGCGTGTAAGTGTTTTAAATACATTGTTAAGTCAAATTTAGGAGGAATGTAATACTATTATTTAATTTAACTGCAACACAAATGAACTCAATGTCACTGGTGTCAAGAATTGTCAATTCTTCAGATACAAGCGATTTTTGAACAGCTATCAAAACACCACCACCGATCTTATTATGACGATCTTTACGAAAAATTTGATATTTATTGCACATTATTTCAGAATTTAAGATATTAGAGCGAAGCCAAGTCTCTGTAAAAACTATAATGTTATATTCAAAATCAAAACTGTTTATGAAAATATCGGAAAGTTTGGAGTTAAGACCCCTGACATTTTGGTACACAAGCTCTAATTTAGACTTGCGGTTTATTAATCGTTTTTTTGGATGAGATTCAGGGCTATTTCGCGGACGCGGCAAATGTCCAAAATTTGCCGGTCTTGGATTGCTTTTAAATTCAAATTCGCGTACAATTAGGTTTGGCGGCCAAAAGTTTACACAACTATAGAATTAAATAAATTTACAGGAACTGCTAATCTAAAAGAAGTAATTGAGCTTACATTTGAATTTTGAACCGAAAGATGCAAGGAACAATTCAACTTTGATTTAATGAAAAAATCTATATCAACCTCTGTTGTATCCGCAGCCAAGCGAGAAACAAAGATTAATTTAGTTGGTGGAATTGCAATGATTGGCTTAGGTGGAACAGAAACCTGAGAAGAAAGAGGAACAACCTGGGAATCGACCAGGTTTCCTTATAATAACAAATTCAACAAAAAAATCCCGAAGCAAAATCGGACGCTTCGTTCTTGAGTTATGGAATTTCTTGGCCGAATAGCCGAAACTAGTCAAAACTTTTTGTAAAAATTTCTTGCATCAGTTTAGTTTAGTTTAATAAAATTATTTGCAACGCACTGTACAAAACAAAAATTATGAATTCGTCTATAATTTGATTCATCGTGTTAACCCAAAACATTTTGGTTAATTTTATGCGTTCGATACTATCATTTTCGATTTTATCATCTTTATTGCAAATAATATTTAAGTTTTATAGGTACTGAAGCTAAAAATTGTTACGTTTTTTATTGAATTTTTTTCTTATGTGTATGAAAGTACTTTTGTTTCATTTTAATAGAAAAAAAATGTTTACCCCAGACAAAATATTCAAAGGGAAAATGCCATTATATCAGCATAATTGTGGCAAATGAGCAGAGTTCTGGCAGTATGTTGAAATGTAGTGGCGGCCAGTTTACTTTTTATCAAAAAAGGCTGCCAGAAAGTAGCAGCATGAAGGCATGGAAAAGTCAGTAGAAGGCAGTGTGTCGAAATTCGGCATTGTATTGGACGGCAACTGAAATGTTCAAGCAGCTTAAAAAGTTTTGTTTTCTACAGAACAGAATGCTTTCGCCCTATACTGGCAGGCACATAAACTCTTTTAAAAACAAGCATTGTATTGGCATCCAATTGAAATTGTATAGCAGCTTAAAAATGTTTTGCTTTCTAGACAACAGAATCATCTCGTCTTATACTGGAAGACGCTTTTATTATGTAAAGCTCTAACTTTTTACTGGCTTTATATTGAAATTTTTTAAAACATTTTCACATCGGATGTAACATGTTACTTTGGCAGTTACAATTGATTTGAAAAGTTACAATTTGCTGAAAATTTGCAGAAAGAATCATAAATTAAAAATTTATAAAATTTAAAAAAGTAAAGGTGCTTTATTCATTTTCAATCATATTTGGTGGAACATAAACATAAAAAATATCATTAACATGTTAACGATAACCAATGTTATAATTTGATCTGTCATCAACATTTAAAACACAAGACGATGACGTGGTGCTAGATCTTTGGTAGTCCGAACTTGTAAAAACTAAATTTCCAATTTTAATTCATTTAAAAAACTGAAATTTCGTGGAATTATTTGCATAAAGAACTTGTTTTATATAATGAGGAACATTAGTAACAATGGAGCATTTACCAACTACATTAATTCCTACATCAATTGTTTCGGTTACGTTTACTCATCGACCTTTCATAAGTTGTTTTTGGCAATAGCTTTTTATTGTACTTGGCTCCAGATTGTGAACTATTGTTGGCATAGCGAAGTAGTTTTGTAGCGTTCTTGCATTTTGTTTTTCTGCAAATCGAGTGCCATGAACGCAACTTAATACTTCACCATTAAAACTTTCTAGTGGAAAACAGGCAGTGACCCACAGCGGTCCGTGATCTCGAACTACATCAGGTAAGTGAATTAGTTGATGGATGTTGATGGTAAGAAACTTTAGATCATAGAGATCAACAACAGAATCAGAACAACAAAATAATAATAAAAAAAATATTTAAATTCCTTCGCTTTCCAATAAGCCTAAACATCTAAAACATCAACCATAGTTGACCTATTAAAACTATGTGAGTGATATTCACCATCAAACCACAGTGTTAAGAAACGCTTTGTTGTCATGTAAACACCATGCATTACATCTATTGCGGTTGAGCGAACGAATTCAGGAACCAAGTTTTGTAGTTGTGTGTGACCTTTAACTCCCCGAACATGTTGAGTTTGCGCATTTGAGGGGATTAATGCAGCTAAGTCCGCATCATGTACCATGTCTTCGACGGAGCGCAAAGGTGCAGGTATTGAAGAATATGGAAAAACTTGTATTCCACCGGCGCGTGCGCCCTCTGTTAAGCATTTCGCACAAGAATAATATATCCTGTATGCTGAACCATGTTTAAGAATAATGCACGTGCGGGTTTGTCAGCTGTTCCATTTAGTATAACTGCTCGCACAGATGTTACACCAACATTGGCAACATCTATATCAATTCCTTGAAAAAGTAGTCGGCATTCCGGCAAAACAGCGGCGAGTGGTTTAACACTGCTGCACCACAAACTTGCCATAATCACATTTTCTTTAAAATATCGCATTGAATACGGCAGCTCGTTAATCACAAGGCAAAGGGGCCATATCGATATTTTTGATGACTTATAGAGTGCTGCTCCGTCAGAATACCACATGAATGATAAATTCCTGGGGTCATCCATGAATCCATTTTCACATTGATTGCGATACAGTTCGCCATCGTAAATGTCTTCTAACCCGTCATAATTTTCTTTTTTTCTGCTAAAACGGTGAAGCACTTGTTTTGAGAAGTCTGGGCGAGAAAACATTGCTTGCAGCTGTGCCCCTATTGCAAAGGTGAGCAGATATCCGAATCCGTCTGTGCCATTACATTCCTTACAAATTCCTTACATTGTCTGATGTACAATTTTTTGATTCTGGGAAGAATGAGTGATCAGAGCATTCATCATCTTAAATAAAAACTATAACTGATTATATGGTACAAAAATCTCTCCACCAAATTTCGTTTTGGAAATCTCCATATTTTGTTGCAATAGAGCAAGAGTTTTAAAACTCACCATTCTTTTCAATAAAACTTTTCTCACTCGTAGTCTCTGGTATTGTTGGCGACGTTGCTATTGCACCTGCAGAAGTGGATACCCTTTTTTTTTGTTTTGCTTACACCTGCTTTAGTAAAGATAAACCTTAAAAAAAAAAAATTGAAATTTATGTTTGAAAAATCTCACTAAAAATTGTCTGCAACAACATCAAAGCCGTCCAAAAATCCAAGTATGTATCCTCGCTTTTGTATTTGCACCCGCTTGCGATTAATTGTTTGGCGGGACTTTCCGTAAAAACCATTACTGTTTCTATTCATTTTGTATTTTCAGAAAAAGAACAGTGAAACCAATTCAAAAAATGATGGAGGCAAAGACGCAAAAAAAATTTATCAAAGGTAATTTAAAATTGAAAAAAAATTCTAAAGTGTCAAACATTGCAGCAGCAACCCAGCTAGAACAGTAACTGTTACATACGGCGTATATAACACGAGCGGTCACACGATTTTCGTTACGTCCATATAAAATTTTTCATACAAAACTTGTGACCATTGTTCAAGCTGTGATCAAAATGTCACAAGGTTTGCATCTCTGGTTCTCATCCGTGTGATCTGGCATCCCTTTCTGCCACACATGTTTTACCGATATGAAAAACAATACATCTGAACTGCTCACACCAATAACAGATTCAGCTGTTCAATCTTCTCCCCCATGTCGTTATATCATGACCACCCTCTACCCTAGAGATTAAAACTGACATTTTTAGCAGCGCAAACAGAAACAAAATTAAATTTTTTTTAATTCGTTTTTATTATTTTTGAGTTGTTTTCAATATATCAAGTAAAAAGATGTATAAATTTTTAAAACATAATCCAAATTTATTTTACAGAAGATAACGAAGAATTAAAGGAAAATGATTAAGGAATTAATGTTAAATGATATGATGAATGAAAAAATTACAGGAAAATAAATATTAAGAATTAAGAACTATCATACAAAAATTCACGCAAAACAAACTAAAAACATTGAGTTGTTTTCAATATAATAAGTAAAAAGATTTACAAATTTTTAAAAGAAATAATCCATATTTGTTTTATAAAATAATTAAAGGAAAATTATTAAGGATTAACAGATATGAAAAGGAAAATTAATATTAAAAATTTAAAAAATAGCATAGAAGAATTCACACAAAACAAATGAAAAGTATTGACAATAAATTAAAGCTTTTACAAAATATACCTTCAAAATAAAAAGTAAAAGTAGACATATTAAAACATGCAGAGATCAAAATTTTTTAATGTTAATAAGACTAAACAAGAATTAAAACGAGAAAATAAATATACATAAAAAACAGCTGCCATCACCATCGCACGAAGCATAGTGCATATAAAATTGAATTTAAAAATTAACTAATTAAAGCATAAATGTTAGTGAACAAAAAAGAAATTATAATAGTATAACTAAAAGAACATTGGGTGAGTTCTCGAAACTCATAATGTTGTATGTATCACTTTTCGCTACTTTGTATGTCTTGTGAACGGTGAGTTGCATTTTCTATCAACACAGGTACAAAAATTGACACTTGCTCGCAAAAATTTAAATAAATATGAAATATATGAATGTAGACGATACAATTAATATTTGTGTTATAAACGATGTAGAAAGCGTTGCTTGCAATGTTGGTGGTTGTTACACACTTAAGTGAATACAATTAAAATTTATTCGATGTTTCTAAGCACAAAGACTACTGATGAGGAATATGTAGCGATTTCCGAAATAGACTGTCTAGTCAGCTAAGTGATTGACTCTATACTGAGTTGTTGTTGTTGTTGTTGCCTTCTTGAAAACTCACTTGATCTAAAGCTCACAATCTTAATTCATGTAATTATTCAATAGATCATAAAAATTAATTAACATTTCCTTTTCAGGCACACGAAAAACCAACTATAGAGCCATAGCTGATTTTGAAAAATATTTATTTTAATTTTGCAGCTTTATGTAGTTGTAAACTACAACACGTTGAGTAAATGTAGCGGAAAAATAAATCTACAACACGTTGAGTAAATGTAGCGGAAAAATAAATCGCGGCGAAAAATAGACAACATTTTGTGAGTAGCGAAAACTGATATATGCCGTTCATAGCAGTTTTATTCAACAGTTGCAAAAAACTGAGTTTCGAGAACGCAGCCATTGAATTACCGTTTAGCTTTTTTGTCTCACGGAACTGCTGCTGCCTATAACGGTTGTGGCTCAACTCTAAATATTTTCGAACACCCTTGTTGAAGTCATACTGCCCTTCTTTTTTGAAAACATCTGCAAGAAAAAATGTAATGAAAATAAAAACATATGTATTAAGAATAGATGCATACCGTACCGAAAAGGGTTTTGCTTATTAATGTCAATTTCATGAGAGACATCTTACCAAACTTTCCATCAATGTTGTATTGGAAGGCAAATTCATCATTAAACAAATTTTTGAGGACATCATCCAGAGATCCAGACGTACCTTTTATCTTCAAGATGTGAGCCTTCTGTAAAATTGAATTGTAAATATCACTCTAACTGAGGAACAAATTGCTTAATTGCTACCATTGACATTTCAAAATCAATATTTTTAAGTTTTTCCTCGACATCTATGCATGCATCGATTGTTGAGATTGGCAAAGTGGACGCGATCTCAATGGCAGTGGGATCATCTATCTCTCCGGTCATTCGGCACAGAGATTGATGAACTCGTTTTATGAGAACTTTACATTCTCGAACCATTTGGTTTTGAGCCAGTGTCTCACTTCTTTGAATAATCTGAAAACATACATACATAATTTTTAAAGCAATTTTTTGTTTTCAACAAAAGAGACATTCTAGATTTTGTGAATTTGAAAAATATTTATAAAAAACAAATAAAGAAATATCTTCGACTGAACCCAAGTGAAAATATCCCACGACAGTATTTTAGTTTATTCGAAGTCTTAAATGTTGTATTATTTTAGTGACGTCACATTTATAAAGTGTGGTTTTTATCCAAATCCTTTTTATTTATGTATTTTCATTTTTATTAAGTAGCTGGTTTTTTTAAGTATTCCAACAGAAATAAGTTTTATGGGTATCAAAAGAAAGGTATTACGAATATCTATTCAACGAGGTATCAAACATAAAAATCCATGCATAACTTTTTAAGATATAACTTTGCTTATATTTAGAAGTTGTCTGAAAAACTAGTGGTTTTTTCTTTTACGAAAGCAATACATTAAAAAGATAATTATATCCAGAAAAAAATTGTTAAAAATTGTCAACTGCTTTTCAGATAGTAACAATTTCATTAAAAAATTTTGGTTTTTGAGCTTCAAATTTTGTTTTGAAACAAAATATTTACAACAAACACATAGAAATATTAAAAGTACAGGTTGACTATTGTCAAGTTGCCAGAATAGGGCTGTTAATGTTAGAAATTTACGGCAAATTTCATGTTTATCACAAATACATAATATAAAAAGATAAACAACAGATTGTGAATACTACTACTGTTACTTACAATATGGTTGTAATTTTTTTCTAATGCGGTCAACCGGTCTTCCACGTTTTTTATAGATGCCAAGATTTTATTTTGATTGCAATTGGCTGTTGCTTGGTTGCTTGTAACCGTATTTAGAAGGCTTATTACGTCTGAAAAATTTTTCATTTAGTTACTTACAGCCCTTTTCTGGCAACAAATTATTTTATTTCAAAACAAAATTTGAAGCTCAAAATTAATAAATTTTGTTAAAAATTGTCAACTGCTTTTCAGATAGTAACAATTTCATTAAAAAATTTTGGTTTTTGAGCTCCAAATTTTGTTTTGAAATTAAAAAAATTACAAAAAACACATAGAAGTATTGAAAATACTGGTTGACTATTGTCAAGCTGCCAGAACATCACTCAGTTAAAATCACAGTTAAAATATATAGAAAAAAAAATAACCTTTGTCTGTCGAGCAGCTTGGTATTTCGTTAACTTCGTTGAAGTTTTGGGATGTGTGAAAAAACTTCCGTTTCCGTTTAGGGCTAATAACTGCTATAAATAATTTAATAAGTTATTAAATGCATATATTACGTAATTTTTTTTACCTTCAATTATAGCGCATCGCTTATTTGCCTTTCGTTCCAGAATTGGACTGATAATTTCTATAAAAGTTGAAATGAAAATATTTAAGCAAATAATAGATACAGTTTTAAATATTACCTTCAATAAGTGTGCTTGGATCATCGAAATTAATAGAGTCCACTATAATGAAAAATAAAAATGATGAAATGAAAAAAAACAAATGTAAAAAAGTGAAATGATAACATAAAATATAACTGAATTAAAAAATTTAAATAAAATAAAAATAAATTAAATAAATTAAAACAAAATTAAATAAAACAAAATGAAATTAAATAAAATAAAACGAAAATAAAATATATTTCGACTAAAAAATATTATAAGAATATATTAGAAATATCATAAAAAATGCATTTAAGTTAAGGTCAAACAAAAATAAAGAAAATGTGAAGTGAGTGCTAAAAAAAATTAATTAGAAAAATTGTGAAAGACATGATGCAAAATGGGTATTAGGAGAAGTTTATTTAAAATCGGAATAGCAAAATATTTATAATTTACATCAGTTCGAAGAATTTTAGTTATTTCGTCACTTATGTCACTACCTAATAAAATACCTAATCCTGAGTACGACTGTAACGGTTCCTGAAAATAGTCTTCAACAGTTCGAAAATTGTATCCTAAGATTACTTCATGGCCACTTTCTTCCCTACTTTCTATTACTTTAAAAGGTCCTGTCTTTTCACTGAAGCAATAACAATCATTTGCTTTTCTGGGATTTAATGTGAAAGAACCAATTTTTGATATTTTATGGAATCCCAACCCTTCACTACTCCTTTCTTGTAATCGTAAGTAAAGCTGCTGTAAAATTTTGCTTGGACTTTTAATAATTTTTTTTAAATATTGCATATAATTCTCAAACCTATAAGCTGAAAAACTATCTAACGGTCCATACTGTTTGCAACAATCCTCTAAATGCAGCAAACCATGTACATTAAAACTTATTAAATAATCACCAAAAATGTCTGCAAACTGTTCTACAAATTCTTTCAGAATTTCCTGAGCTACATTTCCTTCTGTCCTAAACGTCTTTTCACAAGAAAGAAGCCTAATACCTGCATGTAATAATAAAAAATTATAGTAAATCTCGCTACTTATGCTATCTTTCAATACATATACTCCTAGGTATAACAAAAATTGCCTAAACTCGGTTGATTTCCAATTGGAAACTTCATCTAAATTCCTGCACACGCGACCAAACTCTGAAGGAACGAACTTTGAAACATAGTTAATTCGTTCGTTCATTTCTGATATGTTCCCTAATTTAATATATAAGCGAATTAATTTTTTTACTACCCCTAAGTCTACCAAATGCATAGGGTCTAGTGGAAAATGGGACACCATACCTATCTGAGCCCTTTCTAACACATTTTGATTTTGCCTGAAGATTTCACTATGATGAGTAACATCTACTCTATTTTTAAATGTAATATCTGTTCTTAAGGCACAAACGCTTTTTGAAAAAGAAACTCTACGATGGCTATAACTACCTACCTGACAGCATTTGGGGCAACTATTCTTTCCTGTAAATGACTGCACACCTGTGACAAAAGCTCGAGCTGGAGAGTCACAACAAAAAAGCCTAATGTTAAATTTTTTTAAAACTCCATCTATCATAAGACCATTAGTCCTTAAAAGTACTATTTCGTCGGAAAATTTTTTTAAGAATTCATTAACATTGCAAGGTTTTTCCATTCCTGAAAAGCAAGCAATGGTGAATGGGCACTCTTGAGGAAATCCTACAATTGCACCAAGAATTGGCCATAAAACTCTATTAGAACTATTAAAAAGTTTTAAACCGTCAATCCCTACGTCAATTAAAACCTCACTACATTCCTTAAGAAAAGGGAACGAATTTGCATTAAAAAAATACTGAATTCCTAAATATAAAAATTCCCCTTCTGGCAGTTTCTACCTCAACTTTCTTTCTGTTCGTTTTAAAAAGACCTTTTGATGATAATGGTAAACCTTTAAAACCAATTTTATCAAGTGTTTGCAGAAGATCAGAAACAACGTTGTGTGAAACTTTGTTTCTGATTGCCCAGGACCTTATTTCTCGTATTTTATCTAAATCAGTTGGGTTATCGGAAAACACATCTCTATCACTTAACTCATCTCTATCGCTGCTCATATTATTTAAGTCTTGAAACTCATCTACCTGCATCCCTACGTCCACTTGCATTTCGTTGTCCACCTGCATTTCTTCGTCCACTTGCATCTCAACGTCCACTTCCGTCGCAATGTTGGATGCACCTTGCCCACAGTCTGTCTGTCCACTCACAACACTATTTTCACTATTTTCACTATTTTCACTGATTATTCTTTTGTATTTTTTCACGTTAGCAATGAAATTTATTTTTTCTTTATACAAAAGACCGTCAATTGTTTTTTTACTCGTTTTGTTTTACTTTTAATATTTTTCGTTTGATTTTATTTAATTTAATTTTATTTCTTAAAACTTCCTTATGCTTGCTGCAACGCTTACTATGTTGTGGTTGTTTTTTTCGCTTGGTAGAATTATTTCAAATCCGCAAAAGAGCAAACCACACAAAAACATATAGCTTTCCTTGTTTTATATGAAATAACAACGTAAGAGTGTATTGGTGAACAACAATTATCTTTTGGTTGTGTATGTAAACTTGTTACAGCTGTCCAGCAGGGAAGTCGATTGGCGAAGAACACTTTAGAAGTTTATTCAAAGCCGAAGAATAAGAGAAACCAACGAACAAAACAGGCTGCATCCGAAGCTGCACCAAATGCTGCGCTACAACCACCGTCACAAACTGCACCAAATACCTCGCCACAGGCTGCATCACAAGCTGCACCAAATACCGCGCCACAGGCTGCACCAAATGCTGCCCTACAGCCACCGTCACAGGCTGCACCAAATATCGTGCCACAGGCTACGTTTCAGACTGCATCAAATATGTTGCGCAACAGGCCGCATCACAGGGAGCACCAAATGCAGCACGAAAGACACAGGAGTCTTCAAAGGCTGCATTTACTGAAGAGCTTGCAGAATTAAAAGCAAGCATAAATTCAGTGGTGCAGTTAGACCCCTATCCCATGCCACAGCATGCACCACGCATAGCAACGCACCTGGCCTCGCAATCGGACCAACATTTGAGATGGATAAAATATTATTCACCCAATAGGGGTAATGCAGCCAATACACAATACGCTGGTTCTCTGTGCTCGCCGCGGCAAACATATGCCGATACGGATTGGCCAGGGCGCAATTGCCAAAATATGCACTGCCAAGCATTTTTCGACTATGAGCCGAGCGGGAATGTGCATGTAATGCAGCCCGCAAAGAAAAAAAAAAGGACACAAAAAATTAGCAGATAAATGGTGTTGGGAAAGATGTCGTTGTAACTGAAAGTAGGGAGAGCACACTTCAGGACACAGTACGGACCTGTACATGTCAAGTGTGTGAATATCTTCGCTCCAAAGGTAAGTTACTGATTATTTTTTTATTGCTTAGTTGTTTTGTTTTAGTGTGACATAGGGGTCAAATTGGTATGACCCCATGATATGATATGACTGGAAACGCGTGATTGATATGTTACATTCGTCCAAATCAAACACAATAGTTCAGCCTAGCATCGTCGGACAAACAAATCCAAATCAATCGGAAACCGAATCGAATGAATGAATGATTCGGAAAATATAAATGCAGCAAACACAAGGTAAAAATGGATCGCTGAATCCGAATCCATTGTCAAAATTTAAAAATTATTTAATTTTTTTATAAAAAGGTTGCCACCTAATAATATGTATTTTTAAGAGTTTTAAACATCATTTAACAGTTTTAGCTGGAGAGAGTACTAGGTAAAAATGGGTCGCTGAATCCAAATCCGTTGTCAGAATTTCAAAATTATGTAATTTTTTATAATAGGGTTTTCACCTATTGACCATCTTGAATTTTAAAATTCTGACATCAGATTCGAAATCAGTGACCCCCTCAAACTGTTAAATGATGTTTAAAATTCTTAAAAATACATTTTACTAGGTTAATTTTAAAATTAAGGTGGCAACCCTAACCTCTACCTATATGAATATGATAAATAATTACCATTTAATATAAAATATATTGCAATAAATACCAATTTTGCTTACCTTTCTTCTTCCATAACTTTTGCGCAGTATAAATATGCATGTTGACGGGTTCTTGCATTTTGAGCGCGCCAAATGCCAAATTTCTACTCGCTAGAACGTTAGTCTTTTGCAATAGTTGCAAGATTTTTGTATCGAACGTGATACTTTGATATGTTACGCAATTTTGCTGCGGTTATTGAGACTCAAAGAAGCCCCTTCTGAACTCGATACTGAATGTACATTTTTGTTGCAAAAACGATTTTAGCAGATAGAAGGTAGGTATGTTGGAAAGAAGTATTGGGTGTAAGAAAATAATAATGAAACTTGCTGATATATTTGACCCATTCAATGTCATTTATTTGATTTGGTATACGTTTGATTAGTTTTTGACTGTGCGGCCAACGCTCGCAGCACTGTTATTCTTTTTGATCGCAGTCTGTTTAAGCCTACCAGTGCAGAGATCTATTTTACATCTTTGCTCGAGTCCCCCATTTTTAGTTCTAACAATTATATTATCCCTTTTACTGAATTAACTTTAAATGCATTCATTTTTAGCATCTATAGAAAGCATGTCCTTGTTGGACGGCCTCCGAATCGCAAGAAATAGCCTAAGCCTAAGCACAACGTATAAAAAACCACTGCAGAAATACTTCTGTTTGCCTGGAAAGAATAGGGTAAGCTCTAAAGAAAATATGGTATAGCTCTTAAGCCTTATTTCTAGTTAAAATAAGGAATCTTGAAATTAATTCAATACCTTTATAAATTTCAGGTAGCACTTCTGAAAAATCATGACATTTTCATTAACACTGATGAAAGGCAGTCAGCATACCTTGCGGCTGGTGGCTGTGGAGCGAGAGCTCTTAATGAGACTGGTTCCACTTGAAGCGTTGGAGAAAATGACTGCACGGGGCAGGGGTGAAAATGGAACTCCTCCTGACTTATTGGACGCCTTGGCAAGTATGATAACATAAACATGTTCTGTTTTTTAGCATACAAAATTTTTCGTACTATGTTCTTTAATATCTTTTCTTTTTCTTTTCTTTTTTAAATGTATGTGCTAATGACCTCATAAAGAGGTCAAACGAAAAAAATAGAAGAAGGCACGGAGCAGAAACCTTTAGGGAGAAGGGAGATGACGAAAATTCTTAACACTTTTTTAAGCGGGCTGCGATCGGGATACCATGATAAAAGTATCCCAAAGGCAAAACGTGTCGTAAGTAGTTTAATTTTAATGCTTACTGTTTTAACATAAAACTACTTTCAGACAACTGCTGAAGTCGTACGCCCATGTCAGGAATCATAAGACTGCAAAATGCATTACCTTCAAGCATTCCGCCATCCACCATCTTCGATTGCAAATACATATTTCTTTTTATTTTAAATTCGTTTTTTCTTTTAGTTATGAAACCTACATTATTCATTTGTATTTAAACTTTGTTACTCTTAATTTCTATTATTTTTATCTTTTTAACCGACTTTAAACTATTTGAGTTCCACGTTTTTTAACTCTCTTCTTGACTCTGTTACTCTATAAAAAGAAAATAATATAAACTCAATTATATTTATAAAAGGATTTTTATTTTATTTGGATATTATTTGGAATAAAATTACGAAACCAAGAATCCACTTTTCTGCTATTCGATGCCATATTAATGTCCCATCCAATTGCTTGCCACTTCCTGCCTCTATTCTGCTCTGTACATTCCTGCCAACTGGCTGCCACTGAACGCCACTTGCATGCTCTCTTATACATTTTTGAGCCTCTGTTAGCCAGTCTGCTATTCTGTTCAGTGGCAGTCAACTGGCTGGTTTTGGTATAATTCCCGCCCTGCCCTGCCAAAATTGGGCCAAAATAATTTCATTTCTATTCCAATAAACAGACTACCTGTCTGCCGTTTTAAGTTCATTTTCCGGCCAAAAATTTTGTCTGGGGATATCCCAGTTAGCAGTAGTGATGTGTAAACTCAATACTTTTTGGTATCGAACATTTTGTTACCGAGTATACCCTAATACTCGATATTTTTTACTCGGTACTTTGATATTCGATACTTTTCTGAGAACCAGCGTTATTTCGCACGCGAACACTAAAATATCAATTTTGTGGTTAATGTTATTACCTTTTATTAAAAAAGGTTTTATTTTATATACAAATTTGTTTTTGAATAACCTTTGTTCAATTTGTGTTATGATCACACGGGCATCTCGAATTACAATTTTTTTTTAATTTCACATTTTAATAGGTCTCAAAAGCTGCATAGAGTGGTCAAGATCTCCCAAAAAAAATTTTACAAAAAAATAAGGATCTCTTCCTCTACTGCAAAGACAAGACTGTTTTTAACGATAACAATATTTTGGCACACACGATGCCATTCTTGGTCTTTACCACAGTGTCCTGTGTGAAGGATATTCGAATCTAAAGGTACACACGAGATAGCACAGAACTTTTAATTGTTATCTGATTGTCAAAATTGTGGTGACATTGATAACAGTGTTTTCCTTAAATGTGGCGAATTAATAATTTGTTTTGGAGAAATGTATACTTTAATGCAATTTTTTAACTTTTTCAAAAATAATGAATATAAGATTTTATATCTTGGGCACCAGAAGAGGTACCGAAGATATTTTTTTTAATTCAGCGAGACTTTCAGCCGCCATTTTGAATTATTTTTCATCGAAAAAATTGTATAATGTTCTTGAAATATGCACTAATAAATGCCACAAAAGATATTTTTTAAAAAAAGATTTACGTTCGCTCAAAAAAAAAAATCCTGAAATTACGTTACGTTTTTACTAGAACCTCCCCTTAAGCAGGACCCTGTGGTAACAGCCACTAGCGTGGCTTACTAAAGTCTTCCCAACGAGAGAAGGGCTCCCGATCGCTTTAAGTCAAGAGTAGATCTCCAATATATCCTTAAAATATATTGAATTTACGTGAGTTTTAAAAATGATGAGAATATTTTAAAAAGCCAAAGTACAACATTTTCGATTGAAAATTTAGTTGTTGCGTTAGTATTGAAAATTCGGTAAGTATAATAATTTTTCATGAAAAATGAATGATGGCGTATTTGAATTACTAAATGTGTTTATAATTCTAAAAAATATAATTTTTCAGTAATATACAGTAGTAAAATTTTTGAGATTAATTGCAAATAAGTTTATGAAGCAACAGGTTGCAACAACAACAAGTTCTTTGCAGAACAAACCACCAAGCAGACTAAAAGCATCAAGTCTTTTTCTGTATTGACTATCGATAACGAGTATTTTCAAGTATTGAATATAAAATACTCGATACTGGAAAATTCATCATCTCTAGCAGTGCTGCAATGTTAAAGAGCTGAATATTATGAAAAAAGCTTTAGTTGGAAACTAAAAAATATAAAATCGACAGTCAAATAGAGTATAAAAAACTAAAATTGCAAATAAATAAAACGGAATCTCTTCAATGCTAGCAAAATTTAACTTTGCATGGGCTTAATTCACTTAGCGTTTTCAATTAAATCCATTGTGAGAAAGTGAATTAACTTTTATTTTGATATTATTTTTATTCAATACTACATATTTCAGAAAATCGTTGCCAAAATCAAATTTCTTTATAGACAACTGCATACAAGTTTAAAAATTGTGGTCTTATTTTTAATTGAAAGGACTTTTTAATCCAACAAAATTTTAACTCCTACTTTAGTTTAATTTATTTTAATCTAAAAAAGTTTAACTTTTAGACTATTTTTAAACTACGAATTTAGCTGGGTCTCGAACCCACGTTCCCGAACCCTTACTTGCATTCATAAGGAAAAAATAACCGAAACCTTGTTAGCAACTGCGATAAGCGAGTGCATAAGATGTCGGACCGGCAGATGAGAGGACGTGGGTTCAAATCATTAGATGGTCAGATAAAATTTGATTTTAAGTTTATGTTTATATTGTTTTTTTTTTGTAACATGCACTCTGAAAAGTTTAAACTTTTTGTGGATTAGAAAATTTTAAACTTTTCCTTGGATTGATTAAAAAGTAATATTTTTTGGTGTTGCCTACATATATGTAATCCAAAAGAGTTTAAAATTTTTAACCAAGATTTTTAACCGTGTATCTTTCACAAAATTTTGAATAATGAAATTTATTTATTTTTTATTTTTATTATTAACAAAAGCATTAGTGCAGTAAGAACTAAGTTCTTTTATAGCACAACATAAATACATTCAATATAAGTATAATAACAACTGATTAGTGATTTTACTAAACTAAAGATACAATATATGTTTAATATCAATTTTTAAATAGCAATTAACAGTTCATTAAATTAAAAACAGAATATTTAATAAGAGATTGTGAATTTAAAAATAATTTTTCGATGTTTGGACAGAAAAAGAAAGAATGAAGAAACTTAGTTGGATGAAAAATAAGTAAGAATAGCTTGCCTAAAAACACCTCTCCCAGAGACCTCCCTCAGTCCACGTGGCAGTGCATTCCACAGTCTGATGGCGTTAATGAAGAACAAGCGCGAGGAGGTTAATGAAGTATATCTTGGAACTATAAGAACATTACTTCGTCAGGAAAAGCTAAATTGAAGTTTATCATATAAGTAGGAAGGTGTTTTTGTATAGATCAGCTTATGCAGATAAATACAGTTTCTGGCATCAAGGTAGGAAGGTAAGTCACACCCAAGTATCGCGTTTCTGAAACTAGATAAGTGGTCAAACCTACGCAACCCATAAACATAGCGCGTAGCATAATTAAAAGCAATTTGTAATTTTAACTGAGAGGATGAGTCGAGCCTACTATAAACCAACTCAGCGTAAGTTATCACAGGTAGTAACAACTGTATTACCAACTTACGTCTTATATTGACAGGAGTGACACTAGCAGACATTCTTTAATTACGCAGGACATAATAAACTTTTTTAACTACACTATTAATATGATCAGAGCACGACATAGAAGAATTTATATAAAAACCCAGATTTAAAACTTTTGACACTAATTTCAGCTTGTTTGTCCCAATAAACAAGTCAGGGATATCAACAAAACACGTTAAATTTTTACATATAGGTAGAACATACGATTAAGCAGCATTCAATTGAAGACCATTTCGTTGGGCCCACTCATTGATGTTATTTAGATCTGCATTCATTCGGCAACAAAGATCATCAAGTAGTCCAATACGGCGAGTAAGATGCAACTGAACATCATCAGCATATGCATGAACGGATAAGTTTTTGCAGACAGAAAAAATGTCATTAATAAATATGGAAAACAATAGTGGGCCAAGAATAGAACCTTGTGGAACACCACTTTGTACCGATTTATACTGCGAGAACTTATTCCCAACTTTAACTCTTTGCAACCGATTTGACAGATAACTAGACAATAAGTTAACAGCACTCTCACCGAAACCAAATAAAAGCTTGAGTTTTTTACACAGACATTTATGGTTTACTTTATCAAAAGCTTTAGAGAAATCAAGCAAGCCTAGCAATGTCATGTTTCCAGCATCAAATTCCGACCTTATGTCATCCAGCACCTTTACTACAGCTGAGGAACACCCATGCCCTGCCCGAAAACCCGAATGAAATGGGGATAAGAGTCTTTTATCGTGAATGTAGCTATTTATTTGTTGAGCCATTAGCTTTTCACATATCTTTGCAAAAGGTGAGAGAATGCTTATAGGCCTGAAATCAGTAGGCCCTGAAAGGTTGGGTTTTTTTGCCACAGGTAACACAATAGCAACTTTCCACATGTCCGGAAAAGATGACGATGAAAAACAGAAATTAATAAGGCGTGTAAGCTGGTTAATTATAGGAGGTAAAATGATTTTTATGAACTTAATAGGAATTTTGTCTTCACCCATCGCATTCGATTTCAACAGCATCACACATTTACCGACGTCAAATTCATTAACAGGCACAAAATTAAAAGATTGCTGGTTGGACATATCAGAACTAGCATGCATATTATTATCAGTCATTAGAGAAGAATTGTCTAAGAAAAAATTATTTAGTGTTTCAGGGTCAATTTCGCAGTCAGAGTTTTTCTTATTACACACCCCCAGTTTTTTAATATTAGCCCACAAAGTTTTTGAAGGTAGGGATAGGTTTAGCTTAGCTGAGAAGTATCTAGCCTTAGACTGCTTTGTTATTAAAACAGCTTCGTTTCTCGCTAACCTATACTGCTCCCAGATTGCAGGTGATGGGTTTCTTCTCCATAATTTATGCAACTTGTTTCTATTTTTGATTGCATTGAGAACATATTGGGTAAACCAAGGACAAGACACATTTTTCACACAATAAGTACGCAGGGGAACATGTTTTTAAAAAAGGTATTTAATAGGAGTTAAGAAGGTTTGTCATTAACAGTACTAAAGCGATAACATTCATTTAAAGAAATCAAGGATATGTCATTGAACAAAGACGGATAGTTAATGTGTTTGAAATCACGATAAGAAAATGAGTTAGAAGAAACATTATGAGACAAATTAACATTTAACGTACAAAATAGGAGAGAAAATAGATCTGATCAAACAAAGAAACAAAAGACGAATCAGAAACAATAAAATAATCAAGAAGACTTGGATTGGAGTTATTAGAAAACCGAGTTGGCAAAGTTTCATTAACAACAGATAATCCTAACGTGGAAATTTTATCGTATAACGTTTGTTTTACTGAATCATTCGACAACAGATTAACATTAAAATCACCACACAATAAGATAACGTCATGATTGGTAATATATTTAGTCAG
This sequence comes from Dichetophora obliterata, assembly GCA_963920525.1. NCBI lineage: Eukaryota > Metazoa > Arthropoda > Insecta > Diptera > Sciomyzidae > Dichetophora > Dichetophora obliterata. The sequence continues at coordinate 74,559,627 of OY986436.1, forward strand.
TTCACAAAACACAGGATCCACTATAGAGAATATACAGAACTCAAAGCTTTTTCGAAATGATCGAATTGATAAAAAAGGCGGGGGTGTTGCAATATATTGTAAAAATAACTTAAATGTTAATCTGTTGGGAATGTTCAGTGGTTCAGAGGTAGAGTTTCTTAATGTCGAAATCTATGACAGTTGTACAAAAGTTTTCTTGTCGTGTGTGTATAATCCGAATCGTAATTGTTGTTTAGAGCAATTGTTTACTATATTGTTGAATTGTGCAATTGACTGTGTCACTTCGTTTTGTGTGGTGATTTAAATATAAATGTTTTATTTAAGGATAGTCTTGTTGGTAATTTTATTGATCGTCTGACTGAAGTTGGTCTCCAAATAGTAAATACCAGTTTACCTACGCGCTATGCAATTAATGCTACTCCAAGTTTATTAGATCTTTTTGTTGTTTCAGATGTTTCTACTGTTTTGCTTTTCGACCAATTATCGTTTATATCTGACCATGATCTTCTTTTTTGTTCTTTGAATATAACTTTGATACCGATTTTAACTGTTAAAACTATTTCATTTCGTAATTATAAAGCTATTGATTATGTTTCGTTGTATAATGACATGTCTATCATTAATTGGTCCGAATGTTGGTTTCTTAGTACTGTTAATGAGAAGTTGTATTTTTTAAGTAATATAATTTGTGAATTATTTGAGTTGTATGTTCCATTGACTACACGTCGTGTCTCTTACAGAAGTTGTCCCTGGTTTACAAATAACGTTAAATTGGCCCTAAAAAAACGTAATAAAACTTATAATCGTTGGAAGAGAAACCCGACAACATCTAATTGGGAACAGCACAAAAGAGCTAGAAATGAAGCTAACTGCATTGTTAAATTGTCTAAACGCACTTTTTTCATGTCGAAGCTAAGTTTACCACAACCTTCCAAAAATCTTTGGAACAATTTAAGACAGGCTGGAGTATGTAATGTGAAATCTGATGATTTTCTAATTGATCCTAATATTCTTAATGATTATTTTATCGCTACCTCAACATCTACTTATAACACATCTGTCGATAATACGATAGATACTACCGAAAGGCCATGTAATTTTCAGTTTGTTGCTGTAAATGAGTGTGATGTTGCTCGTTGCGTTAATAATAAAGGGTGATTTTTTTGAGGTTATGATTTTCATGCATTAGTATTTGACAGATCACGTGGGATTTCAGACATGGTGTCAAAGAGAAAGATGCTCAGTATGCTTTGACATTTCATCATGAATAGACTTACTAACGAGCAACGCTTGCAAATCATTGAATTTTATTACCAAAATCAGTGTTCGGTTCGAAATGTGTTTCGCGCTTTACGTCCGATTTATGGTCTACATAATCGACCAAGTGAGCAAACAATTAATGCGATTGTGACCAAGTTTCGCACTCAGTTTACTTTATTGGACATTAAACCAACCACACGAATGCGTACAGTGCGTACAGAAGAGAATATTGCGTCTGTTTCTGAGAGTGTTGCTGAAGACCGTGAAATGTCGATTCGTCGCCGTTCGCAGCAATTGGGTTTGTGTTATTCGACCACATGGAAGGTTTTACGCAAAGATCTTGGTGTAAAACCGTATAAAATACAGCTCGTGCAAGAACTGAAGCCGAACGATCTGCCACAACGTCGAATTTTCAGTGAATGGGCCCTAGAAAAGTTGGCAGAAAATCCGCTTTTTTATCGACAAATTTTGTTCAGCGATGAGGCTCATTTCTGGTTGAATGGCTACGTAAATAAGCAAAATTGCCGCATTTGGAGTGAAGAGCAACCAGAAGCCGTTCAAGAACTGGCCATGCATCCCGAAAAATGCACTGTTTGGTGTGGTTTGTACGCTGGTGGAATCATTGGACCGTATTTTTTCAAAGATGCTGTTGGACGCAACGTTACGGTGAATGGCGATCGCTATCGTTCGATGCTAACAAACTTTTTGTTGCCAAAAATGGAAGAACTGAACTTGGTTGACATGTGGTTTCAACAAGATGGCGCTACATGCCACACAGCTCGCGATTCTATGGCCATTTTGAGGGAAAACTTCGGAGAACAATTAATCTCAAGAAATGGACCGGTAAGTTGGCCACCAAGATCATGCGATTTGACGCCTTTAGACTATTTTTTGTGGGGCAACGTCAAGTCTAAAGTCTACAGAAATAAGCCAGCAACTATTCCAGCTTTGGAAGACAACATTTCCGAAGAAATTCGGGCTATTCCGGCCGAAATGCTCGAAAAAGTTGCCCAAAATTGGACTTTCCGAATGGACCACCTAAGACGCAGCCGCGGTCAACATTTAAATGAAATTATCTTCAAAAAGTAAATGTCATGGACCAATCTAACGTTTCAAATAAAGAACCGATGAGATTTTGCAAATTTTATGCGTTTTTTTTAAAAAAAAAATTATCAAGCTCTTAAAAGATCACCCTTTATTAAATCAAATACAGTGGGTGAAGATAGCTATTAAATTTGTAAAAATAAGTTTACCTTTCATATAAGCCCTTTGACGCACATAATGAATCACTGTTTCACAAGTTCTTGCTTCCCTGATGCGTGGAAAGCTGCTACAATCATTCCTATAGCTAAAAAACCCAATGCCTGTGAACCGTGTGATTTTCATCCGGTAAGTCTTTTACCAGCTTTATCAAAAGTATGTGAGTCTCTCATGGCTGTACAAATCTCCGAACACATTAGAAAATTTAACCTTATGTCACCACTTCAATCTGGTTTTTGACCTGGCCATAGCTGGTCTACAGCTATTGTGAAGATCCTAGATGACATAAGATTATCATATGATATGGAGCATATAAGCTTGCTTTGTATGTTGGACTTTTGATTTGACTCTGTTGACCATTTATTACTATGTCAAAAACTAGAACTAGAACTTAATATAATTATTTAGTTGGAATGTCTCAAAGAGTAAGGGTGGGAAATAGTCTGTCTGCTTTTAACAATTTATCCTGTGGAGTTCCTCAAGGCTCGGTACTTGGTCCGCTTTTATTTGCAATGTTTCTTAATGATATTTTCAGCAAATGCCGTCATGTAACCATGCATGCATATACTGATGATCTTCAGCTGTACTTGTCCAAACCAATTGATCTTGTTGATGATTTATGTATTGAGGTATTAGAAGACATGAGTAAAATAGTAGATTGGGCTAAAGCTAATAAGCTTAATCTTAACCCTCTTAAATTATTTGTTCTGCCGATTTTTAAGTTCAGATACTCTTTTTCTGATATACCAGCCATTTTTCTGAATGGAGTCGACTTGGAATTTATAGGTAAAATTAAAAATCTCGGTTACTATCTTAACTCCTCACTTTCCTGTAAAAATAAACTCTGTTGTTTGTAAAGTTTACTATATCCTACGGAACCTGAGGAGAACTGCATCATTTTTGCCTGTTGAGACTAGAAGAAAGCTAGTGGTTCAACTCATAATGCCAATAATTTCCTACTCAGAAGTTGCATACAGTAAGCTTGATTCGAGGTCAAAGCTTAAGTTACAACTTGTGTTTAATAATGCTGTCAGATACGTTTATGGTCTTAAAAAGTTTGACCATATAAGTCATTTGAGCAATCGAGTACTTGGTTGCAATATTTTCAATTATTTGGATGCTAGAAACTGTATTTTTTTGCATAACTTGATTTATACACAAACTCCTAATTACTTATTTAATAAGTTACAGTTTTGTAGATTGACCAGAAATATGAACCTTGTAATCTCTGTATACAATTTTTTGAATTCTAACAGACTCTTTTTTGTGAACGCTATCAGAATGTGGAATTCGCTACCTTCAAGAATCAAAAGTATCCGAAATAAGCACAACTTTTAGCATGCAATATTCCAACACTTTTCTTGATACTATCTTTCTTCTTTCTTCTATTTTCTATTTTATTAATGTTATCTTCTTAATTATTTGATAAAGTTCCTTAAAGGTAATTTATACATAAATCTAAATTCAATTCAATTATATTTTATTGTTAAAATTTAAGCTTATAACTAAATTTAATTTCTTGAGTCAAATGCATTTGTTTGTTGATTATAACTTAAATTTAAAAATTAAAGTTAAATTTAGTCGTTGCTTACAATTTTTTTTTTAATTTAAAATAAGTAATTTAAAATTTTTTGTTTTTATTTATTTATTGGTTATAACTTGTTGTTATTCTTTGATTTCTTACTGCTTTTAAAAATTTTTGTCTTATATGTGAACATGATAGTTAATTTAAATAAATAAAATAAATAAATAACTATTCCATGTCCACTCGATTTACTTTTATTTTGGCTGTCAGATTATTTTTACAGTAAACAGCAACTCCTCCTCCCTTTTTTCATATCTATCATTTCTGAACAACTTATAATTATTAATATCACAGATGGAATCATTTATACAGTCACTCAGCCAAGTTTCAGAAACGCATACAATGTCAACTGTTGAGACTTCAAAAACATATTTAATGTAGTCCAGTTTAGCCGAATTCAAGCTCCAGGCATTAAAATGAGGGCCAGTATGTTGTGTGCATAAACCTGTATTTAAACCTTATGGTTTACATTAGATTTACATTAGCGCCAACAGGCCAATGATTAGAGCCTAACATGGAAGCGAAAAACAAGGAGAGTTTATTTTAGGCAAAGTGATAAAGAGTACGGATAAGCCGAAGAGTTAAAAGAAGAGAAAAGAATTACAAAAATAAATTTGTTAATAATAAATAAAAGAAATAAAAGCTTAAATAACAGAAGCAGCATCATTTGAAAACCCATCAATAGTTTTGTGCAGATCCTCCACACTGTTGATACGAATCCCATCAGCATTTTTTTCCATTCTGATGAAAATTGAACCACGATACGTGAAGGCTTGAATGCTCTTTTGGCGTTTACAGACAATCGCAGCTTGAAGTATCTTACGACTCTCCGCATCCAAACTGTCATGTAAATAGATATTGTTGTCAGTATCAAAACCCGCAGTTCTTAGATTTACAGCTGATTTATATCGCCTCCGAAAATCTCCAAAAGCTTTCAGAACGCGGCTGCGATCGCACGGAGAAAAGAATTTAATAATAATTTGAGAGTTTGGATTTTTGGGGCTTGGCTTGACTCGAAATATATCTTTGATTTGGGGTGGCTGAAGCTCAATGTAGAGGCAGATTTAATTGAAAACACTCTTTAAATTTTCCTCCTGGTAGTATGGCACTCCAAACAAGACAATATCTGACAGAATATCAGGTACAGTATTAATGGCGCTGTTTTTGTTGTTATTTCTTAGCAACTCAGTTTTTAATTTTTCAATCTCTTCGCACCGAGAGGACAAGACTCGTAGTTGGTTCTCCAGCGAGAGGATTTTTTCATCAAAATCGCATACAGTGGAATTCGGTTATAACGACCCTGAAGGGACCGGAATATTTCGTCGTTACAACCGAATGTCTTTTATGCACACATAATCTTTTTTTGTTCATTGTTAAATTAATTCATTTATTATAAAGAAAAAAATTTATTATCAATAGTAAAAATAAAAACATAAAAATAAGGGTAAATAAATACAATAAGTTTTTTGTTTCTTTGACTTTCTGATAATAAATATTTTTCTTTTCAAACTTCCATCCATGTTGGCAGCAACCAAAACTGTAACACGAACCGTCACAACTTTTCCTCCTGTACACTTTTTACCTTAAAATTTTAAAATTCTATCGGGCATGAGTTTAAAGAAGAACCTTGTTTCATCAGCATTAAACATTTTTTCTGAGTCCTAATAGCCATCTCGAAGTTTTGGAAAAAATTCTCTAGTCACCTTGGGATACATCACCTGCTTCATCTGAAACCTTGCAGTTAACAATGCAGTGTCGCTATCGATAATGGTAGATCTAACTTTCTACACAAGAAAAATTCGTTTTGCCTAAAATTTTAACTAAATCATTGGCTTTTTCTTGTAAAATATGATCAGTTAGAGGTATATATCGCGATTTTTGGATTTTCTACATTTTGAGGAGGTGTGATCCTTATATTTTTCCTAGATTATTGCAGATTTTTCTTCAATGATGAACGCGTTACGTTTAGTTTGTGGAGGCATTTTGATCACAGTAAAAAATCAATCATGCATATGAAGGAACAAATGTATACTGAGCAAAATCACATGTGCAAATAAAGCTATGCAGTTTTGTTGTCAATGAATTTTATACGGTTATTTCCCTTTCAACAAAGCAAAAATTGCAAATGTGTTCAGTTAATATTGTTTGTTCACACATAAATAAAAAAAAAAATTCATAAGTAAGCAAATCTAGTCTCAACTTGCTTTCGTCGTCGCTATATGTGAAAATATTTATTCACAAAATTTTTCAACCAATTGTTCAGTTTAATTTAACTCAACGGAGTCGGCCCGATAATATTGTGTGAGTTCATTTGTTTTTTTTTTATTAATATGCACATAATGAGTGAACATATAATATGATGGTGAAATAAAATGAAGAAAAATTTTAAGTTCTCAGTGGCAATTTTTAATATTTATAGGCAAACAACTTGACACGTTTATGAGCGTTTGGTCAACATAGTTTATTTTATGCTTGGAAGTTATTAAACACGATATTTCTAGCAACTTGAGGAGCTCACGATAAAAGCGTCCGATTCCGAGAACACACGAAATGTAAAATGATCTCTTAATCCATTTCATCTGCCTCGAATAAAGTTTTGTAATCGCAAACCCTAAAAAAAACTAGATGAAATAAAAACCTAGGCTATCTGCCTTGATGGCAATACTGGCTGGTAGCTATGAAATTAATTTTACGAAGTTCGCTTGGAGGGGGTATCAAAATTAGAGATTCTGTTTTCTTATGAGAACAAAGCTCTACACCATTCTGCATTTTGAACCAGAGACTATAAATTCTTATAGACATTGCATGTGAAAGCTCCGGAACGGAATGAAAAATTTGCACGTACAAGGCAAGAGACCCGACGAGTAAATAACCTAGCGAGTTTTGATGTCATTTAAGACATTGATCAATTTTCTAAAATGTTGTCCTTTGGTGCATTTGAATCCGATTAGAAACAAAAAAGATATAGCGATTTATCTAAACCGCCTTGCTTCAAATAGATAAATATATACTTTTTTTTAACAAATTAGCCGAATATCAATTTAAATTCCAAAGAAATAAAAACAAGAAAACAAAATTGATGGCATTTTCTTTAAAAAATACAATTTAAAGGCATGAGTGGATTTAACTCTGTGCAGCAGATTAGAATTTTACTTTGAAATCTGTTTATAATAGGTAATAAGTAATTGAATTCATTTTTTAAAAATTTAATTTTAATGTCATTTAGAAGATTGATAAATTTTCTAAAATTTTGTTCTTTGGAGCATTTGAATCCGATCAGAAATAAACAAGATATAGCGATTTATCTAAAACGTCTTTGCTTTAGATAGACAAAATCGCAAAAATATGATTTATATCTGACGATCAACGAAATGCTTCCGAAACGTGAACAAAATCCTAGCGTAACAAAAAAAGTCCAATGCAGCAACAACAAATCAAGCCAAAAAAAATGTAAACAAAGTCAGGCTGCTCTACTCAGAAATCTAAAAAATATATGTATAAGCAGTGGTTTTCTGCATCATTGCTGTTCTTTTATAAATTCTAGCAACATAAACAAAACTTTAAGCAACTTATACATGTTGTGCTAGTAACACAAATCCATGCAAGCGATTACTCGCTAGGTTATTTACTCGTCGGGTCTCTTGCCTTGTACGTGCAAATTTTTCATTCCGTACCGGAGCTTTCACATGCAATGTCTATAAGTATTTATAGTCTCTGTTTTGAATTAAAACTAAAATTCTTTTCAAAGTGTTCTTATTCTGAACAATTTCATGGCTTTATTTAGTTCTTTACATTTTTTTCGCACCTTTAATCAGTTTCAGCATAATTAAATGCTATGAAATGTATGAATGTATAAATGCTCATATAAAAATAGTTTGTGGATGTTATGAGGGTACCACATAATTGTGGGTGTGTCTGTTTGTAGTGAGTATGAAGTCAGCTGATGTAGTGTTGGACAGGAAAGTGTAAAGTCATGATTAATGGCACATAAACAGATATTCAGTATATATATACATATATGTGTATAAAAAATGCATAAAAATTCTAATTTTGCAATAAAAATACGATTATAAATTGATTTATAGAAACTATACGAATTATCCTTTACACTATCGCATATCCTCTAGTATTTGTAGTGTGAGCCGTGAGTTGAGACTTGAACGTGAGTGTCATGATGTGGTTCCGCATGAAGTGATTTCGCATAGTGCACCGGTGCATGTACCGGTGCATGTGAGTAGTGCACCAAAGGAGCATGCGTCAAAATCTTATGGCCGATATGATGTTGTTCGGGAATTGGTATTTTAATGTTGGTTGGTTCGCGATGCACAACAGCCTCAAATCCGCTATGATGATCTGACTTGTAGTGGACAATGCGCTTATGACCATCGGGTTCGATCAGCTCGTAGACGCCCTCGACTTTGTGACCCTTACGTACCTCCTTCTGACTCTTGATATCACCGGTATGTGGATCATGAACGGAATAGTGGAATTCATATTCAGCGTGCCCGTGGTCGGGTTCTGCGTGCTCGATGGCGTGCGCAACAGCAGCGATAGAGATGACTAGGATAGTAAGCTATTGAAAGAAGATTTATTATTTTTCGAGCTAAGATCTTGAATTTAAAGAGAAACTTGACAATATCTGTATGTTTTAATAAAATGAATTAAAGTAATTTAAACTAAATTTATTTGCTCGACATTCTACAGACATTTCCACCAAAATTTGCAAATTGGAGAACGAAGTGGCTTCATTCCAGCAGCAACTCCACAATAAGTTTTCTGACTACGATCAAAAAATAATTTTATTGGAAAGCGAAGCTAACGCTCTTTCGGCGCTCTGCAAAAATTTAAAGAAAAATTTCCGAAAACCACCGTTAACAACAACAAAAACATCGGTTACTCTTCGGATGCAGTTTTATTTTGATCAACTTATTCAAGTGGAGATCTGAGTTTTACGATGACGTGACCAGAGTAGTAACAATGCCTGTCGTAGCCTATTAGATGTTTTTGTTGTATCTGATGTCTCACTAGTAACGCTCTTTGCCCAAATCTCATTCGTATCTGATCATGATCTTATCTTCATCACGTTGATAATCGATCTATCAAAGATTGTTTCTGCAACCTCTTTTGAGTACCGCGACTACAGGTCGGTTGATTACTCATCATTATTTAACAGCTTATCTCAAATAAATTTTTCGGACTGTTTGTTTTTTTGTTTCAGTCGATGAAAAGCTAAATTTCTTCTTACACGACATAAGCATGTTCCTTTCCGCACACGTCGCATTACCAATAAAAACTGTCCATGGTTTTATCAATCTTTCAAATTGGCACTTAAAAAGTGGAACAGATTATACAGCAGGTGGAAGCGCAGTCCAAATTCATTAAACTGGGAGAAATATAGACAAGCTAGAAATGAAGCCAACAATTCTATTAAGTTCTCCAAAAAGAAGTACTTTATGTCAAAATTAGATTTTAATTTATTATCAAATCAGCTCTGGAGCAACCTCAGAACACTCGGTGTATGTAACAAAAAAACCGAATCGTGTCAAATTGATTCCCACTTCTTAAATGATTATTTTGTAGCTAGTTCTACGTCTACTTCCACGACCACCTTTATATCTGAGTAAGATAATGAACTTGTATATACGTTGCATTAATAAGATTAAATCTAATGCTACTAGACTTGATGGAATCTCCCTTAAGCTTATTTAATGTATTTTACCATATGTACTGAGCCCACTTGTTGATATTGTAAACTATTGTTTTACAACGTCAGTTATCCTGAGATATGGAAAGTGACAACTGTCATTCCCATAACAAAAAAGTCAAATGCCTGTGTACCATCCGATTTCCAGCCAATAAACTTATTAGCATCGTCGTCCAAAGTATGCGAGCTGAACAAATTGTAAACACTTTTGGTTTAATGCGTAATCTACAGTCAGGATTCCGACCTGGACATAGCTGTTCCCCTGCTTTGATCAAAATTCTAGATGACATTAGAGTGCCATATGATATGGGCCATTTAAGCTTACTCGGCCTGTTAGACTTTTCTAAGGCGTTTGACATTGTGGATCACTCTCTAATCTTAAAAAGCTCATGCCTAACTTTGGTTTTATCCATGCATCGCTACGTTTTATGTTTAGCAATCAATCATGCTAATAATGCTAATTCTGATGACCTGCAACTGTATATATCCAGACCTATTGGTCGCTATGAAGATTTGTGCGCAAGAGTCAATAAAGATACACAAGCAAATTGGGCCGGAACTAATATGCTAAAACTGAATCCTCTTAAATCTTCTGTATTGCCGATCTCAAAAACACCATATTAAAATCTGGATGTCCCCCAATTTTCCTCAATAGCGTTGTGCTAAAATCTGTAAGTATCGTCACTAAATAAGGTTACAAAATAAACTCTTCTTTGTTCTGTGAAGATCACGTAAATCCGAATGACTGCTGCGTTCGTACCCGTCGAATCTAGGAAAAAGATTGTCCTACAGCTGCGTCTGCCAATATTCTCTTATGCACACGTCACTTATTAATTATACTCGTTATGTCTACGATCTTCGCAGGTTTGAGTCATAAGTAACTCTGATATCTCTAATCAAGAAACTGCGTTTTCTTACAGAAGATCATCCACTCTCGTTAGCCATGTTATCTTTTTGAAAAGTTAAAGTTTACGATCTTCTGTGGTTTGAGTCGTAAGTTACTCTGATATCTCTTATCAAGAAATCGCATTTTCTTATATAAGATCATCCACTCTCGTTAGCCAGGTTATCTTTTGAAAAGTTAAAGTTTCGTAGGTCAAGCAGAAGCATAAATCTTGCTATTCCGAAGTAGAACTTTCAAAACTCAAGGCGTTTGTTTTTTGTTAGCGCTATAAGACTTTGTAACTTGCTTCCAAACTACATTAAAAGTATCTCCATCACTAAGTACTTCTTCGATCATTTAATTTTCGAATACTCCGAACATTTATTTTAACACTTTTCCTTCCTTTTTTTTACGTTTCTATTATTTATACAAATCTTAGCTACTACCTAAACTGCTTTTTTCTAAATTTTTTGCAAATTATTCTAAATCTAAAAAAACTCTTACAAAATTGCAAATCTACTTATTTAAAACTTGAAATTGATTGGTGCAAATGAGCACTGCAATTCATAGAACATTGCAAGAGTAATCTCGTTCAAAATTTTATAAAAATCTCAATTTCTGAAGGATGCAGTCTGGTTCACACATGTTCACAGTTTTCTGTAAAGAATTTTATAGGAAGAATTTTTCACTGAATTTTCTTTGAAGTCACTGCATCACTGTATTTTATAAGTTTGATATTAACGATAGGTGAAATGAACTTCATTGCCGTACCTTCCTAGTGTTAAATGGACACATGACGTAACTAATTATTTCTTAAATACAATGTAGCTGCGAGGCCTCCAACGCTTGTATACAATTCTGAATTACATTTGTTTGGACATGTCGCTAAAAAACTAATGACATCTACCTTACACCCGCCTGTAAAAATTTGTCGGTGATGGCATTGCAAGCGAAAAAAATCTTCTTTTTGCTCACTTGAGTGGGCGCCAAATGTACAGGAGAAAATGAGAATGCGAAAATTCAATGAGTTCTTTACTTAAAGTATGCGGTTGTGCCCCAAACTAAACAGGTTAAGATTTCAGAGTGATCCGAATATGCCTAATTGTGCCTAGTTGAGCTTTATTTTGACTAGTTCCATTTTTTTCTTGATATTTTTAAAAAAATCGCAAAACTCCAAATATATAAGAATTCCAATTATATTTAGTCAATATTTTTCCTAAAACTTTGACAAATATATGCAGAAAAAAAAATTTAAGTACGTTTAGGAACCTAGCCGCTATGTAATTTTTAGCAACAAGTATAATTTTTGGAAAATATTAAGTTTGGGTATTAAAAAAAAAAATCCTAAAAATCCAAAAATGCAGCATTTTTAAAAAATATCACGGCTAGTTTTAACACAGCTTTGAGCTACTTTGTACAAAAAATAAATAAAAAACAAAAATTCTGAAGCGAAAGTTACCGATGTTCAAACTTGATTTTTTTTTAAATCCTTCAAAGTGCCCATTTCTGGCCTATCGAACACAAAAAAATTTATAAAAAACGGAAAACCATGTATCTTACTCGAAACTGTTTTAATATTTTTTTTTTTAAATTATTTTTGATTTTGCAAAATATTTTAGAATATCAGAGTTGGTAAAAATAATAAAAAAAAGCAAAAATCAATATTTTGAAATTTAAGAGAAATTGTTGATATGAAATTGCGATCTATGAAGTAACCCAGTAGTTCGCAGCATCATTGACGAACTTTTCGTGATGATTTCTTAAAGGAAGTTTTTGCATGAGCTGCTGGGCTTAAAAAAAAATTTGTACAAAATATAATGCAAAGTAGCGGTTGTCAGCGCCTAACTTTTTCCAATCTATTACAACAACTTCAAGATATTCATGATTGTTGTAATTCGTCGAATCGTTCAGAAGCTAAACTGTAGAATTCGCAAAATATCGATAATTTCACACTATCGTGACTATCGATAATTTTGGACTGACGATGGTTTTCGATAGTATTTAAATATTCATTGACACCACTATTTAGGTGTCATTGGCCGCATTCAGCGCAGACAACAGTTGACAACTGTTGTGTGAAAATTCGCTGAATGGTCGAATTTTGGGAGCGCTAACTAAAACTGATCAGGCAACGGACGCCATTTAATCGAGCGAACAAATACTATGCTACATGAACACAACTGTTTGTTTAACTGTCAGATGCTGCTACTGACGCTGTGAAATTAATAAACACAGAAAGAGCGCAGCAAATTTAAGTGAGAAACCTTTGCAATTGAATTAAATTTACATAAAAATTAAATATAATTAAATTGAATCTAACTTCTGACGTGTAGGGAAGCAACACATTCAGAGAAAAACATCATGAAGTAAGGTAGCGCTACCATTGCAGTTCACAACAGTTGTCTGTGCTGAATGCGGCCATTGCCATTGCTGTCGAATTCGTTTGATTTTGACAACTTGGTATCATTTTGTTCTGTTTTGTAGAAAGCTGTAGAAAGGTGATAGTTAGTTCGAGGTTGAAAAGGTGAAGTAGTTTCGGTGAAGATTTGTTTTAAATTTGCACAGCTCAAAACTGACGGGAAACACGCTTGCAGGGAGACTATTCCACAACTTTACCGTACTACTAAAGAACGAATTATCACTACAACGTAAGGTTCTGTGTAGCATCAAGGCAATGGTAAAGGAATGGGCTTGGACAGCTGCCCGAGTGGACCTGGAAAATATACGGTGTGGTGGCGTTTACGTGGCCATCACGGGGCCAACATTACTGTCTACTTTTCGCTAACGAAACTTCTTCAATATTTCGATATTGGGTTCGTGCATGATAAATCCAGACGTTTCTGCATTGCGTCTTGCACGAATTTAGAACATTTATATGAAATTTTTGTCAATGAAATGTATGGCCAAATCAGCATGTTTCGTCAAGGATCAAGAAAAATCGTGATTCATTTGAGATTTCTTCAAGACTGGAACTACTGGGAAGTGCTTCAAGTGTTTTTTTTTTTATCAAACATGCATTAGCAACGTTTGTGGAACGCCATTTTCGATTGATTTAATGCATAAATTTTGTTGAAAGCTCGACATTCCCACAATGGGGTTAAAGAATTGCATTCGGAAATTTGTTAAATTATAGGAAGAATGGCGAGATATACATAAAAATTTCAATTCACCGTATGAAAACTATCGAATCAAGGTAAATAGTTTTCTTGAATAGATCGAGCATTTTATATTTGACATAGCATTCGAAACGATTAAGATCCAAGAAGACCAGGATTTTCTCATACAGAAAAAGCAAAAGGGCTGACAAAAATCAAAACTAATTTTTAAAAATTATTAAAGCCATTTCGAGTAAGAAACATATGTTCTCCCATTTTTAGCATATTTTTTTGTGTTCGATAGGTCACTTTTAAGGACAGGTACTTTAAAGGATTTTAAAAAACCCAAGTTTGTACATCTGTAACTTTCATTCCAGAATTTTGATTTTTTTTTTTTTAAGATAAAAGAACCAAGGCATGCGTCTTATACAACGTTTGGTCTTTGACCTGAAAGAAAAGGGATAGATTATTAGAGGAAGAATTGATTGGAACCATACGCGAATTATCGATTAGGTGGAACAAAAGTGAGAGACAATTTGAATTGCTTATAACCGAGACTAGTGTAATGGCTTAACCTCGGCACTCATTTCCAGCCCTCATTTGTTCCTGTCCAGAATTCCACATTATCTTAAATTTAGTTGTTGGATGCCTCTTGGTTACTTCATGTATCAATTTACCACTGGGTTATGACGCACAAGAGAGGAGAGAACAAAAACAAAATTGAACGAAAATCCTCTCTACGTCAAAAACACAACGGAAATGAAACACATCGAAAAGATACAATCGAAGAAGGAACAAACGAAATCAAAAGACACCACACATTATTTTCACAATAATAATAATAATAATAATAGTTAATCAATTATTTGTACAATTAAATGAACCAGAATTAATTATTATTTAATCCTTACTTATTTTACATAACTGTTTACTTTTAACATATATGGTAATAATTTTCATAAATACTTTTCATTGCAAAACATCCTGATAGCTACATAGTAGAGTTGGGAGCGCACGAACACGAAACTGATTTTTCGTATTTGCACAAAAACGCATAAACACGCACGAAAAAGCACAAGTTTTATTAAAAAAACATGAATTTCGATGAAACTAAAATATTTGCTTAAGTAAAAACAGTAATATTTTAGGCACGGACACGGAATAGCACGCACGACTTTTCATAAGCACAGGAACGCACAGGAACGCACGTGCACGCACGAAGCTATTTTTTTAAGCACGTGCACGGCGTAACACGTACGTCGTTGCACGGAAAAAGTCAAACTGTTGTCTTAACAATAAACAGAATCTATCGATCTCAATACAAATTAGATTTTGTCACATACCGCTTACAGTTCTGCAACACAATGTCATCACTGACAAATTTGTACAAGCGTGTTATTATCATGCCCAAGACTTTTAAGCTAATTTTTGCACAAAGTATAAGCCTTGATACAAATATACAACTTGTCATTTTGCTGTATATTTTACTTTATTAATTCCTTTCTTAATACTATTTTTGAAAAGTTAGTATCGCCAAAATAATTGTCATTCCTTCCATGTTTTACTGTATCCTTGAATAAGTATCTAGTTCAAAATTTTATTTTTAATTTTTGTTTTATTTTAGTTCTTCTTATTTCTTGTGGCGATCGTGAACAGAGCTGTGTACGAACAACTATTTACTACGAACGAACGAACCATCAAATATTTTCTATGAACAAACTAACGAACAAAATATTTGGTTTTGTTTCTCTACGAACGAACGAACAAATATTATCTACGAACAAAAAAAAGGACAGGAACAACTAAGGGCTGGTAATGCTTGCCGAAATTAAGGCATAAAACTAGCCTCGGTAAAAAGCAATTAAAATTGTCTTTCGCGATTGTTTTGCCTAATCAATAATTCACGTATGGTTCCAATCAATTCCTCAAAAAAAGCTATCCCTTTCTTTTCAGGTCAAAGACCATACCTTGTTTGTATAAGGCGTATGCCTTAGTTCCTTGATCTTAAAAAAAAAACAAAAACAGAAAAAATATTTATTGAAAAGTTTGCCTTAAGATCAGTCTTATGTCATTTTTTTCAATTTTGTGATATATAACCATGATTTAATTATTATAAGGTTATTCGTAGTTTTTGACGTATGCTTAAATTTTTTGTCAGAAATATTTTGACAAGCTGCCAACAGTGTTTTGTGATGTTGGGAAAAAAGTATGTTTCAGTGTTTCGTTGTGCAGTTTTCTAGAGTAAAAAAGAGTAGGGAAAAATATGCGATATGAAGTTAATTACTTTTCAGGATAGAACTCTTTTTATGTACCTAAAGTTTAGTTTTTTATTAAATTTGCTTCCAGCTTAATATATCAAAACATGAAAATTTTTTATAAAAATCGCGCGATCTTTTCGCCTGTGGCCCTTATTTCATTAATATCGACACTTAGTATGCGTATAATTTAAAAATTTTTTAGAAAAAATAGAGTCATTTTTAAAACACTTCTTATTTTCAAGATCACAATGCTATTTACACGCTTAGCTTAAATAATGTAAAAACTTCGGCTTTACATCAATTTGGGACCATTTTAAGAACAAAAATATCATATCACAAAAACATCTTTAAACGTAACATTTTCTAAGTCCAAAAAGAGCCATATCTTCAAGGATATGCATGGATTTTCAAGTTTTATACCTCGTTAAATAGAACCTTGCATTACCATTCTTTTGATAGCCATAAAGATTAGTTTTGTTGGGGGGAAAAATCACATGTTTTAAAGGAAATTTTTTCTAACTTTAGACCCTATCTATAACTTCTAAACGACTTGAGAGTGGCCCTTAATTTTTTAACTATTAGCTTTTTTAGCTCTAAAAACACATTTTGAAAAAAAATTAATAAAAAAATGCAACTTTTGCTAGAGATAAAATGTTAATAAAACAAAAAATATAATTTCGATTTTAGTATTTTTATTTATAATAAATTATTAAAATGAATTTCAATTTAAGTTAAGTAAAAAAAATATTGTAGTTATTGATGCACTAAGAAAACAGAGTATTAAAAGTACTAGAGAAAAATTTATTGTAGTCAATTTAGCACCAAATAGTATGATATTAATGCAATCGTGTGCATTTTTTGCTCTAATGACATTGCTCTCATGCTTTTATTCTGCTTTCATTTTTAAATAAGCATACCAATTTGAGAAAACGTCAGAAACACGAATAACCTTTAAACAAAGAAGTAAAATATAAGGAAGTGGTGTAATAGCAGAAAAGTGTGGTATTTTCTATATTGCTGTTGGTTCACACAAATATAGAAACAATCACAAAGGGCCGTATTCGGTTGTATCGTAAAAGTAGGCCCAAACTGTTAAAGTTTGTACTTATGCAATAAAATTTTAGGAACGTTTCAAAAATAGCAACACCTCTAATTTTTCTAAAATTTTAGATCGCGCGCAATCGGAAAAAGAGGACTTAAAATCTAGCTGTTTTTTTAAGATTTCCAACAAAACTAAATTTTATGGGTATCAAAATATGGATAATACATGTATTTGTTCAACAAGATATCAAACAAAGAAATACATGCACTTAAGATACAACCCTTTTTTTACTTAAAATCGCGAGGTCTTTCCAAATTTAATAAAAAAAACTAAATGTATTAATAGGAGGCTTTCGGCCGCTGCTTAGGGATAACAAACCTCAGTAAGTACAACACAGGCTTCGCTATCTACAGTACTTCTGGATATAGTTATCTTTTTAATAATTATCTTTTTAATGTATTGCTTTCGTAAATGGAAACCACTAGTTTTCAGACAAAATCTAATTATAAAAAAAATTATATCTTAAAATTTATGCATGGAATTTTATGTTTGACACCTCGTTGAATAGATACGCGCATTACCTTTGTTTTAATACCCATAAAACTAGAAAAACAGCATGATTTTTAGGTAATTTTATTTTAATAAACAGGTACTAAATCTGATTCACTATGATGAAAACAAGAGCGCCCCAAAAATGTATTCAACTGTGAAAAATGACTGCGCCCCTGAAGCAGTGTTTGTGTTTTGACAGATGTGGTTTGATCAAACTGGCGCAAAATCAACGGGGCCTAATTTGGATTTTTAAACCATTTTTTATTAGAAATATATACATTTCTAATACTAATAAGTTAAAAAATATCGTTAGAAACTAAATAAACCACTTTTGTTAAAAGAATTCAAACCGTATGGACATATTTACCTGTGGAACGAAATCGCATTGTTTTTAAGTTTTCGAGAACTTTTACAATTCTTGACCGCACAACTTATGTTGCATTTATTTAAATGGTCTTTTTCTTTGATTTTGTTGCTTTTTAAGCAGTGAAAAATGCTTTAAATTAAATAATTTTCAACTATTTTACTGAGGAGTCTTCCAATCAGATACCAGGGTTCTCAGAAATGTCAAAAAACACACTCTTTCTCGCTCGCACAATTTACGAATGATGTGGCAGCTCACGTACAGTGTATGTGTTAGCAACACTTTTCCTTATATTTTACTTCTTTGCCTTTAAATAATTAAATCATGATATAGAATACAATAGTTTGCGAACGACGAAATGTGGCTTTAATAAAGTATAATATATAAATATAGCTATTTTCTACGAACGAACGTTCGTGCAAGGCTCTGACTGTGACATACTGGTTGAGCGGAAGTTCTCCACAAAATTTTCCAATTTTTTTTTTTGAATTTTCAAGACCATTGGTTTTTAATAAAATTTAAAATATAAAATTTATACACACAGAAAGTGTTACCCAAACATCAAACTCATTTTTCAAGAAACATTACCAGCCCTATCACTGAGTCCTGTCGTAGTACGATATCGTGGAAACTACGAAAAAGGCATTACTGAGTTCATTCGTAGCGCCTTTTTCGCCATTCGTAAGATTTTTGAAGTAATTTGTTACGACGTGTTTTGGTTGTCGGAAAAAATTTTAATAAAAATTGATACAGTAAAAGTAGTTATTCTTACTGAATTTTATTACAAAATTTTCTCCGACTTCCAGAACACGTCGTAAAAAATTACTTCAAAAATCTACGAATGACACTACAAATGAACTCAGAGATACCTTTTTCGTAGTTTCTGCGTTTCAAAACATAAATGAAAACAGTCCCACAGCTTTACAACAACCTTTTCTCTTCTTAAAGTAGACGCTATTCCTGGGATCTTTTACATATTATGAGTATTAAATAACATTTTGATAAATGTTTTTTTTTAAACCATCAAGGTAAAAAAGCACCCTATAAATCGAACTTTATGTTTGAGTTTGCACCATGCCATCAATTTAAAAGTTATTTCGAAAAATTAATGATGGCTTATTTAAAATACTATTTTATGTTACAAAAAAAAAATAATTAATTTATTACATGAATTTAATTGCAATGTTTAGATCAAGTAAGTTTTTAAGAAGGCAACAACAACAATTCTGTGTAGAGTCAATAACTTAGCTGACTAGACAATCTGCTTCGGAAATTGCTACATTTCCTCTTCAGTAGTCTTCGAGTTATTAAGCTGTGATCAACTCACTCGAAGACTAGTGAAGAGGAAATGTAGCGATTTCCGAAAGAGACTGTCTAGTCAGCTAAGTGATTGACTATACACGGAATTGTTGTTGTTGTTTTCTTCTTAAAAAATTAATTTTTTAAAAATATATTTAGCTTTATGCCAAATAAGTTCATGAAGCAACAGGTTGCAACAGCAACAACAAGTTATCCACAAAACAAACCACTAAGCAGACTAGACAGCGGTTTTGTTGAATGCTACATCAACTCTTCAGTCGCCTTCTGTGGCTTAAGAAGCTAACAGGCACAACTTTTGCTAAATCAAAGCGGAATTATATAATTGGCCTTTGCCTTTTAAAGCAGTGTTTTTATACTATTTCGTAAAAGTTCAAAAAAGTGACTGAGGTAAAATGTCTCACAAATTCAATGCTGTTTCTGCTAATGCAGTCGATTTAAGATTTCAGACCAACTTCAGTGGACACTATAATGAAAAATTCGATCATCTTGAGCTCACTATCATAAGAGCCGCCATTTGTTTTTTTTTTTTTTAATAAACTTAATAGTACACTTAACTGTAATCCATTAACAGATCTTTCGTATGCATTTTCATTGTCTCGAAAAAATTTGTGAAATCTATTTTGTCACTTTGATGAGAACGTCCCCTTACGTGAGTGGCCCGTAGGCCAAATAACACAGGTTTAAATCACATCTGCAGTAAAATTTTCTTTCAACTGAAATTAATATTTTTGTAGTTCGTCACCTCTCTGCCGATAATGGCTGACCTTCTTCGATAAAAATATTTTCTGAGAAAATGAGCCGTTCCAAGGCGACATTAAGCTTCTTGGTTCAGTTCTCGATCATTTACGTTCAAATAGCACTTTCAACACAAATGATCATCGGAAGGAAGAGCGGTCAAAGTTCTTTCAAGAGCTTAAGTGACCATATGTTATTTGATTTCATTAAATAGAACTTTAATTGAATTTTAAAATTATCCTTCGATTGTCTTACTACATACTCATTTCCTCATTTCCTCATTTCAACAGCTTGCTCATTTAAATCTCACTTTTTACTTGATCACGTTTTTCGCAAATTATTTTGTTTGACACTCACCTTCGAGACCATTTTTTTATATTTTTCTTGATTTCAGGCGATAAAACTACGAGATCCTTTGATGAAAAACTTTTAAATTTTTGTTGTGTTTGCAGGAACCGTGTTATTTTTGTGATATTCTCAACGCGATTGTCAAACCGTAAGTAATTAAAAATATCGATCCTCGTACTGTTTATATATGATTTTTTAAAACTATTAAGCTGTGTCAACCCATTTCCAAGGAATTCATAGCTACGCGAGGCGTCGCTGCAGCGTAGATGGGCGTTACATATGATAAGCATGGACTCGCTCGTAGAAGGTGTCAAATTTAATTATTAGTAGCAGAGCTTAAATAATTTGCATTTCATTTGATGCGGCTTTCATGTCCATGTAGCGGTAGCGAGGCATCTGTCGCAACATTGCTCTAGTTTCTGCAGCGCGTGCGCAGCTGCTTAAGTATATTGACACAAGTAGGCAGGCAGTCCGGCTGGTGGTGGTGGTGATGGTGCAATATTTGAGTAACTGCAAATAAGCAACAAAATAAAACGCTGATAAATCAAGATTTGCTTTAATCAATATGAGGAAAATTGTTCTCTTTTTTGGCTGCACACTTGTTAGCAAATTGAGTAGCCGGGGCGTCAGAGTCCGTGCCAGTGGCATGCCTGTTGCCACCTCATTGAAGTCGCCTTGCATCGTAGGCGTACGTTGTTGGTGACAAACTTAAAAGCAAAACCAATATAGATTCGATAGCCAATACTTCTCCATGTTTTACATAAAATATTACACAAGAATGTTATTGAATAGAATAGCAATTTGCAGGCGTTAAAATTATGTTCTTGCAATTAAAGACTAACACGTTCAGTGAGTAGTTGCTAATTGTCGACACTAACAACATGTTAGGTAATACTCTTAACCGTCATCTTTGCACGCTATAACTAAAGGCTAACGTTGGCCACCAACGAAGTTTAAAAATAAACGTTACAACTTTTGGGTACGTGAACAGAACGTATATTTAGCAAAAGTAAGAATGCGTACAAATTTTTAAGGTACATATAAGAAACGGAAAAACTAGTTATACTTAGTAAAAATAATTTCTTCTTACTTTGATAACAGCGATTTGTATAGGAGATAGGTATAGTCTTCATCAATTTTTGTCAAATCTATAATAATTAAACTAATTTTCTGTTTGTTTGTTTGTTTGGCCTTTATACAAATCTAAACGGCTCAACGGATTTTGCTCAAACTAGGTATACATATTAAGTGCATTCCAACTTAAAATGTTACATACTTAGTTTTTGCCACGCCCACTCCGAAATTTTTCAAATAACGGTAATTTTGTTTTTATAATACTTTTTTTATTGGAGTTTTTTGTGTATTTAATTTTAAAAATTTTTTTGTTATTTTGACATCCAAAACATTCACATATATATTAAAAACTGTAGAAATTTTCAGTAAGACTTTTTCATAAAACAAAGTTACCTAAGAATGAGAAGAAAACGACATGAAAATCAAAGTTTGGTCTTTCGATGGAAATATCTCCGCTGTCCATTAATATATTTCATTCAAATTTTTTTAAGTTCAAAAGTTCAATAAAATCATTTCATAAAAATAGGTTCAACTGTACCGTTAAGTCAGTGTAACTATGTTTTATAATTATGTCAAAAAAGGTCAAAAATATTGACTTTTTACTCAAAAAATGACTCAAAAATTGTTTTTGTTGTAAAAATGAAATCAATTAAAAATTGCACATCTGGCTACCTTTCATATGACATAGCATATTTTGCAAAAATACTTCCAGCTAAGCGCAAAAATTATTTTACTGTTTTTGTCATCAAAACAACAAGGTATCCCCTTTGATTTTTTCGCGAAATGAATTTTTCCAAAATGTTGTTTTTATATTTTTTACAAAAAAGCCAAGTCTCAAAAATAATTTATGTGAAAAAATTACCCCAATATCTCTTTCCAATCAAAAGTTATGGCTAAAAATCTATTTTTTCATACTATTAATAAAACTGTCTGACTATTAATAAAACTGAGTTTTGTTTTAAAATTCTTTAGATAGTTTGAGCGTCTCCATTTCTCTCTAAGAATGCAGTTGTGTGTCTAGAGTAATTACGAACATTTGGGATTGTTAAAATATTCCTTATAGTAATCTACTTAGTTTTTTGCCTCCCCACCCCACACGGCCCACTCCTGTTAAATTTGTTTTGTTGTGATGCCTCTATTTTTTCTCACTATTGTCACTCAGTTCTTTATCTATGGTACTTTAAATGTATGTACATCACCATTTCATCGAAAAGATGACTGTGAATAAGAATTCTGTAAAAGTTAATATTTTCATGCAATCAGTTTCAGCTATATGGCGGTATAATAAAACATATGCGCATCTGGTCAGCACAATTATTTCATTAGTTTTGATATTTGCGTTAAATTCACAGTTGCTATAAAATTATAATCGACTGCGTTTTGTCAACCACCTCCAACTTAACTTCTTCTATTCTCTTTTTATTTTTAATTCGCTTGATATATTTGAATTCAGCTTAACGTAACTTCTAAGAAAACTTTTGTCTTCGAAAAGCATTCTTTTGTATTTTTTATTGTTTAAGTTTATTTGAGTTAAATAAATCTTTTAATTTAATTTCATTGATACGTCGAACGATATTTTATTGTTAGCTCGAAAACCAAACGCTACAAGTGGTGACCCCGACGTGATCGGCGTATCAAGCAAAAGAGTGCTGCTGGCGCTCACACAAAGGTTGCTCCCGACTGCGGCGTCGACTGCGCTTCGTTTATTTTTAGCCTAAAATTTATGCAGTTCTTTTAAATGGCTTTGCAACATTCTCCAATTAAGGAAGCTGGTACTTTAGCTCAAAGCGAAATGGATGATGGAAGTGCGAGCAAGAATTTAACATTTACAGAGAATCTTGTTGCTTCTACAGTGCATGCGGAAGCTGTAGTTAAACTTCCAAGTCCATTCTGGCGTGATAACCCAAGTCGATATTTTACTGTCGCTGAAATGAAATTCGAAATGCATCGCATTGTTTCTGATGAATCAAAGTACTGGTACATCGCCACGCATCTTGATGGCGATCTTCTTGATATTGTAGGTGACATTATTGACAATCCACCAGCTCAGGGCAAATATGATGCACTTAAACATCGCATAATCAACAGCCTGTCAGAGTCCCAGGAGGCAAAACTTCGTCGACTGCTTTGTGGACAGAAGCTCTCTCACCTCTGGGTGACGAGAAGCTCTCACTGTCTGTCGCTGCAAGAACCACGCAGGTAGCTCTCGCACTGTCTCACCTACTCCTGAGACTAATAAAGCGAACGAATTTTGCTTTTATCATCAAAGATTTGGTTCACATGCTCGCAAGTGTCGTGCTTCATGCAACTGGGAGCGTTCTTTAAACTAAGGACGCCGGCACTTATTGAGGCGGCTGCCGGCACTGAGCAAACTTCGAAAAGCCTCAAAATACGAGACAAAAAATCTGGTACTTGGTTTTTAATACATACTTGTGCAGACGTTTCGGTTCTGCCAAAAATAAATACCAATAGTATCAACATAAGCACAAACAAATTATTTGCAGTGAACGGTCCCTACATCGACACTTTTGGTACCAAAAACATGGCACTCGACCTCGGACTCCGTCGTGAGTTTCCTTGGGTGTTCATTGTAGCAAATGTGTCTCTTCCAATTCTGGGCGTGGACTTCATCCATCACTACGGGCTGGTTATTAGCCTTAAACAAAAAAGGATTGAGGATCCCTCCACGCACATACACGCTCTTTTACAGCCAGGCTACTATAATCAACCACCTGTTTATTCTGTCGATAAAACAGGTTCGAATGCCAATCTTTTACAGGAGTTTACATCACTAACTACAGCATCGAACCGTAACATTGCTGAGCACTCTGTACAACACCACGTCATCATGAGGGGGCATCCAGTGGCTGAACGCGCACGCAGGCTTGCAGGCGAAAAGATGCAAGCGGCTCGTGACGAATTTAAATTTATGATGCAGCAAGGTATTTGTCAGCAATCGAAAAGCGAATGGGCTTCACCGCTTCACATGGTGGCAAAAAGCTCTGGTGGCTGGAGACCATGCGGTGACTACCGTCGTCTCAACGCTATCACAGTGCCTGACAGGTACCCAATTCCACACTTACACGATTTTACGCACCGGCTATCAGAATGCACAGTGTTCACAACGCTGGACTTGGAGCGCGCCTACCACCAAATACCTTTGGCACCTGAGGATCGACCGAAGACGGCTGTCATTACACTTTTCGGCCTTTTTGAATTTAATATGATGACTTTCGGCTTGTGCAACGCCGCACAAAGCATGCAACGTCTTATGGATATGGTTCTGCAAGGATTTAATTTTTGTCATTGCTACATAGATGACATTCTCATTGCTTCGCGAGATGAGAACGAACATCAGAAGCACCTACGTATGGTGCTCGAAAAGCTGCATAAATTTGGACTTGTGCTCAACGTCGCCAAATGTGGTTTTGGTCAGCTAGAGGTTCGATATCTTGGGTACACTATTAGCCAAAATGGAATACGGCCGCCATATGATCGTATCCAGGCCATCAGAGACTATCCAAACACAGAAACCGTCGATATGTTGCGAAAATTCCTTGGTACTTGGAATTTTTACTGACCCTGTATACCCAATGCTGCACAAGCACAGGCGCCTCTTATAGAGCTTACTTTGGGAGCGAAAAAGAGAGACAATAGGCCAGTGAAATGGACCGAAGTTACGGACACGGCATTCGAGAGGTGCAAAAGTATGCTGGAGAGATCTGTAGAACTGGCTCACCCTAGAGCTGATCTGCCTCTAGTATTGCGCTGCGATGCGTCAGATACTGCTATTGGAGCTGCGCTAGACCAACAATCTGACGATGGACCACAGCCTTTGGGGTTCTTCTCGCAAAAACTCAACGACCGTGAAAAGAAATATAAAGTCTACGATAGAGAGCTTTTGGCTATTTATCGAGCGGTTCGTCAGTTTAAACATCTCATCGACGGTCGTGAGCTTGTCATCATGACGGATGAGTTAGGGGAGGCACAGAAAAAAGACGACGAACTTCAACAACTCGTAACAAACCCGAGTAGAACATCACTTCAGTTACGCAGTTTGCGAGTCGATGGAACAGATGCTCTGGTGTATTGCGACATTTCTGGTCCTGCCATTCGACCATATGCACCAAAATCACTTCGAAGGCGCATTTTGGAGAATGTTCAGAACTTGGCGCATCCAAGTGGTAGAGAAACCAGGCGTTTAGTAAGCAAAACTTTCGTTTGGCCGAGCATGAACCAAGATGTTACCAGTTGCGCGCGCTCTTGCTTAGCGTGTCAACAAAGCAAAGTTAGTCGTCATGTTAAAAACACTCCGCAACACATCTTGATGCCAGGCGCACGTTTTCGACATGTACACATCGACATCATCGTCATGCAACAATGCAATGGCTATCATCGACCGTTTCACGCGGTGGCTAGAAGCAGTGCCACTGAAGGACATCTCTGCAAACACCATAGTTGACAACTTTTACACTTGCTGGGTGGCACGCTTTGGAGAACCAGCTACAATAACATCTGACAGAGGTTCTCAATTCGAGTCGCAGCTTTTTGACGCACTTTCGAAACTCATCGGCAGCAACAGAATACGCACTACAGCTTATATTCCTGCAGGAAACGGGATGGTTGAACGATGGCATCGGTCCTTGAAGGCAGCCATCAAGTGTCATGATTCACCAAACTGGGTTGACGTTCTGCCTACAGAGTCACAAAGAAGATATTAATGCCTCCGCAGCAGAGCTCGTTTATGGAACCACACTCCGTATACCAGGTGAGTTCTTTATCGACGAAGAGATTTCACCAGAGCCTAAATAATTTTTGAAGAAATTACGTGAGCATATGCGTCAAGTTCGATCAGCACCTACGGCGCACCATAATAAGCGCAAAGCTTTTGCCCATAAAACGCTCCACAGCTGTTCGCGTTCCACAGCTGTTTGTTCGAGTAGATGCTGTTAAAAAACCAGGCGAACGACCTTATGATGGACCATATGAAGTCATTGAGCGCATCTCAGACTATGTCTTCAAAGTCAACGTTGATGGAGCACCAACAACTATTACGACAGAACGTCTAAAACCAGCATTTTTCGAGTGTAGTGACACACTTCCACCTGTGAATAATTCAAATCCATCATCATCACAAGCATTGACTGCGGCGCCTGCAGCTCCACTGAGAATATATCAAAAGACGAGAAGGGTTCATTCCGCTGCTCAACCATAGCTTCGTCGCTCGGAGGGGAGTACTGTGGCAACTTGACGTGACTTGCAACGCCACCTAGTTGCTATAAAATTATAATCGACTGCGTTTTGTCAACCACCACCAACTTCACTTCTTCTATTCTCTTTTTATTTTTAAATAAAAATATTTAAATATATAAAATATTTAAATAAATCTTTTAATTTCATTTCATTGATATGTCGAACGATATTTTATTGTTAGCTCGAAAACCAAACGCTACAGTACTGTGGGTACAAACTATACACACGCTATTCGGTGAATAGCCGAATGATGCCTACCAAAAGTTTCTTAAAATTTAACCCCACACGTTTGGGATGGCGCTATTTTTTGCTTACAGAAGAATATCTGATGTTCTTATGTAGCTAGCAGATAAGTTTGGCGAAATATTTTGCGAAAATGGTATTGCTACCAAACTTTTAAAATGTCAAATGCAGTACTGCCAGTTTTTTCAGTCGCAGCCGTCAATAACGACTAAGTGTTGTCTACTTTTACAGTTCAGCCTCCAACACTTAAAAACATAAGGGGTATTCACGGGTTGTTGCGAATTGCAAGAGTGTAAAAATGCAAGATGTTTTGCGCATTAACGCGTGAAAATCAATATTGCAACTTAATTATGCAATAAAAATTATGTGTCGAATAAACAGTAAATATATTGCCACCTCATTTCAAAATCACAAAAAGTTGTTAGAATCAACGTACAAACTTAAGCTTTTTGAAGTTTTACCCAGATGGCAACTGTGTTTGACAATAATTAACACATGAATTAGCTGTTTAGAATCACTGCTTGTGCGTTCTCGCAATAGGTTTGGGCAGTGCGTTATTCAAGAAGAGTTGCAAAATTGCTTCTTATGTGTATGTTGTTGGAGTGATGCGAAAGTTCGCAATCTTGCATTTTCGCATCGTCGCAACTGCGTTTCGCATCAACCCGTGAATACCCCTATAGAATTGGATCAATTTAAATGACCAGCTCACTTCAGGCCTGTAGCCAGGAGGCAAAGGGGGGCAATGCCCCCTACTACAACCGTTTTCCCCCCTGGCCAAATCAGACAATGAAAAACTTTAAATGAATAATTAATATGCATTTTGTTGATATATTTGTTTATTGCTTTAAAATTAGTTTAGTTTAAAATAACAAAAAATATATACATTCACCTTATTCATGACTTGAATATGTTATGAAATTTGTTTAACAAAACATTTCGGACAAATTGTTACAATTTTTCAAATTTCTACTGGGAAGCCAACATTTGCTACAGAAAAATAAGATTTGAATTTTAATAATTTTTTAACCTGCATCCATAGGAACTTTCTATTAACGAAAAGCACGTTGTGCACCAATTTGATGCAGATAAAAAAAGAATATATGATTCATTGAAATATTTTTAGTTTTAAAATTTTTTTTGTTATGCATGATGAATTTTTATTAATTTTAGAATAAAAAAAACTGCAAATCTTAATTCTAGCAAAAATTTAAAGAAGCAAAAGATTTAAATCAAAACATGCACGTTTGTTCTTAATATATAAATCTGAATAAAAAATTTGCATCAATTTGATGCAAACGACGGATGCGGGTTAATTAAATTTTTTATTTGTTTTACTTAAGAAATGTCTTATACACATGTTAGCCCATTTCGCTACTCTTTCTAAAATTTCTAGCCACTTTAAATAAATCTTGTATTTTTACCCTGATTTTATTACAAAGTCCTGAATTAATTTTTATATTATTTTGTATGTATTAATCTCATGTATAAAAAGATGGTATGATACATAGATATGTACATTAGGGTGTCCCAAAAGAATATTTTTTCGAATTTAATAGTTGCTCAACCTTTGTTCGAAGGCTTATGAGGTCAAGTGTTTATGAGATTTTTTTCAGATTTTTTGGAAGAGGTTTAGAGGTGGCGCTAATCGGTTTTTCGGAGATTTTTCGAATTCGAAGAAAAAGTTGGTCAATAACAGACATTTTCTAAGACTTTGAGTCGTCATTTTGAAAGACAATTGTTCAAACTTCACTAAATAAATCAGAAGTTTTGGCAAATTTTTATGTCATTTGGGTGTCATCCAATATCAAAATATTGAATATCAAAAATATTTATTTTTAAATTGTTTAGAGTTTTACCATTATTCAAACTGCTTCTCTATATTTTTTCATTTTGATGGAATATTTAAAAGTTTTGAAGCGTTTTTTAAAAAATTTACGCCAATTTTACGAATAAATGCAATATGTGATACCAAAATAACATAAAAATTAGCCAAAACTTCTAACTTATGTGCATTAAAGTAAAGTTTGGACATTAGTCTTTTGAAAAGACTTAGAAAATGTCTGCTATCGACCAACTTGTGCTTGGAGTTCGAAAAATCTCCGAAAAACCTTATTGCATTTTTTCGTGAAATTATCGAACATTTTTAAGAAAACGATTCATTTTTTAAAAATTCCATCAAAATGAAAAAATGTAGTGATGCAGTTTGAGGTCAAGTATTTTTGAGTTTTTTTGCAGATTTTTTGGAAGAGGTTTAGTGGTGGCGCTAATCGTTTTTTCCATAAAAATAAGGTTTTTCGGAGATTTTTCGAACTCCAAGTACAAGTTGGTCAATAGCAGACATTTTCTAAGTCTTTGAGTCGTCATTTCAAAAGACAAATGTCCAAACTTTACTTTAATGTACATATATTAGAAGTTTTGGCAAATTTTTATGTCATTTGGGTATCACATATTGCATTTTTTCGTAAAATTTGCGTAAATTTTTTAAAAAACACTTCAAAACTTTTAAATATTCCATCAAAATGAAAAAATGTAGAGATGCAGTTTGAATAAGGGTAAAATTCTAAGCAATTTTAAAAAAAAAATATTTTTGATATTGCTCTTGCCGTTTTAAAGTTAAAGCCTCTAAAGGTTTTTTCGTTGCCTGAAAATTTTTCGAATTTTAACAAGGCACTTTATTTCATCCAATAAAAGGTTCATTAAAGTTTAGTTCATTCATTTTAATAGTGTACATAAAAACTTGGTACCTCTGTCAGTGCCCTCGATACTCTCCACTGAATGACCACCATTTAATGAAGCAATTAGCTAGCTACAAGCGCTTTAATGGAACAGTTTCAAACGTCACGCTGAAAACTTTTTTGGGGCATCAGTTTTACCTATCCGGGAAATTAGCTGCCTTAGCCTTTTTTGATGAGTTCATAGAAACCAAAACTTTGCGGTTAATGGTAAAAAATATTAATACGCCAAATAATGAAAACGAGCTTGTACAAGCCAATGTAACACAAAACATGCTAAAAAGTAAGCAAATCCAAAATTTTATTTCTAGTCAGTCTTTCTTTTTTTGAAGCCTGCAATATTTCAATTGATTTTTTACAAACCGACCCAGAAGAATGGAAAAGCAACATACCGTTTCAGGAAGCAAAGCACATTATTCAACAATTGCAAGTTCTAAATGATGTCGCAAGACGTGGTGTTGCCTTGGCAAGTAGTTACATCAGTCTCACAACTTCTGAAACAGACTTTCAAAATCATTTACAAGGCATAGAGTGACATCGTAAGGAAAATATATGATTTTTTAACCAAAAGTAAAGATTTTTATTTTTTATTTTTGATTTTTTTGTGGACTCGGTGGTAACCTGCGGAAAGAATACGTTTTTATTTTCGACTTTCTCGACTAGCTGATTATTAGAGTAGGTTTTTGGACGCTCTTCGAAATGGTGTATTTGTCTGTTTTTATGTAAATTGAAAAATACACGTCCAATTTTAAACAAAGGCAAATTTACTGTAAAATGAAGGTCCCAAATAATTTTTTGAACTAGTTTGTAATAATGTTAACTTACCGATGCTTAAAAATGTTCACTATACTTTGTTGAATGAATTAAAATGCCTTGTTAAAATTCGAAAAATTTTCAGGCAACGAAAAAGTTTTAAAGGCATTTACTTTTAAACGGCAGGAGCAATATCCAAAATATTTATTTTTAAGTTGCTTAGAATTTTACCCTTATCTCTACATTTTTTCATTTTGATGGAATATTTAAAAGTTTTGAAGTGTTTTTTAAAAAATTTACGCAAATTTTACGAAAAAATGCAATATGTGATACCCAAATGATAAAAAAATTTGCCACAACTTCTAATTTATGTACATTAAAGTAAAGTTTGGATATTTGTCTTTTGAAATGACGACTCAAAGACTTAGAAAATGTCTGCTATTGACCAACTTGTGCTTGGAGTTCGAAAAATCTCCGAAAAACCTTATTTTTAGGGAAAAACGATTAGCGCCACCACTAAACCTCTTCCAAAAAATCTGCAAAAAAATCTCAAAAATACTTGACCTCATAAGCTTTCAAAAAAAGCTTGAGCAAAAAAAAATTATTTTTTGGGAAACCCTAATGTACATGTATATATTAAAAAATTAACTGTTTTTTAATAAATATGTGTAATGTATTCATTTCACACGTTAAAAAATTTTTTTATTTAAATGAAAAAACAAAAAAATTTCCCCCCCCAAGATTCATGCCTGCCCCCTCTGGTCTGGCTACAGGCCTGGCTCGATTGCTGGATTTTTGATGCTATGATATGATTATGCATATCATAGCAAATGCTATGATATGATCCTGATCTCCCATGAAAAAAACGCAGCTAATATAAATTTTAGTACAAAATAATAGCTAATAATGAGAAAAAAAATTATATGAAAATCAAAGTTTTTACTTTTAATGCCAATAGCTCCGCTGTTTTTAATATATTTCATTAAATATTTTTTTTTGTTAAAAAGTTCAAAATATTTTTTAATATAAATTTTTGTTTAGATGTTAAAATTTTGATGATGAATAAAATTTCAAGGACGCATTGAGTCCCACCATAATTCTTATATTGTTGAAAAGATAATTTAATTTTCCAAAACTTTTTTAAATTAAAGTTCGTTCAATTACCTTTATAACGATAGCTAACAAATAAAATTCAACATGTTTTTCATTATACCAGAATTTAAAAAACATTTAATCGAGAAGTGTATGTTAAAATGCTTATATAAATGACTCTCGAGTAACACCGGGTATATCAGCTAGTATCAAATAAAAACAACGAATGCTCATGAACAAAAGTAGGTAGATAGGTTTTTGTGGGTATTTGGGCGAGTTTACCGCTTTGATCAAGTCACTTTTTGGGGGTGGTAGGCGCGGTTTTAATGCTACATTACAATTATAATCCAAACTTTTTTATTTGAAATAAATTAAAATTACAAAATAAATTTTCAAATAAAGAATACTTAGAGATAATTCTGTATCCGATATTCTTTTTATAATTAAGATCGGGCGAACTCTCAAGCGTCGCACAGAGGTCTTAAATTAAAAAATGTTGACCAAAACACGAAATAATGGTCGTACAGCAACGAAATTTGGTGCACAGTAGTTTCAAAGGAAAACAATGTCAAAAGAAAAATCATGCTTCAAAAATGGGCGTAATCGAACAACAACTACACACACCCGCCTTAGTAACCATAAATTTAAATCGTCGCAACTCATACAATTTAGGTCACACAACAAAACAAGTCTTTGAGTATGTGCTGTTAGCAGCAATGTTCTCTGTATGAATGAACATAATCGAATAAAAACACGCCAACCTCCCATACATCTTAATATAGTCAAAAACATTATATATAATTTTTTTTTTATTTTTTAGATATAAAGCATTCATGTGGAGTGTATGTTTGTAATATTTAAGCAAAAGTGTGCACAAAATATTTGCACGATATACCAACTGATACACCCACCTATAATAAAATTAATAATGTTTAAACGCTGTTGTAACGTTTATATAAGAGCTAGAAATTATTTTTGATATGAGATCAAAATCAATTCTATTACCAAAAATTGTGTCCAGCCCACTATTAAAATTTATAAGAAATTATATATATCGATAAATTGTGTGATGAAACATTAATTTCTGGCAAAATATGTTCACATTTTTTAATATGAACATTTTTAGATTTTTTTACGAATGCGAACAAGAATATGTTGAAATGTGTTTTTTTCGATATTGGGCAAAATTTGGAGTATTAGGGTGTATGCTAAAAAATAAAATTTAGCCATTTACTTGGTGTGGTGCTTACGTAATTGTTAGAATATTTACTTGTTATACTTTTATACTTTACGCTTCATTTTGTTCATTATTTATAATCATAAAATCAAAGTAAAAGATAAAAAATTCATTAAAAAATTTTATATAATATAATATAAACATCAAATTGTCAACAAAATATTGTCATACAATTAATATTGTCATACAATAAATATTATTTTGTGATAAAAAACACAGTTACTGTTAAAACAAACACTACCATAATTGGCGATCCTGCTCGATCTAATTCAGCCTTATTGAAAGTCATAGTTGCAGCCATGTTGGCTGAGCCATTCTCCATAGTTGCAGAACTATCATCCATCATCTCTGCTGCAGGCCAAAGAAAAGGATGTAAATTCAATCGTCATGTATCTCCCGCAACGTCTTCCAATGAAACAACACCAGCGCAATCTTTTAGCGCAACTACAACTGTCTGCGATTCAATCAAGATCAATAACAACAACAACAACCCTAGTTTCAATATACAGACAATAATCTCATCGTTGAATTTAACTCCAACAGCAACATAATACTGCGTTCAGACATCTAGTAATCTTTCTAGTATTTGTACGAAAACTAGATGTTCGGAACATTGTATTCTTGCTAGTATTAATATTAAAGACAGCCACAGCAAATCGAACAGAGGCAAAAATTGCAAATGACACTTTGAAAATCTATTGTGAATGCCAATCAGAAAAATAAGATTCTTAAAAAACAGTAAAATTTCAAATGAATGTCGAAGAGGATAAGAATTTATCTTGCAAGCGGAGAAACCGAGCGGGTGATTGACATTTGGAGAGAAAATATAAGTGGACTCCGCGGAGTGCACAAAAATATACACGTGCTCCCAAAAGATGAGTGCAGATCTTCTCAGGCGCTACGAAATAAGTTTAAGCGTCAAGGAACTGAGATTGCGAGATAATCTGAATAAAAGATACAGGTAGGTGTTTATATCAATATATTTTTATAAAACTAAACTTGCCTTGAAATGTTTCAGAGAAGAAAAACGTGCAACAGGCCCATCGGGAGGCTCGCGTTCCACATGGCAGTATTTTGAGCAGATAAATGAGTTTTTGGGATCGTTCAAATCCTACAACGCGCAACAAAATATGGATGAATCTTTTAGTTTCGGTAATAGCTTATTTTTTTGATTTTACTATTACAAACCACTTTAATAAAAATCAATTTCAAAACAAAATTTATCGTTGCCTTGTTCACCAACCCAAATAACTGCTGACTGCTCCTCCGTTGCGCCATTACTTACTTCCAATTCATCACCAAACGTGATGTTGTCAGATTCGCTATCAGAGCTTACACCAGAAGCTGTGTCATGTTCATCACCAGGACCTACCTCATCAGCAGCTGAATTTGATAAAGGATCATCTAAAACAAAAAGTAAGAAGAAACACGTCGATGAAGTGTTAACAGAAATTGCAACAGAAGAACATAAAATGATGAACAGCTACTTAAAAAAATCATTTGAAAATTAAGAAAGTTTCATGGGTCTTCTGGAGCAAAACAACACATTATCGCTTCCTTGTTAAACAAAAGCACCTTATTCACAAGCTATGAATATTGATACGAATAAATAAATAAATCGCACTTCGCTTACATCGAAGAAAGTGTTCCGCTATTGACTGCCTTATTTTAACTCCATCTTTTTCAGATGATCCAGCAATGCTTCTATTCGGTTGTGGTTTACTTTTTCTGCATTTAGATCCTGCATCCAAGACTGATTCATTTTGTTATTGTGGTTGTTGCATATGTTGCTTGCGTATGCCGATGACATAGATATCATTGGCCATAGTACGCGCGAAGTCAGTGCAGCATTTTCCAGATTAAAAAGAGAGTCAAGTCGAATGGGTCTGTCAGTGAATGCAGATAAGACGAAATACTTAGTGTCAACAAACAAACAGTCCCAGCGTCTTGGAACCCACGTTACCGTTGACAATACCTCCTTCGAGGTTGTAAAGAACTTCGTCTATCTGGGATCCAGCATTAATTCAACCAACGACATCAGCATTGAGATCAAACGAAGAATAACTCTTGCCAACAGGTGTTACTTTGGGCTCAGTAGGCAATTGAGAAGCAGAGCCCTCTCTCGTTGAACGAAAATCATGCTCTATAAATGGCTCATCATGCCCGTCTTACTTTACGCATCACAAACCTGGACGCTGAGCAGTTTAGATGAAAAGACTTTAGGAGCATTCGAGAGAAAGATTCTTCGTAAGATCTACGGACCAATCTGCGTCAATGGCGAGTACCGAATACGGTGGAATGATGAACTGTATGAGCTGTACGCTGACATCGACATAGTCAAGCGCATTAAAATCGAGCGGCTTCGCTGGCTTGGTCATGTTCAGCGCATGAAAGACGATGCTCTAGTGAAGAAAACATTCGATTCGGTACCCAGCAGCGGTCAACGCAGAAGAGGACGACCGCATCTTCGTTGGAAAGACCAAGTAGAGGACAACCTGACGAAGCTTGGAATTTCCAACTGGCGCCAGCAAGCGAAAGACAGAAATGGCTGGAGCAAATTCTTGGATGAGGCTAAGACCGACATACGGTTGTAGCGCCAACTAAGTAAGTAAGTAAGCATATGTTGTGCAATATGCAGAAGGCTTTAATTATTATGTTTACATTTTTCATGTCCACTTCCAAACCTTTTCCAATTTTTCTGAAGCGCGCTTTTAGGTGGCCAAATGCGTTTTCAACAACACGATGGCACGAAGAAAGACGTTTATTAACTGTATTAATAAAAAAGTATTGTTTCTCGTGTCTTGCTTGTTGTTGGTGTGCTACTTCGTGATACAGAATAATGCAGTAAATTTATCTTCACATTGGCTTTGACCAACTGAAAAAGGAAATGGCTTCATTACGTATTGTGACAGCTTAAATGCCGAGTCTCCCTCCAATAAGCAGAATTGGCACTTTTACCCCTCCTTCATTTCTTGAATGTCGCTGAAACAGTTCATTGTTAACGTGATATGATTTTAGGGCTAAATGTTAAAAAAAATTGATGAGTCGTTGCTCTTTCCTGGTATGCCAACACATATATAACTAAATTTGTATCGATGATCCACAGCAGCAAACAAACGGTAGAGTACCATCATTTAAAATTATAAAAATCGCTGGGTTCCTCTTTCGGCCGTTTCACTTCAATATGACACCCATCTATTGCCTCATAGCATTGTGGCAATCCAAGCTGCTCAAAGCCGCCAAAGATTTCGGCTTTGAGCAGCTCGATTCGATATGTATCCCTTTTTCACTCGGAAAACATTTTGAATTCTTCGTCACTGAAAGCGGGGACATCATTCTTAAAATATCGCATATTTTCCACCTGGTTAGTTTTTCAATAATGGATTAAACAATTAGTGGTCAATAAAGTTCTGTGTAGCCTTACAACGGTCCAATATTTCCTATACCTTCGAGTTATTTTCTTGGATAAAGCCAGCAATCAATATTTTCGAGATTTTTTATACGCCATTACCGCAAGGTTGATACATCTTTTTCTTTTATGCTGCTAGACAAAATAATAATCAATGCCTTCTTCATTTAGCAAAACTAAATTCAAACTCATGTGTGGAAACATCTGTTTAAATAACAACATAAAAAACCTTACTTGATGTCTGAACACAACGTAGTAATTCAAAATACTACAATATTATTTTAAAATTTAAATACGAGATGTCTCAACGTAGTATAACAGTTAATTTCAACAACTTCTTTAAAAATCAACGATCACATTCTTATATCAACAATCTGCAAGATAAGTTTACATATCAAATACTGTTATTTTTTTTTATAATTACAAATATTATTATCCTTGCATATTAAAAGGGTATTACATTTTTTTTATCTACTTTACTTTTAAACCAACAAATAACGCTGTTTCTCAAACAACACATTTTGGCAAAATAACAGGATTCTGCGATATAGGCTCGATACTATGAGCAGAGGTAGGTAAAACCCTAGCTGAGTTT
The DNA here is from genome assembly GCA_963920525.1 of Dichetophora obliterata. Lineage (NCBI taxonomy): Eukaryota > Metazoa > Arthropoda > Insecta > Diptera > Sciomyzidae > Dichetophora > Dichetophora obliterata. The sequence continues at coordinate 74,596,421 of OY986436.1, forward strand.
TGCGAGTTAAGCGAACGTTTCCTTTTTATGGCCTCCTATATATTGGGGGTCTTAGTGATTTTGAGAAAAAATAGTATCATTAGTTTTTTAACAGTTCCCTCAGATTTGGAGATATCGGTTTGCTGTCTTTGGCAAACAGTCTAAGGCTGTGTGCGAATTGATCTAAATGCGAATGTTGATGGAGTTAGTGAAAAATCTTTTGCTTCTGTTTCAACTCGTCCGTACTCTAAGGTTGCCCGCAGAGTAAGCGCCGAAGCAGACAGGCAGGCAGACAGGCACAGGAAAACTATGTGAACAAGAGAGAAAAAAGTTATTTCTATCTCGTTTCTTCGCAGGGCCTGCCTGCCTGCCTGCCTGCTTCGGCGTTTACTATGCGGGCAGCCTAAAAAAACGATCGCTTCTGGTTCACGTCAACAAAACGTTTCACCATTGCCATTGAACGATTGGTCGGAGTATATCCCGCTGATGCTACGAAAACAAGCGCATCCACTATTGAAACGACCAAATCGTAAAGCAATTGACACCAATGACTTCGCAGTTAAAAAAAGACAAGTTTTGGAGAGTAAATTTTCTTATATAGAACTTTGTAAACAGTATGCGGAGGAATACAATTTACGCAAGCAGCAGTCGACGGTACAACACAAATTGCGCATGAAAGAGCACGATTTGCGACACAGCATGAACAAAAACAGCATGAAATACGCATGGAATATTGGCAAAAAAAGTGCAGCCGTTCTCGATGTCCGTATCGCCTATCTTTCTCATCGAGTGCCAACGAGTGCAATCTTACCGAAAAAGATAAAAATTAAATTTTGCCTTATCATGACAACTGAGTTAAGCTGAAAATTATTTGAAATAATAAAATTTCAATATTTATTATATATTTTTTTTAATAATGTTTTTATTTTACGGTGATAGTGGACCTTTCTGTGGAACTGCTCATATAGTGTTGATAAGCATTGAAAAATGCGTCAAAATAAAACCGCGATTCCACAGTCAATTTTAAGAAAAATTGACTTTACAAACGCACTCTAAATTAGTTATTAATATTTATTCACGCTCCAGGGTGGATGATGTAACAAGTTGCCTAAAGAAAGACATCAGCACTGCCTCACGAACATTGTGTGCCGTATTTTCCTCATTTCGCGTCACCTCTGGCTTCTCAGAATTGGTCAACATCTGTGCGAACCCATCGATGTTCGGTGGTACTACCAGAACTTTTTCATTGATGGCAATGTTATGTAGCGGTCTCGATACGCACACACTTGTCTATTGCAAGCACCGGAAAGCGACCTTCCTAAAAATACGTTCGATGACATTGCGTGCCTGTATTTGGCTCTCATTTTATAAATGGTCTGCAGCAGTGACTGCATTCAAGTCAGGTGTGGCTAAATATTTTGTGTTTTTATATCCACTATCACCAATAATAATGAAATCATCAAAAACACCTTCATAAAGTTACATTTTAATGTTGGACGCATTGAAAATAGCTTGATCGTGCGATGCACCAGGCCAATGTGCCACATTGTTTATTATTTTCAAATCGGAGAACCACATCACCTGTTTATTAATCGAAAACCATCCTTTTCGATTGCGAACGTTTTCTGCTTCGTTTCCGCCCGGTGGCTGAATTTTAACGTCGGTTGCGCCAATCACACTAGGAAATGACACAAACTGACGTTATGGAAACGCCGGTGAAGTCAGCTATGCTCACTTGCATTAATCCAAGAGCGTAAAATAGCAATTCGGTCAACAATTGAGTTAGGCAGCGCACATAGTGAAGCATATGAGCGTTGCGTTGCTTTGCTGTGAGCGAAGCGTTTTTCTTGCGAAGAAACTGTTTACATGCTTCCTTATGATGGTGCGCATAGTGAAGCATATGAGTGTTGCGTTTTGAAGCGTTTCAAAGCTGTTATCGCAAGCGTTTCGCAAGAAAACGCATCGCACCACTCTTGCGAGCGTTTGCTTGCGAATGTATATACATTTTGTTGCTATTTGCTTCTTGAGAATTTTATTTTGTTATTTTGATTTTTATTGTTATTTTATTTTATTTTGATGCCAAAGACGCCCTAATGAAGCAGACAAACAATCTGCGAAACGTCGGCAAATTAAAAATTTAAATTTGTTAAAATTTATCTGTTTTTTAATATTTTTTTAAAGAAAAAAAATAAATTTTTCGGTTATTAAATAACGCCTTAAAAAATCAAAACAACTAAAACTAAAAAGGAGCCATAAAATAAAAAACTTAAATTTATTTTTTTATGTTGTCGCATCGAAGCAAGACAAAGCAAACATTATTAGCATTTTATTTAGCTAAATTTCTTGAAGCAGTGTGTTGAGAATTCAATTGAAATTATAATATATTTTTGTGTGGATCAAAATCAAAAGTTCCTCTTTGTGGTCAAAAACATAAACATTACCACAACAGGATTTTAGTGGATAAAATGTGGAATCAAGTTTCCACGGAATTGAAAGAAGAAAGTAAGTTATTTTTAAAAAATTTATTACATTTTTGATATCATAAGAATTTTATATATTGGTTATGCGATTAACGTTAAAAAATCTCTTAACTTATCACGAATCAAGCGATAATTTTTGTGCGACGATTGATTGCTCTTGCTAGCTTTTGAATTATGAGAATTATAAGAATTTATTGCCATTTCCAAGCTGTTTTCCTTAATACCTTCCAAATCTATAATTGTGTTATGAAGAATACAAACAGCCTTAACAAGTTTCTTGCAAAATTTTCGTTTCTTTCAATGGGCTTAAATAAAATTCGTCACTTTGAGTTAATAATCCCAAAGGCACATTCAACGGTTCTCCGTGCCCGGGATAGCCGGTAATTAAAGTACTCATTTTTTGTAGTGAGATCTTTACGTGGGTATGGCCTAAGTAGTCAGTCCATCAGAGGATATGCTTCTTCCCCCAATATGACATGTGGCGCAATTATTGATGAGTTTGACAAAGCTTTGGCTTTTGGTAGAATAATACTTCGGGATGTAATCATTTCAAATAAAGCCGATGCTCCGAAAGTACCTCCATCACTTGGCTTCCCATATCCTCCAACTTCAATTGCTAAGAATTTGCAATGGGCATCTGCAACGCCTTGAAGAACAATGAAAAATTTTTTTATAATTATAAAACATTGTTCCGGAATCTACTGGGCATTTAATTCGGATATGCTTTCCGTCTAAAGTTCTCCAACACAATTTGGAAAGTTCCACATATCCCAAAATTCTTGCGATATTTTTTCCAATTGTATTTCCGTAGGCTCTGGCATATGAATGGGTTGCAAAACGGACCACAATATTCCGGTAATCTTGTTTACAATTTTTCGAATTGTGCTCCCCCCATTCTGAATGCAAATGCCATTGCTCTGAAGGCTGAGCCTGTTTCGAGAAATCTGCAATATTAATGCAAAATTAGTAAAACTTTTAATTTTATATTTTCAGGGGAAGTTTTAAAAAAAAAATGGAAGCAGCTAAGAGACCAAATCCGTATTGAATTAAAAAATTCCAAAAGACCGATCCGGAGATGCAGGCTACGACGATGAAGTAACTTGGCCATATTTTAAGTTAATGTGCTTTCTTAAAAAACAAATGAAATTTCACCAATCATCCGGAAATTTGAAGGCTTATCGAACAAAGAGGTTGACTGAAAAAAAACTCTCAAAGTTTATCTCAACAACAAGAAGAACAAGGTCCTAATGTAGAACAGGAAGGAGATATAGTTAATTTAGACGAAGAAGGAAATTTTGGAGTAGATGTTGAATGTTATAAAGATATTGAAATTAAAGATGACTACACTAAACAAAAGAATAAAAATAAAAAAGCAAAAAATTCTGTAGCCGAAATAATGCAAATCGAAAACCGTAAGCTGGAGATCCTTGAACAAAAACATGCGAATAAACGAGATAGAGAAGAGGACGAATCATTTTTTGACAGCCTGCTTCCTCATGTAAGAAAATTGCAACCATCTCAAAAACTTTCTTTCAGAATGCAAGTTCAGAGTAATGTGCATGATCTCGTTTACAGTCACAGTCAGCAACCATATATTACAGCAACGAACGTATTTCGTCCAGTTGCTCAAGAAAATTCTCTTACTTCTACTCCACATGGATCCCAGGATTCGAACTATTCCATACAACAATTCTCGCCATTAAGCGAGTGCTCGAACTTAACTCCACTAAATTTTGTTATTCATAACAACACACAATCACAAGGGGAAATACTTTTTGAAACCGCAGAAATTGTGGGACACTAAAATTAAAAATTTGTCTATGTAATAAATTTATATTTTTTAACTTTTATGTTTAAAACTTTTTGAAAATCAAAGGAAAAAATAATTCAATGCTATGATATAATATCTTAAATAAAATGTTCAAAAAGATGAAGCGTATTTTTTTTTACCTCAAAGTGACAATTAGTTCTCGTCGTTATTGGGTTATTTAAAAAATGTGTCCACTTGTTTTGATTCACAAGATCGATTTTTGCCAATATGTAGTCGAATGTTTCGAAAGACACTCTAGTAAATTGAAAATTTTTTTGTCGTCATTGCGCAATCGGGGATACAAATGATGGAACTCCCCGTATTCCCTTCAAAATGCATTTATTTCGTGCACTGGTTTCCTTTTTACTTTAGTTTTTAACAATTTCATGTAAAAACTTTCCTGCTAAAAATCTTTTTCTGAAGACGACTCCATCGCGACTGAACGCACAGGAAAGCTTCACTGCAACGCTTTGCAAAAAGCTTTCAACAGCACAGCAGCAAAACGCTTCTCTCACAGCAAAGCAACGCAACGTTCATATGCTTCACTATGCGCTCGGCCTTACTGGTCGTATATAGCGTGATCTTCAGTGACAAATTTTATCAACATGGAAACGTATTATTTTACAACATTGTACCTTCGTCGCGTATGTAGCAGAGATGGTTCAATCAAACCCCTACAACAGCACAACAACGATAAACGATAAATCAGAAACGATAAACGAAATCATTGCCGTCCCATTTATCCAGTCAAATGTTTTCCTGCAATTTATTTATATTAGCTGCGATTTTTCCAACATCCAAATCCGATTTCCATACAAATAAATCCTGCTATGGATGTAAATTTTGTGAATTTGTAGTTTGAACCATCACAGCCAGGTGGCGTATGATAGTTAAGTGGTCAGCAAAAGTACAAAGAAAAAATACGTAAGCAAATGTAAACAAATGACAGCTGACTGACTGACTAACTGGCAGTTTTCAAAACAATTGGGAACATTTTTACAACTACTTATTTACTTAGTTGGCGCTACAACCGTATGTCGGTCTTGGCCTCATCTAAGAATTTGCGCCAGCCATTTCTGTCTTTTGCTTGCTGGCGCCAGTTGGGAGTTCCAAGGTTGTCCTCTACTTGGTCTTTCCAGCGAAGATGCGGTCGTCCTCTTCTGCGTTGACCGCCGCTGGGTACTGAATCGAATGTTTTCTTCACTGGAGCATCGTCTTTCATGCGCTGAACATGACCAAGCCAGCGAAGCCGCTCGATTTTATTGCGCTTGACTATGCCGATGTCAGCGTACAGCTCGTAAAGTTCATCATTTCACCGTATTCAGTACTCGCCATTGACGCAGATCGGTCCGTAGATCTTACGAAGAATCTTTTTCTCGAATGCTCCTAAAGTCTTTTCATCTGAACTGCTCAGCGTCCAGGTTTGTGATGCATAAAGTAGGACGTGCATGATGAGCGATTTATAGAGCGTGATTTTCGTTCATCGAGAGAGGGCTCTGCTTCTCAATTGCCTACTGAGCCCAAAGTAACACCTGTTGGCAAGAGTTATTCTTCGTTTGATCTCAATGCTGATGTCGTTTGTTGAGTTAATGCTGGATCCCAGATAAACGAAGTCCTTCACAGCCTCGAAGGAGGTATTGTCAACTGTAACGTGGGTTCCAAGACGCTCGGACTGCTTGTTTGTTGACACCAAGTATTTCGTCTTATCTGCATTCACTGCCAGACCCATTCGACTTGACTCTTTTTCTAATCTGGAAAATGCAGCACTGACTTCGCGCGTATTATGGCCAATGATATCGATGTCATCAGCATACGCAAGCAGCATAACACTCTTGTAGAATATTGTGCTACTACGTCTCAGATCAGCAGCTCGGATGATCTTTTCCATCATTAGGTTGAAAAAGTCGCACGATAAGGAATCACCTTGTCTGAAACCTCGTTTGGTAATAAATGGTGGGGAGAGGTCCTTCCCGATTTTAACTGCGCTGCTAGTGTTGCTCAGTGTCATCCTGCAAAGTCAAATTAGTTTTGCAGGAATACCAAATTCAGACATGGTGGAGTACAGGTGCTTCCTTACTGGGCTGTCGAAGGCGGCTTTGTAGTCGACAAAAAGATGGTGGGTGTCGACTTGTTTTTCTTGAGTCTTCTCCAAAATTTCTAGTAGCGTGAAAATCTGGTCGATGGTGGACTTTCCAGGTCTGAAGCCACACTGATAAGGTCCGATCAGTTCGTTTACAATGGGCTTCAATATTTCACATAAAACGCTCGACAGGACCTTATATGCGATATTAAGAAGGCTTATCCCACGGCAATTGGCACAGATAGTGGGATCGCCTTTCTTGTGGATTGGGCAGAGCATACTGAGATTCTAATCGTTCGGAATGCATTCTTCCGACCATATTCTGCATAGAAGCTCGTGAATGCATTGTGAATCCGTTCTTAAATAGCTCAGCAGGTAAACCATCAGCTCCCGAGGCTTTGTTATTTTTAAGCCGAGCTATAGTTGTCAGAACTTCATCATAGTCGGGCAGCGGAACCTCGACGCTGTCATCCGAAATTGGGGTTTCCGGAATATCATCTCTATTGGCGGGATTGTTGTCAGCGTCGGCATTTAGAAGCTTAGAGAAGTGTTGCCTTCATCGACAACCCCAAGGAAGCTAAGCCAGTTGAACCACGCTTGCAGGCAGTATCATGATGCAGTAACAAATGTCCACATCAGCAACACCAACAAAACAACAGATTCAGCTACTGCTGCCGAAGCCAATACATTTTATCAGAAAAAGGTTGAGAAGGTGAAGCCACTGCAGATAGATGAAAATATTAAGAAATATCGCTTTGGATGCCCAAAACCCATCAATATTCCAGTAAATGCCATTTCGACTGTAAGTCCACAACATTTAAAGGTAGGCAATATCTTGTTTGTGCTTTTATCAAATATATATGAATGCTCTCTATTCTTTCTTGCTTAGGAAAATTTCTAAACAGTATTGTCGCTCAATTCCAGCGAGAGCAATATTTTTGGAAAATATTCGGAATCATGGAAACCCAACTATAAGACGAAAGTAAAAAGCACAAGGAAGAAACATTGGGTGCGTTCATTAACAAAAAATTTACAACTGTTGTGCAACTGTTGAGTATGGCTAGGTTGCAAAATGCATTTTTACAATGCATCAGTGTGTTTTATTTTGAATTGGTGCAAAGTTAAAATACGAAAACTACGCAACTCTATTGATACTCTTAAAAATAGTATAGTTTTAATGGACAGTTTCAAGGCGCTTTTACCTTCTTCGGGGTTTGGGAATTTTACACTTGGAAATTTTGGATCTGGACCATGCTGTTCTGCAACAGTTATGAGCGGTTTCAAATTGGCTATACGAAAAGCTTCTTCCACGTAGGTGTAACCAACAACATGCATTGCTGTTAAGATAAAGCGCAACGGGCTCACTTCGTTTGTCTCCCTAAATTTTTTGGGTAAATTATGAAGCAGTGCTTGGAAGTAGGCACTGAACATGGGTCTGCCAACAAATCGCTGTTTTCTAGCTCGTTGGTCTGCCAAAAGCTCTCCTGTGGTGTGAGCTTCTGCAATATCTCTTTTTGTATAGCCTTGTCGTGTGGTGATATAATTTGAGCACCAATAGCCCTGTTTACTTTGTAGCCATTGTGGTTTTTGGGATTATGTTAAGCAGTCACTATGACGCCTGCTAAGCAATTTAGCTGAGTGATGGCAAAAGGCACGAAAGGTGTAGCAACCATTTTGCTATAGAACCACAGTTTAACGCCACGATTGATGAAGATACAAGCAGATAACTCTGCAAATATTTTGCTATTATAGCGTCCATCATAGCCAAAGGCTACGCCGCGCTTATAATTGCTGTGCAGCCATTTCAACAAGATGCAATTGGAGTTCATACTGCTTGTGGACTACACCTTGTGAACTGCATTTAGGAAAACTTGTATCCAGTTAGCTTGTAGGTAATTTTTTGTAATAAATGAATACTTACATATTTTGTTGCTTTTGTGTTCTTTGCGTGTTTTTATTTTAAGCTTTTTTAAAATATTGTCAGAAAATGTAAATTGGAAAAAAAACTTTTTCTGATAATTCTAAATATTCTTAATAAAACATAATTTATGAGAACATATGTTTAAAAGTTTGTTTAAAATTAAAAGTAAAGTGATATATATATGGTTCAAATTGATATATAAATGTAGTTAAAATAAATAAAAGACATCCCCTGAAGAAGGAAGGAACTACTTCCGAAACGTTGGGAAAAAGTTGAAGAAAATATTTTAAAATTTAATTTATAAAAACATTTTTCTCCAAAAAATTGCTTGACCAAAATAGCCCACATAGATGACAACATACTAATAAGTATAAAGAATTGGTCAAAAATAACTCTACACATATGTTTTATGTTCTCATTCTCATGTTTGCATTCAACGCCATCTAGTTGTCAAGCACTTATCATGAGCAGCAAATCAAAATCGAGCCGCGATGTTATTTCCACTTTGTCATCGTCGTCGCTCCAATTCTCCCAAAAGTGTTCCAGACTATCCATTTTTTAAGTTATTAATTTTCAAAAATTATATTAGCTGTTTTTTTTAAAAGTTTTGACACCATGTTTTGACATTAAATAAATAAAAAGTAGTAAAATGAGAGTGAGATATAACGCTGAACTCACCCAAAACGCATGAGTTAGTTATTTTATTGGTTCAGCTATTTTGCTACCATAGATTGTTAATTAGTTAAATTTTTGCAAATTTTTAATAACAAAAATGTGGAAGGATTTGAACAAAAGGGATGTCACAATATATTCAATTATTTATCTCAGAAACTATAATATTAACAATACTTTTAAATTTCGTAAAATAACCAAATATTGCAAAATGTAACAAAATTGTAAAAATGTAAGTAGGTACTTACGCCTGAAAATTATAAATTGAAACTGCTTAAAAACATAATGAAAACAATGCGATGTCAAAATGCTTGCTTTAAAAACAAAGAAAATCCCTTGTTATTTTTGTTTCAGTGTACATCACTTGCTTTTGATATTTTATGCCCATAGCTTGGCAGCGCAGTCGCTGATAACACCCTGCTACAATTTTCAATTTTTTTTTCACACTTGATGAAGACCATATATACGTGAAACTAGAGACCTTATGTAGTAAAACTGAGTTCTCAGTTTATCGCCATCACGTCAGGATTTTTTTTAAAAGGACTTTAAAGTTTCAAAGGATACACCACTTTCAAAAAATTAAATCAAATATTTCCACGAACCATATGATAACGATATGGGTATCAAATGAACGGTAAGAATCTCAGCAATGCACACAAATAACAGATTTTAATGGATCTGGACCAAAAATTTCAAAAATGTCCTTTTGAAAATTTTAAAGCTTAATATCCTTAATATCCTTTAAATAATTTTCCCTGAAAAAAATGTATGTTGAAGAAGAACATATTCTGTAAATTATATGTAAATTTTATTATTCTTGCTTTACTAGTTTAGTAGAAAAGAAAAAATTATTAATCCTGTTTCAAAAAATTGTATGTATATAAAAAACTAAATAAAAATTAAAAAATGTAAACGTTGACTTTGCCGCTTATGCTGATCATCTGTGTCACGACATATTGTCCAACAATATTCTGCCATCATGTGGCATGCACTTTTTCCTCTAAATCGATTTTCAATCGTCGCGATTTCTTGATGAAAGCGCTCACCATGCTCATCACTGAAATTTCCCAAATTGTCGGGAAAAAAGTCAAAATGGTTGTCTAGAAAATGAATCTTAAGCGACATATTCACACCCATTTCACCAAAGTTTTGTACTAAATTCCTGACTATATCTGCATAATTATCCGATTTATTGTTACCTAAGAAATTTGTTGTTATTTCTTCCAAGCTAGACCATGCATTTTTTTCAACAGAACATAGTAATTCTGGAAACTCATTGTCCTTCAACAATTTATTTAATTGTGAAACCTGAAAGTATATTAGCTTCATTTTACGTTTTACATTTTAACTTTATAATATACCAGCATCAATTTTCGCAATGCTTAATTTTGGGAAAATAGTCCTAAGATACTTCATAGCTGTACTTTCAGAGTCCAGAGCGCGAACGAAGTTACGAATTAGTCCCAACTTTATATGGAGGGGCGGAATAATGATTTTTAATGACGGTAAAAGTGGCATGTGATCAATGCTGTCGTGACCAAGTTTATATATTACACGAGCAGGCCATTTGTGGTCAGTGTAATGCAAATCACGGCTTCGACCTTCCCAAAGACAAAAAGCACTGGTGCTTGGAAAATCCTTTTTTTAAACCAGTGATAATTGCGACTATTTTCAGATCGCAACAAATTACCCAGCTATGTAGATCGTAGTTTATCAATTTTAAAATAACTTTCATATTTTCATAGTTTTCTATTATATCCGTTCCATAAATGATAGGTACTGATGGAAATAAGTTACCATTATGAAGCAGAACACCTTTGAGGCTTTCTACTGAACCATCTATAAATAGACGCCATTCATCTGGAACGTATGGGCGACCGATGGTTTCAAAGAGATGTTCAATATTTACAGCATTTGTAATTCCAGTTGTGGCTCGCTACGAAGCAACCAAATCGTTGGGTAAACGTATTTCATGGGATGCTGTTTCGGCTCAACGCAGTTGGATCCTATAATGCAACGGTAACAATAGTCGCATGCAACTTCCGGTACATACCATACATTTTGTATATAGTTTATTAAAAAATATTTTTCATAATTTTCCACGAAATTTTTTTGAGACTTTACGTGATTTCTTTAAAGGAACGAATAAACCACAAACAACACAAAATTTGTTACGATTGGGACATTCCATGTTTAATCACTATTAGTTAGCTTTTAATTCAATGTTTAATAACTTTCTGAATGTTCTTTACACTTTAACAAAGAGTAATAGATGTAGCGCACACTTCAATTACCACAAGACATTAATCATTTTCATGTAATAGCGGCCATTTTGCAATCTGTCAATACGCTTGGCCAGTGATGCAAGTCGTTTCTCAGGTCCAGTGGTGCCAATTGTCTTAAAAGGTAACAGCTGTGCATACCGCGGCTATTGTTATCGATAAAATTTACATATAATTTACAGAATATGTTCTTCTTCAACATACATTTTTTTCAGGGAAAATTATTTAAAGGATATTAAGCTTTAAAATTTTCAAAAGGACATTTTTGAAATTTTTGGTTCAGATCCATTAAAATCTGTTATTTGTGTGCATTGCTGACATTTGATACCCATCTTACCTTTCATTTGATACCCATATCGTTATCATATGGTTCGTGGAAATATTTGATTTAATTTTTTGAAAGTGGTGTATCCTTTGAAACTTTAAAGTCCTTTTAAAAAAAATCCTGACGTGATGGCGATAAACTGAGAACGCAGTTTTACTACATAAGGTCTCTAGTTTCACGTTTATATGGTCTTCATCAAGTGTGAAAACCACTGTTGCACGGTGTAATAATAACTGATCATTGTATCATGTCTCTGTGAACAAAACGGTCTTTAATGAAATAAGAGCTGACGTGCCTTACGAATTTTCTATGAAGCCTAGGTCAGTTAGTGAGATCGATAGGTGGAAGGCAACAGAGTTAAGATTGTTTCTGTTGTACATTGGCTCCATTTTGTTACGAAATGTCTTAGACTCGAAAAGATTTAACCAATTTTTAAGCCCGAGTGTCGAAATTAATATGTTACTTTGTAGGACCAATGTTATGAAGCTAAAAATTTTTTATTTTATTTTATTGAACAAGTTCCAATATTGTATAATGAAGGATTTTTGACTAACAACATGTATTATGTGTAGCATTTAGTTGCCGATTCAAGAAATATTGGATCTTTACAAAAATTCGGTACATTTAAATACGAGAATTTCCTTCAGGAAATTAGGACTAAAATAAAGAAGAAGAAACAATTTTGTTCTCAAATTTATAACAAAATAGTAGAGCAAAACAAATGTGAAGGACTAAAAACTAAGAAGTTTAAAGAAATTAAAGTTGGGGACTTAAAGCAAGGGTGTCGTATATTTTTATGAAGACAGATTTTCGTTAAAACATCCTAATAATTTTTATAGTATAAATAATAATATACGCAATAGAGTCTGTCTTTGAAAAAAAAATTGGTAAGCAATATGGTGTTTACGGTAATAAAAAAAATGACTGATAAATTCAGAATGTTGTATGCCGCATGTCTATTATACAGCCTAAGTATAAACACCCTCTTAAGAATGTGAGCCTGTTTAATTTATCTGCTAACTACTTTGAGAAGCAGTTTCTTGTTATCAGTGAAGTTTGAAAATTATATCGTATTTCTTAGATAATCGCGTTACACTTTATATTAAAGTCGCTTTAAAAACATCATGTCGTACGCAATTTATGTCTGTCTGTTCGTCCGCCTGCGCGTTCACTGGCCACTGCACGCACTAGCACGCGCTCATTTTCATTTGGTACTTAAGTGGAATATCTAGTTCCCCACAACTTGTTCCAAAGTGGGTTAAATTAAAATTCATAAACAAACAAAAAATTGATAAATAAAAAAGTTTGCACCCATACTTAATTAGTTGTTAAACTCATTGCAAGCAAACCAAAGGATATAAAAATTGCAACAAAATAAAAAAAGCAATGTCGCACGCATAAAATACTTTTTGAAATAGCTTCAAATTTTAGTATTTATTTTTGACAAATTTTGTTGGAATTCCAAGACGATAAAATAAGTTTCAGCAGGTAAACTCGTTCTTGCATACGGTGGAAAATATGCATTTAGTGGTCGTCGGTCTGAATTTGTTTTCTTTTTTTATAATAGGAAAATTGCCAATTAGTTTTATTATTTATAGTCTCAAAAGCAATTGCACGGGATATGTGAAATCAGGGAATGATTCCTGAATTAAAATTAGTCGTAGGTAATTTGAAAGATTTTCGATTATTCGAAAGAAAGATTTTGTCAGTAAGTTTGACTTTAGTCATCATATACTAATTTCCACCATACTCAAGTTGATTCGAAGACTTAAGTCGAATTTAAATCGCCAAATTTCTAGACTTAAATGGTTGGTATCTTATTCAATAGATAATATTTATGAATTTTATTTTAAAAAAATTGACTTTTTGAAGTTGAATCGCTTACTTCATAGTAAACTTACTGCGAAGAAACACACCAACGATGGGAAAGACACGAGAAGCAATATATTTCTGTACGGAAGAAGCAATATAATTCTGTACGGAAGAAAGTATTGCTTCTCGTGTCGTACTGATCGTTGGTGTGCTTCTTCGTGATATAGAATAATGCAGTTAATGTTATTTTATAATATGTTAATGGGAAAAGTCTTAAAGATTTAGTTAATTTTGTATATGGAACTCTTTACTATGTTTTCTAGATGAAAAAGTGTGCTTACCCTTGATACACAAAAGAATTAAAGACTTTTCGCAACAACAGGAATAAGGGAATGGAAGAAACATGTTTGTAGCTTAGACTTAAATGACCTCCAAACCTACAAGCGCTTGTTTCTTGAATTTGAAAATTTCTCAGCTGCCTTGTATCACAATTATTTAGACAGTATTAAGGGGTTCCATAAACACAAAGAAAAAAATCTGATGGATTCCCTTCATCATTTAATACTTCTGATGGATCTACCGACGACCCCGTCATAATCTCTGGCTTATCTCTTTTAGTTCCGACTCTTTTAATCCTGATATTCTTTGAATATAGCAATTCTACACCCAGAGATTCGATATATCTTTACATCAGGAGATATTTTAAAGTATATCGAATCGATCGATGTGGATTTTAATGCTGCACCTTACGAAATTCCTGCAGCAGTGTTAATACAATGCGGTTCCGTTCCAAGCCAACCACTGTCTATGTTATTCAACAAATCAATTAGCGAAAGTAATTTTAAACTTTTTTGGAAAAAAATCTTTTATAAGCCCTATTTATAAGAAAAGGTTGTAAGAACTTTATAACAACTATAGGCCTGTCGCTAAACTCTCGTCAATTTTAAAATTTTTTGAGTGACTCGTTTATGATCGTGTGAAAATTCATTTTAGGGAGGTCATACTGGCAGATTCATTGTGTCTAATCTCCTCGATTTCACTACATTCTGCTTAAAATCTATTGATTTTGGTAGCCAGGTCGATTGTATTTAAACTTAAATTATGGGATTTCCACAATATTTTGTAAACTGGATCAAATCGTATTTGATGGAGCCATCTTATCAAAAACGCTTTCGAGGCGCGTTGTCTTCTGAATTTGTTGCAGAATCAGGTGTTCCTCAAGGAAGCCACCGGGGTCCACTTCTGTTAATTTAGGTAATTAATGATGTTACTCACTATGCTTGTTTATGCAGATGATATGAAAATTTACTGAACAATTGATTCTTATGACAATTCAGACCTACTCCAGTCAGACTTGAAATTCTTTGAGGTTTGGTGTTCCAAAAATAATAAGGGTTCTCATCTAAGCATGTAAACATGTATAGCATTTAAACTTTTGATGAGCGATAAAGTGTAAATAGCGTAAATGCCGACAAAATGGTGGCTGCGACAACATTATGATTTTTTTACACTTTTAAACCTTTTAAAAACCTTCATTAACATAGAAAAATAAATAAAACGTGTTCATATTTACTTCAACTAGTTTAATTATGTAATGATTAGCGCCAAAGGCAACCCTCATTCACACACGTAGATTTACATGCTAGTTTACACTACAAAAAAAGGCTCGGAAATGATGTAAACTCACGCCCATACAAATTTTTCACAAGGTTTACAAAGTTTAAGCCACATGCTTAGATGAGAACCCTTAATATGTTTTTTAATCCAGACAAATGTTAAACTATGATATTTTCGCGTAAAAGGAACCATTAAATTTTTGATAGCAAAATTAAAGATACTGCTTTGAGTCGTGTAACTACTGCGAAAGACCTTGGTGTATGCATTAGAGTGGGGCGATTAGTATGGAAGGAAAAAAGTGTTACTGGGCGCTTCGCGTTTCTGATTCTTGGGATTGTTCTGAGCAAAACGTCCACTAGACCATACGTCTACGGTGAAAATCGAGCTTCCAGATTTTGACTTGCAGTTTTTCTCAGACTTTTGTCACGTTTTTTTTTTGGAAATTTTGGCCTATAACAGCCAAACCATTGAGATTTTTGTCTTAGTATTGGATCGAAAATCTCAATGGTCCAAAAAAAAAATCCAAAAAAAATCCAAAAAAACGTGACAAAAGTCTGAAAAAAAACTGCAAGTCAAAATCTGGAAGCTCGATTTTCACCTAGACGTATGGTCTAGTGGACTTTTTTGCTCAGTACAATCCCAAGAATCAGAAACGCGAAGCGTCCATTTTGATGTTCAAATCGCCCCACCCTAATATGCATTGTTTTCTAAGTTGTCGTTCAGCATTCATATTGATAACATTTGTACAAAATCATCTTCAATGCTTGATTTTATAAAACGCTGGGCAAAAGAGTTTGATTTTTTAATAACAAATACAACGCGGTATTATTTAATTGGCGTCCTTGAGTATGCAAGTCAAGTATGGTCCCCACATTACAATGTGCATGTTGATCGAATTGAAAGAATCCAAAAACGTTTTGTTAAGTTTGTTCTGAAAGGCTTAAGTGGAACTGACACTTTTGGCCTTCCTCCATATCCGGATCGTTTAAAATTATTAAAAATGCAATCTTTAAGAGAGAAGTAAATCTGCTGATATCGTCTACGTACACCAACTCATAACTGGTCTGTCGATTCTCCAAAACTTATTTTCCTTATAAATTTTAACACTAACAGTAACACTAAGCAGTAGAAAATCTAACAACTTGATTTATTTATAATTCAGTAGAATAAATGATATGTTAACTTCTCCTTTAAACCGCATGTTAACAACTGTAGCTTTTTTTATGTTATTTTATCGGTCAACTCAAAAGTAGATTGAAAGTTAATGTCTGATAAGATCTATGTAAGCTACACATTGTATTGTGTTGTCCCTGATCCCAACCTATATTATTGTTTGTATATTTTTCTCACTTTTAATTTTTTTTGGCCACTTTTATCGATATCTTTGAGATATTTCAATGATATTTAGGTTGATTCTTAAAATGATATAATGCGGCGAAAGTGCGAAAAAGCTATAACAGCTGAACTCTAACTCTAACTCTAATCTTTTGTTAAATATGCTATTAATTTATGCTTTTTCAGAGGAATCACTGATCTTCGGAAATCTGCGAACTTAAAAGACTTTGTGTGATAACGAAGAATTTGTCGAAAAAAGTTGTCCATGCTTAAAAGAAAACAATACAATTGTGAATGCAAATTAAATTCGACTTTACCCCAACTGAGACTCGAAATAAGGTCTACTGCGATGTTAGTCTATAGCACCACCTTTATTATCAATTTTTAATAAGGCAATCATTTCTTATTGTTTAATTTAAAGTTTTGTCAAAAAGTATTTAATGGCGCCTGCTACACGTTCAATATAGTTTATTGGACGCGATCCAGTATCGTGATATTTGTTGAACGGTTAGCATACAATATTATTGGATCCTGATCCAATATCGTAAAATATTTAAATATTTTGAAATCTGGATCTAGGATCGCTATCCAAATATTACAATAAATATTAAACGTGAAACAGGCGCCAGAGATTTTGTGGGGATAGTAATAGAGAAAAACACAACGTGACTTTAGAAAAATGAGACAATTTTTATTTTTGATTCGATTTTATTTTATACACCCACGTGTACTGTGCAAAGGGCTAATGAACTTTGTCACTCCATTTGTAGCACACAACGCAAGTGTTGTGGGTGAAGAAATGTATATTTGTTTTCGATCAGTATCATCACCTCAGTCGACTTAAGGCCCAAACTAGCGATGGCAATCCCGGGATCCCGATCTCTTTTAAGACGCGAATATCCCGGGATTATTCGATTCGAATCCCGGGATTATTGAAAACAATTTTTTTAACATCTAATTTTTCTAAAATCTAATTAAATCTAAAATTTTTCAAACTACCATCACATATATTCCCCTTTCAACGATAGAACTAACAAGCGTTGAGGCGGAGCGGTGCTTCTTCTCTGCAGGTCTCATATGCAATAAATTAAGGTCTAAGTTAGGGGATAAAACCATTAATGCTTTAATTTCATTAAGATCGTATTTTGATCAAAAGAAGGATAATTTTTACTAAGCTCTAAATAGAAAGGGTATTGTATTTATTTTTTACTTAAATGTATTGACTTTTTTATTTTAATTTGAATGTGATATAGCATATAATTAAAGGGAGGTCTTAGGTCAAAGCGGTTAAAATTAAGGCATATTTTAGAAGATGATTTCTAAAAAATTTTATTACATACACAAAAAATTTAATTTGCATGGTAATTTTACATCATCACGCTGAAAATTAAAAGTTTTTCGAAGGAAGAGACGCTCATTTTGGTAAAAGATGTGTAGAATTATAATAGGAACAGATTAAAATAAATTTACATTGGTCAATTAGTTTGTTTTCAGTAGCGTAGCCAGTTTTGAAAAAGTATGTTTAAAAAAAAATCGTGCTTAAAATTATTCTTCTTAGTTAAATTAACTCTGGCGCACCATGTTTTAAGCGCTGTATAACAGGCCCGTAGCTAGTATGGTGCTAGGGCAGGCTAAGCCTGCCCTAGAATCCGTCGAGCCTGCCCTAGCCAAATTTCCGTATGCTTTTACAACTGCCCTCTTTTGTCAGTCATTGCCAATAACAGCTGGCAAAAAATTGTAAAGAAAGTTAATTTTTTGTGAAAATTTATAGAACGTTGTTATTTTAATTGTTTTCAAGATTTTTTGAGCGAGTTTTTTAGATAATTTATTATTTTAAGTGTTTTAAACTAAATATACACAAAAAAAATTGCAGTCGTTTTTCCAGCTTTTGTGTCTCCCAGTTTGCTGTTCTGATTAGGAAAAACACTTGCAACTACTTGAGGATGAATGGGAAGACTTTCGAAATTATATCATGATTCAAGCGCCAGCTGACTGCATTTCGGATTTTTCAACTTTAAGCGGCTGTACCAGGTCAATAGTCTTCACTTATTCCTGCAATCTAAATACTTTGCATTCATTCTGCAAAGAAATATCTGGGCAAAAAAAGGGATGAGCATCAGAAAACATCACCAAATTCAATCAATTTTGATACGTTGAATGAATTGTATCTAATGCGCGATGCGTTTCCTGATACTTATAATTTGTTTTGTGCAATCGAACCATTCGGCAACAGTACAACGGTATTGAGGCGGTATTCCGGCGGTACGGCGGAAGCATCATTTTCCCGTGTAAACCAAATCAACAGAGTTCAAAGATTATCTTCGCAAATTTAATGTGAAACTAAGACGATTGTCTTTGTATTAAACAGGAGAGCTGTAACTGTAGTGGAAATCAATATAACACATTCAAAATTCGCTTTAAAACATTGAACTCATTTATGTTATGTTTAAAGCATAGTACTCTGTTCAGTTTCATGTGAAATTCCACTCAAATCTCCATACAAAAAGTGACAGCTGCGAAACAAGTGTGGAAATTTTCACAACATGTTCGTCAGAGCAGTACTCTGTTCCGCAACATTTTTCTGAGCAACATTTTTTCACGACAATTTAATTGTACTGCCTATTTATTTTGAAGTGAAAAGAGAGATATCATATGAAATCTTCCAACTTATTTTCTGAGTCTCTCTAAAAATCGTTGCCATATAAATTCCTCGCAACAAACTTTAAGTCAGAAATTTCACGCAACAAAGAAATAGATGTTGCCAGCGAAGTTTCACGCAAGCGAACAGAGTACTAGGCTTTATATATTAATATACTTAACTTTTTTTTTTACTAAAATATACATTTGAACAATAAAATCATTAAATAACATGTAAAAATATAAAAAATTTGATGGAGCCATCTTATCAAAAACGCTTTCGAGGCGCGTTGTCTTCTGAATTTGTTGCAGAATCAGGTGTTCCTCAAGGAAGCCACCGGGGTCCACTTCTGTTAATTTAGGTAATTAATGATGTTACTCACTATGCTTGTTTATGCAGATGATATGAAAATTTACTGAACAATTGATTCTTATGACAATTCAGACCTACTCCAGTCAGACTTGAAATTCTTTGAGGTTTGGTGTTCCAAAAATAATAAGGGTTCTCATCTAAGCATGTAAACATGTATAGCATTTAAACTTTTGATGAGCGATAAAGTGTAAATAGCGTAAATGCCGACAAAATGGTGGCTGCGACAACATTATGATTTTTTTACACTTTTAAACCTTTTAAAAACCTTCATTAACATAGAAAAATAAATAAAACGTGTTCATATTTACTTCAACTAGTTTAATTATGTAATGATTAGCGCCAAAGGCAACCCTCATTCACACACGTAGATTTACATGCTAGTTTACACTACAAAAAAAGGCTCGGAAATGATGTAAACTCACGCCCATACAAATTTTTCACAAGGTTTACAAAGTTTAAGCCACATGCTTAGATGAGAACCCTTAATATGTTTTTTAATCCAGACAAATGTTAAACTATGATATTTTCGCGTAAAAGGAACCATTAAATTTTTGATAGCAAAATTAAAGATACTGCTTTGAGTCGTGTAACTACTGCGAAAGACCTTGGTGTATGCATTAGAGTGGGGCGATTAGTATGGAAGGAAAAAAGTGTTACTGGGCGCTTCGCGTTTCTGATTCTTGGGATTGTTCTGAGCAAAACGTCCACTAGACCATACGTCTACGGTGAAAATCGAGCTTCCAGATTTTGACTTGCAGTTTTTCTCAGACTTTTGTCACGTTTTTTTTTTGGAAATTTTGGCCTATAACAGCCAAACCATTGAGATTTTTGTCTTAGTATTGGATCGAAAATCTCAATGGTCCAAAAAAAAAATCCAAAAAAAATCCAAAAAAACGTGACAAAAGTCTGAAAAAAAACTGCAAGTCAAAATCTGGAAGCTCGATTTTCACCTAGACGTATGGTCTAGTGGACTTTTTTGCTCAGTACAATCCCAAGAATCAGAAACGCGAAGCGTCCATTTTGATGTTCAAATCGCCCCACCCTAATATGCATTGTTTTCTAAGTTGTCGTTCAGCATTCATATTGATAACATTTGTACAAAATCATCTTCAATGCTTGATTTTATAAAACGCTGGGCAAAAGAGTTTGATTTTTTAATAACAAATACAACGCGGTATTATTTAATTGGCGTCCTTGAGTATGCAAGTCAAGTATGGTCCCCACATTACAATGTGCATGTTGATCGAATTGAAAGAATCCAAAAACGTTTTGTTAAGTTTGTTCTGAAAGGCTTAAGTGGAACTGACACTTTTGGCCTTCCTCCATATCCGGATCGTTTAAAATTATTAAAAATGCAATCTTTAAGAGAGAAGTAAATCTGCTGATATCGTCTACGTACACCAACTCATAACTGGTCTGTCGATTCTCCAGAACTTATTTTCCTTATAAATTTTAACACTAACAGTAACACTAAGCAGTAGAACAGTAGTTCCCAAAGTATGGGTCGCGACCCACTGGTGGGTGGGCGAGAAAATATTGAGTGGGCCCAGAAATGTGGGACGGATTAGAACCTTGTTTAGCTGCACACAACCGAAAGCGCAAATACTACCTCTGTGTTTTTAAAATCTCCGCCCCCCAACATTCCAAAAAAGCTCAAGTTTTGAATGCGCAATATTAGCCTGCTTATTTGTAAGTAGCGAGTTACGATACCCACCCTGACACCAACAACACTCACGCCACCTTATTTTGTCTGCTAATATTCTCTTGTATTCATTTATTCATAGGAAATGCAAGAACACACACACATTATATGTATGTAAAATCTTAGGAAAGTAAGACAAACAACAACCTATAGCCGCCAGTCTGTTACACAGAAACGCACACTTTATGACATAAAAACAAACTTAAACGGTCATTCTGTTACGCAGAATCACATTCCAATTGACAAACACCAAACTGCAACGGTAAAACAAAGAAACAAATAGCAATAACAACAAAACACTCGCTGCATGGAAACAAAATGTATACACTTGTGACATGATCTTGGTTGATAGATAGACTCAGTAATGACAAAACATCATTAATAATTTGATTGTGAATGACGGAACACGTGCAAATTTCTACTTGACTAATAACTTGTCTTACTAATACGAAAATTGTCGTACTAATTTCTACTTAAATAATAAGTCGTGATTGCTAGTCGGACGTCTTTTATTTTTGTGTGGTTTCGATTTCTTTACCGTATGTATTATTTACCGAGCACCATTGTAACCTTTTTAAAAACAATTATTAACATTTGAAGATAATCATGGACAAGCGCCGGAAAGTTGTACGAAAATATGACTCAGAATATTTGAAATTAGGATTCACTTGGAATCATGACGCGTTAGATCCGCGTCCTCAATGCGTGATTTGCTTCGAAATTTTAGCGAATGAATGTTTACGTCCAAGTAAGTTAATGCGTCATATAGAAACTAAGCATTCTCATTTAAAAAACAAGCAAGTAGACTTTTTTCAAAGAAAATTGTTGGATATGAAATCTTCAAAAAATATTTTTTCACATTTCATTAATATTAATGAAAATGCTGTACATGCCTCGTACCTCATAAGCTTGAGAATTGCCAGAGCGGGAAAACCTCATACAATTGGCGAAGACTTAGTCTTACCATCGATTAAAGATGCTGTTGGAGCAATGTTTGGCGAAAAAGAAGTAAAAGAAATCGAACGCATACCTCTATCCAATAATACTGTTGCACGACGAATTGACGAAATGGCTGAGTGGGCAGAAGATGAAATACTACGAAGAGTAGTTGGTAGTAAATACTACACTGTACAACTAGATGAGTCTACCGACGTTCAAGGCCTGTCTCAACTACTTGTTTTTGTGCGTTATATATGGGAAAACGACGTGCATGAAGATATCTTGTTCTGTAAGCCAATTAGTCGTGGAACGAGCGAAGAAATTTTCAGTTCAATTGATTCGTATATAAAAGAAAAAGGGTTGGAATGGAAGAACTGTGTCGGTATATGCACTGACGGTGCGCGGGCTATGTGCGGGAAAAATAGCAGTGTGGTTACAAGAGTTCTTGAAAAAAGTCCCTGTGCTTTGTGGACTCATTGTAGTCTTCACAGAGAAGCACTGGTTTCAAAAGCATTACCCGATGATTTAAAAACTGTGCTAAATACAGCTGTAAAAATTGTAAATTACATCAAAACAAGGCCCTTACAAGCACGTTTGTTTCAGAAGCTGTGTGAAGAAATGGGTAGTATTCATACATCTCTTCTTCTCCATACGGAGATACGTTGGTTATCCAGGGGAAAGGTACTGACACGGTTGGTGGAACTACGGCATGAAGTATCAATATACTTAGAAGGAAAAACCGAATATATTGAACATCTACAGGACGCAGAATTCGTGCTTAAGTTAACATATTTGGCGGATATTTTTTCCAAGTTGAACGAACTTAACTTGTATCTGCAAGGTTCAAACGAATCCGACATTTTTGCAGTTCACGACAAAATTCGAGCGTTCATGAAAAAGCTACTTTTGTGGGAGAGTTGTATTAAGAACGGTAAATATGATTGTTTTGAAACACTTGAAACCTTAATTGTAGAAAACCAAGCGCAGCCAAAGATGAACGTACTTTCTGCAATTGCCGCACATTTATCATTGTTAAGAAATAACTTTGACACATATTTCGGGGAAGAGATGAAAAAGCTCGAAAAGTCGAATTGGATATGTAACCCATTTCAGGACCAACTACCAACTAATATGTCGACAAAAGCAAGCGAAGAGCTCATTGATTTATCGGAAGATACATCACTGAAAAATACTTTCAATCGCAAGCAATTAACGAAATTCTGGATCTCGGTTGCTGGGAAGTATCCTTGCCTGTTTGATGAAGCTATCAAAGTCCTCCTCCCCTTTACTACCTCATACCTATGTGAGGCCGGATTTTCAGCTATGGTCAATATAAAAACTAAATACCGAAACAAATTGGACGTATCAAACTCACTGCGACTAAAAATTACTAATATTGAAATTGATGCTAAAAATATAATGACAAAAAATAGAAAACAAATACATCCTTCCCATTGAAATAAACTGTTTGTAGGCTATTTTAGTATTAAATAAAAAAATATTAATATATTTAAGTTTTTTTTCCTCATCGATATTGCCAACTGGTATTACCAGTATTTATGTCCTCTATTTCTAAAGCAGCCAATAGGTGAGTCGCAAATTTTTAAGTTTTTGTTAGATGGGTCGGAATCCAGTAAACTTTGGGAACCACTGCAGTAGAAAATCTAACAACTTGATTTATTTATAATTCAGTAGAATAAATGATATGTTAACTTCTCCTTTAAACCGCATGTAAAAAACTGTAGCTTTTTTTATGTTATTTTATCGGTCAACTCAAAAGTAGATTGAAAGTTAATGTCTGATAAGATCTATGTAAACTACACATTGTATTGTGTTGTCCCTGAGCCCAACCTATATTATTGTTTGTATATTTTTCTCACTTTTAATTTTTTTTGGCCACTTTTATCGATATCTTTGAGATATTTCAATGATATTTAGGTTGATTCTTAAAATGATATAATGCGGCGAAAGTGCGAAAAAGCTATAACAGCTGAACTCTAACTCTAACTCTAACTCTAATTTTTTGTTAAATATGCTATTAAATTATGCTTTTTCAGAGGAATCACTGATCTTCGGAAATCTGCGAACTTAAAAGACTTTGTGTGATAACGAAGAATTTGTCGAAAAAAGTTGTCCATGCTTAAAAGAAAACAATACAATTGTGAATGCAAATTAAATTCGACTTTACCCCAACTGAGACTCGAAATAAGGTCTACTGCGATGTTAGTCTATAGCACCACCTTTATTATCAATTTTTAATAAGGCAATCATTTCTTATTGTTTAATTTAAAGTTTTGTCAAAAAGTATTTAATGGCGCCTGCTACACGTTCAATATAGTTTTTTGAACGCGATCCAGTATCGTGATATTTGTTGAACGGTTAGCATACAATATTATTGGATCCTGATCCAATATCGTAAAATATTTAAATATTTTGAAATCTGGATCTAGGATCGCTATCCAAATATTACAATAAATATTAAACGTGAAACAGGCGCCAGAGATTTTGTGGGGATAGTAATAGAGAAAAACACAACGTGACTTTAGAAAAATGAGACAATTTTTATTTTTGATTCGATTTTATTTTATACACCCACGTGTACTGTGCAAAGGGTTTATGAACTTTGTCACTCCATTTGTAGCACACAACGCAAGTGTTGTGGGTGAAGAAATGTATATTTGTTTTCGATCAGTATCATCACCTCAGTCGACTTAAGGCCCAAACTAGCGATGGCAATCCCGGGATCCCGATCTCTTTTAAGACGCGAATATCCCGGGATTATTCGATTCGAATCCCGGGATTATTGAAAACAATTTTTTTAATATCTAATTTTTCTAAAATCTAATTAAATCTAAAATTTTTCAAACTACCATCACATATATTCCCCTTTCAACGATAGAACTAATAAGCGTTGAGGCGGAGCGGTGCTTCTTCTCTGCAGGTCTCATATGCAATAAATTAAGGTCTAAGTTAGGGGATAAAACCATTAATGCTTTAATTTCATTAAGATCGTATTTTGATCAAAAGAAGGATAATTTTTACTAAGCTCTAAATAGAAAGGGTATTGTATTTATTTTTTACTTAAATGTATTGACTTTTTTATTTTAATTTGAATGTGATATAGCATATAATTAAAGGGAGGTCTTAGGTCAAAGCGGTTAAAATTAAGGCATATTTTAGAAGATGATTTCTAAAAAATTTTTTTACATACACAAAAAATTTAATTTGCATGGTAATTTTACATCATCACGCTGAAAATTAAAAGTTTTTCGAAGGAAGAGACGCTCATTTTGGTAAAAGATGTGTAGAATTATAATAGGAACAGATTAAAATAAATTTACATTGGTCAATTAGTTTGTTTTCAGTAGTGTAGCCAGTTTTGAAAAAGTATGTTTAAAAAAAAATCGTGCTTAAAATTAGTCTTCTTAGTTAAATTAACTCTGGCGCACCAGGTTTTAAGCGCTGTATAACAGGCCCGTAGCTAGTATGGTGCTAGGGCAGGCTAAGCCTGCCCTAGCCAAATTTCCGTATGCTTTTACAACTGCCCTCTTTTGTCAGTCATTGCCAATAACAGCTGGCAAAAAATTGTAAAGAAAGTTAATTTTTTTGTGAAAATTTATAGAACGTTGTTATTTTAATTGTTTTCAAAATTTTTTGAGCGAGTTTTTTAGATAATTTATTATTTTAAGTGTTTTAAACTAAATATACACAAAAAAATTGCAGTCGTTTTTCCAGCTTTTGTGCCTCCCAGTTTGCTGTTCTGATTAGGAAAAACACTTGCAACTACTTGAGGATGAATGGGAAGACTTTCGAAATTATATCATGATTCAAGCGCCAGCTGACTGCATTTCGGATTTTTCAACTTTAAGCGACTGTACCAGGTCAACAGTCTTCACTTATTCCTGCAATCTAAATACTTTGCATTCATTCTGCAATGAAATATCTGGGCAAAAAAAGGGATGAGCATCAGAAAACATCACCAAATTCAATCAATTTTGATACGTTGAATGAATTGTATCTAATGCGCGATGCGTTTCCTGATACTTATAATTTGTTTTGTGCAATCGAACCATTCGGCAACAGTACGGCGGTATTGAGGCGGTATTCCGGCGGTACGGCGGAAGCATCATTTTCCCGTGTAAACCAAATCAACAGAGTTCAAAGATTATCTTCGCAAATTTAATGTGAAACTAAGACGATTGTCTTTGTATTAAACAGCAGAGCTGTAACTGTAGTGGAAATCAATATAACACATTCAAAATTCGCTTTAAAATATTGAACTCATTTATGTTATGTTTAAAGCATAGTACTCTGTTCAGTTTCATGTGAAATTCCACTCAAATCTCCATACAAAAAGTGACAGCTGCGAAACAAGTGTGGAAATTTTCACAACATGTTCGTCAGAGCAGTACTCTGTTCCGCAACATTTTTCTGAGCAACATTTTTTCACGACAATTTAATTGTACTGCCTATTTATTTTGAAGTGAAAAGAGAGATATCATATGAAATCTTCCAACTTATTTTCTGAGTCTCTCTAAAAATCGTTGCCATATAAATTCCTCGCAACAAACTTTAAGTCAGAAATTTCACGCAACAAAGAAATAGATGTTGCCAGCGAAGTTTCACGCAAGCGAACAGAGTACTAGGCTTTATATGTTAATATACTTAACTTTTTTTTTTTACTAAAATATACATTTGAACAATAAAATCATTAAATAACATGTAAAAATATAAAAAATTCATTTAAAAATATGTTAATATGCATATATATATTTATATACAAATGTATGAAAAAAATTGTTTTTTTTACTGGAGGCTCAGCCTGCCCGGCTCTTATTTTCTGGCTACGGGCCTGCTGTATAATCTGTATTATATGCGGAATTGATTTATTGAAGGATAATTGAACAATAAGCAATCTAAAAAAAGTTTAATTTTAAAACAATTGCTGTTTAAATACTGATTTAAAATAATTTTATGTAAGCAGTTACTGCTAAAGCTAGTATGCTGTAGGAACAACAATTTTTAAGGCATTTAATTTTACACGCAAAATTTTGGTGTAGACTCAACACTAACACATACTTACCATAAAGTGTTTGTTGAATGTGTTAGTTGAACGTTATTGTTGAATGTCAAATTTCCACGCCAATTCAATGTACGGTTATATAAAAGGCAGCGAAATTTTGACATTATAACCCTCCAATCATGGTTGTGAACTTGGCTGCATTGAACAATTTTTTCGGTTCAACAGCGTACTAACCAACGAAAAAAATTTCGCTAACTTTTCGCTGTCAAAAACGCGATGCATTTCTTACGGAAGATTTTTTCGCTTCTACAGCATACTAAGCTTAAACCGAAAAAATGTTTTTGTGCATGTATTATAAAAACTATGTTATAAATTACTGAAGATATATGATAAGTCCAATTTGATATTTGGCTTTTTTTTTTGAATTGGTACAAATCGGTCTTCTTTGTTATATCAATTTAATACAGAGAACAAAAGAATTTATAGTACAAAAGAATAGAAGTGAATGTGTTGCACTTTTTGGCAAAAAAAAAGTAACGAAATAAAAACTTCTTGAATTTCGGGACTATCCCGGGATCCCGGGATTGTATTTTCAGATCCCGAATATCCCGGGATCGAAATAACTCCTAAAATTGCCATCCCTAGCCCAAAAATAATAGGCTCAAGCTGGCTGTAGCTAATGTCAAATTTTATACGAATACATAGAAGTGATGCGTACCAACCATAATTGCTCAAGCCAGCTTTTCCATAAAGATTTAACTTAATCTGGCTGCAGCCAAAGCGATTCAAATCGAATGTTCCGTAAAGAATGGGCTGTTTTTTCTTTCAAACGAATTTATATTATTGGGGGTTGGAATTAGTTTTAAAGGTTTTCTAAGAGATGGCGTAACTATCAATAGATCGCATCGGGCACACCTGTGACTATATTCATTTCAAAGCACATTGTGTAAGCTTCATTTTTCAGTATGTGTCATTCCACTGAAGTGTAAACAACATATATTTTTTTCTCTGTGAACATGTCGACTTTCGTTCCAACAAAACGCAATTTGCGGGAAGGTTTACTTTTGTGCTTCCATTTGAAGAAAAAAGCGGTTGAAGCACAACGCACGCTTACTGAGGCTTACGAGGACTATGCTCCATCGATTTCTACTTGTGAGTACTGGTTCCGTCGGTTTAAAAGTGGTGATTTTGATACGGAAGACAAAGAGCGTCCGGGCCAGCCGAAAAAGTTTGAAGATGAGGAATTGGAGGCTTTGCTCGATGAAGACCCGTGTCAAACCCTTCAAGAATTGTCAGAATCATTGGGAGTCGACTTATCAACGGTCGGCAAACGCTTGAAGGCCATGGGAATGATTCAAAAGCAAGGAAATTGGGTGCCGTACCAGTTGAAGCCGAGAGACGTTGAACGGCGATTTTGCATGTGCGAACAACTGCTTCAACGGCATAAAAGGAAGAGTTTTTTGCATCGTATTGTCACTGGCGATGAAAAGTGGATCCATTACGATAATCCTAAGCGAAAAAAATCGTGGTGACCACCCGGCCATGCATCAACATCGAGGTCCAAGCCGAATATTCATGGCGTCAAGCTTATGCTGTGTATTTGGTGGGATCAGAAGGGTGTCGTGTACTATGAGCTGCTAAAACCTAACGAAACCATCACTGGGGAACGCTACCAACAACAATTGATGCAATTGAGCCGAGCATTAAAGGTTAAACGGCCGGAATATGCCAAAAGACACGACAAAGTGGTTTTTTAACATGACAACGCACGGCCACATGTTGCAAGAACCGTCAAGGAAAAGTTGGAGGCGCTGAATTGGGATGTGCTACCCCACCCGCCTTATAGCCCAGACATAGCCCTTTCCGACTACCACCTATTCAGATCGATGACGCATGGCTTGGCTGAGCAGCGCTTCACTTCTTACGAGGATACCAAAAAATGGGTCGATTCGTGGATTGCCTCAAAAGACGAATCGTTCTTCCGGCGCGGAATCCATATGCTGCCAGAAAGATGGGAAAATGTTGTAGCTAACGATGGAAAATACTTTGAATAATATACATTGTACCGTTGTTTCTAAATAAATGCTCAAAAACCGAAAAAAAACCTTTAAAATTAATTTCAACCCCCAATAAATTGATATGAACATATTTTTGCGACTCATTTTTGTAATTACAAATTTAACTATTTACAAATTTTGGTCAAATTTGACTGAACTTGAACAAGCTTTTCGTTGATTTTTGGCATTTGCTGCAGCCAGCTCTAGCCTATTATGTTTGAGCCTTTAGCCATGTACATCTGTCAACACGATTAAAATTGTAAATTTGAAGCTATCGTTTTAAGGTATGGTATATAACTTTTATTCTAAAAACAAAGATGAAGTTCGAAAACGTGCAAAATCGGGTGAAAATAACATCTTCCACTTATATAAAGTGACTTTGCCAAAAATATATACCTTCCTATATTTAATATCATTAAAAAATTGCTTGTCTGCAAATCTAAATTTAATAATTTTAAAAAAAATATATATATATTGGCTATTCTGGTACTCTGCATATTAAGCCGCTGAGTTTACTGTGAAGAATTTTGTAAGATCGATCACGAAACTCAGAGAGAAGGTGCATTTTAATATATTATATAATTTTCAATGTGTGCAATTGCATTTAATTTAACGGCTTTAGAATAATTCGTAAAGTGTACTGAAAAATCAATAGAATAAACAAGAAATAATTTCTCAAAACGTACGCGCTCTCTTTCTCTCTCTTAATACTGGAAATATCCTGGGTATTAGTCATTTATACAACTTGTTGGTGCGTGCCGCATTGTGAACTGTAATCATAAAACTATGGATTACTCAATGCATTATATTGATTAATTACTAATCACGAAAGAGCATGTGAAATATAATGCTTTCCGCGAGTTGATACACTCATCAAAGTTCAACTTCTGATTGATGTATCTTTAATCGGTAGCATGCTCGACGATCCCGTTTGAAGGAAATCTTTCTTTGAGCAATGGAGGATCGATAGGATAACATTTTTTTTATTAGTCTTGCACGGTGCTAGCATATTGGAAGTTATTGCGTAAATTGTAGTATTTGTGAATTTTCAGACGATATTTCAGACGCTTCTAAGTTAAGAACTACACGATAATGAAATTTGGCTTATTGATTTTTTGATCTATCATGAACCTTCTCATATTAAATATATTCCAATAATGCACAATGGAAATTGTTTTGATTTCCCAAAATCCCGGTGAAAATCTTACAGTGGATCGCTTCTTAACAGCAAAGCCATGTAATAATGTTATTCTTAATTCAGAAAAGCCGATAGAGGCCGCGGATTTTCGAGCTAATCAATATTTGTTTCAAAAATCGATCGACACCTCGATTCCGCTTAATATGCACAGTATCGTAGAATATCCCGTTTATAGTAATTTCTTATAATTTTTGATAAAGATTTAACCAGACGAGCTATTTGTTATAAGTTTTTAAGCGAAAAATGTGGAAGTGTTAAAAAAAAATCAATTCAAATAAGGGGATATATGAACAACGCTCGCGGAGTAGTAAATATTGCTCTACATTTTATAGAAGATTTTATAAAAAATTTAAGCCAGCATTTAAGCCGAACGGCACAAAAGAGTTTGGGTATCATTAGAGACACAATCTAAGGTATGGTTGGACCAATCCTTACTTGAAAAGATCGTTAGTCACGAGGTGAACAAGTTGACTTTGAACACAAAAAGTCAAATTTAAATGTTTTGAGTGAATCGTAGGAAAAGGAAGAAAAAAAGAAAGGAGAACTGACAGTAATTTCTTACCAAGGTATATATTGTATATACCTTGTTTCTAACTAACCATTTTCTCCCGTGCTTCTCAAGAATTAGAGTAGGGAGAAGGATTGCACTATTTATTTTTTTATAGGAATGCACCTTCTTTAAACAGGTGAAATGATGTGCGATATATTTCACGTAGAAGATCCGCACAAAGAGAAGAGAAAACACGTTCGCCATTGTTTCATTAGGTTTTTTTTTCTTTACACTGTGATATA
The DNA here is from genome assembly GCA_963920525.1 of Dichetophora obliterata. Classification (NCBI taxonomy): domain Eukaryota; kingdom Metazoa; phylum Arthropoda; class Insecta; order Diptera; family Sciomyzidae; genus Dichetophora; species Dichetophora obliterata. The sequence continues at coordinate 74,627,455 of OY986436.1, forward strand.
AGTTCGCTTATGTTCGCACATGAGTACAGAAAGAGTAAAAAACGAATATATTTTTATTTTTCTTTTGCCGCTCATATTGCGCTCTCCTCTGAGCGAGAGAACCAGTGGCTAATTTATTAGGAAATAAAAAGTGATACCAAATTTTTTTGAAATACACATGTTTTGACATAAATTTTGTATGGAAGCAACAAAGATTGTATACGAAAGGTCGAATTTCAACCACTGGCGAACTTAAGTATTTATCATACATGGGCACACTGCAGTAAATATTTACTGCATTACTAGAAGCAGTAATCAGTAAACTTTTACTGATAATGAAATTCAATTTGCATTACCAGTAAATTTTTACTGAATACTGGAGAAAATTGCAGTAAAAATAAATTTTTACTGATTACTGGGAAAAAATTGCAGTACAAATAAATTTTTACTGATAATGAAATTCAATTTGCATTACCAGTAAATTTTTACTGATTACTGGAAAAAATTGCAGTAAAAATAAATTTTTACTGATAATGAAATTTAATTTGCATTACCAGTAAATTTTTACTGATTACTGAAAAAATTTGCAGTAAAAATAAATTTTTACTGATTACTGAAAAAAATTGCAGTAAAAATAAATTTTTACTGATTACTGAAAAAAATTGCAGTAAAAATAAATTTTTACTGATTACTGAAAAAAATTGCAGTAAAAATAAATTTTTACTGCTTACTGAATAAAATTCCAAAAATAAATTTTTACTGCAATATTTTCAGTAATCAGTAAAAATTTATTTTTACTGCAATTTTTTTTAGTAATGCAGTAAAATTAATTTTTACTGATTACTGAACAAAATTGCAAAAATAAATTTTTACTGCAATTTTTTCAGTAATCAGTAAAAATTTATTTTTACTGCAATTTTTTTCAGTAATCAGTAAAAATTTATTTTTACTGCAATTTTTTTCAGTAATCAGTAAAAATTTATTTTGACTGCAATTTTTTTCAGTAATCAGTAAAAATTTATTTTTACTGCAAATTTTTTCAGTAATCAGTAAAAATTTACTGGTAATGCAAATTAAATTTCATTATCAGTAAAAATTTATTTTTACTGCAATTTTTTTCAGTAATCAGTAAAAATTTACTGGTAATGCAAATTGAATTTCATTATCAGTAAAAATTTATTTGTACTGCAATTTTTTCCCAGTAATCAGTAAAAATTTATTTTTACTGCAATTTTTTTCAGTAATCAGTAAAATTTTACTGGTAATGCAAATTGAATTTCATTATCAGTAAAAATTTATTTTTACTGCAATTTTACTGGTACTGCAAAGTGCCCATCTATGGTATTTATAAATGGACTAGGTTAGGTAAGGTTAGGCTAAAGTGGCGGCCGGTCAAAGACCGGCCCACATAGACCAGATATTTTGTCCGTTGTGATACCACAGGGGATCTACTCCTCCTCTCCTAATTGCTGTCGTGAAACCACCCTGAGAACTAATAATAAAAAGCAGAAGACGCTTAACGTCTACGTCCGCAAAATTCCTAAGATCATAAAAAAGGGGCTTAATAGATGCTTCTGCCTTCTGCGGGCTAAAGCGGGGCATGAACAGAGGAGTTGCGATACCGACTCCTCCTCTTCCTCATCCCTGCAACTCCTGCAGAAGTCATTCGCATGAACTCCCATTCTTAGGGCATACCTACCTATAATACAGTGTCCCGTTATAACACCTATCATAATAGAGATATCTTTCCCCGCCATTTGAGTGAGCTTAATCGTTCGTTTTTTAGTAAAACTAGCCCACATCTTTCTAGCTGTGTTAGAGGTGGTGCTATGCTTCCACCTGAAATTAGCCAACTCTGTGGCATGTGTGCTTTTTGCCGGTTCATCAGTTTTTCGAAGGGAAGTGAACACGGAAGCTGCAAAATTATTTAAAGAAATACCAAATTCCTCCGAACATGCATAAGATATCCGTCATATTTATAATTCAAAAGAGAATTCATGTAAGTGAAAATGTAGTCATAGCTGATACCGTGTTTTAAGTAAAAAGTTATTCAAAAGGTATTCTGTAATTCAAAATTTTTTTGGGTACCCCCATAACCCCCTCTCACAATGTTTATTGCTGATTTGACTCTGCTTACAACTCTTACCATATAAAAAAAGGAAATATTTAACAAGTTTAACTATGTATTTGGTACACTTGCTGCGTAGTGAAATTTGGCACACGATTTTCAAAAAATTATTCTAAAGGTGTCTAAATTTCAGCTTCGTATTTCACTTAATGAATAAATGACACCAAATGTAGTAATAAGCAAAGAGCGCGTTGTAGGTAATATTTCCCAAAGAGGGACGGGCAAAAGCTATGCAGTATTTTATAAATATTTAGCAGTGTGATGTCTCGAATACGATTCTGAGCCTTCAAAAGCATTTCGTAGACAAAAGAAAAATCTGCCATAATGTCTGGCAGCTAGTCTAAGATGCTTGTGCTCAGCACGCGCTTAACATATTAACAAAATTTTAAATTCAAACAACTAACTTCTTTTACAAACAAGTTTTGTTGACCGGCTTGCGACATGCTATAGTTTTGTCAGAATTTGCAGCTTAGTTCTCTTTTTTGGTTATTTTCTTGTTAGTTGGAAGTCTTGTTACTTAGTCCAGCAAAGTTGGACATGCTCACATAATCGATATACATAGTTATGATATTTAACCACGCATAGATAACATCTGGATTTTAAGAAAATTATTTCAAAATTATAGAAAATTCAGCGTCATGCAATAAATCAAGTTAGCAAAAAACTTAATACAAAAAAGTTTCAAAATTTAACAACATCAACAACAACAACCAAAACATGAATGCGAAAACTTCTTGATTGCAATATTGGCGGCACTTAAAACGTATTTGTTGGATTCGTAATGTGCTGATTATAAACATTGTATTGTCAAGCATACGAGTAGAGTTCGATTCACTGCTGAACATTGAACAAATGTAACTTGTTGGTGCACATTGAATAGGTACCCCCACCAACCATGGGTGATCGCATGTTCGCCATAAAAAAAAAGTACCACAATCAGCAGCAAGTAGAAATAATAAATCATGCCATCAGCCAAATTTAGGTGACCCGTCACTTAAACTCTGCTCTGTTCTGTTGTCACCTAATTATTTTGTGGGTTTTGGAGTTTCTGGAGCACTTCTATATGGATTATAGAGTAAGCCAAACAGTTTATTGAGGGTATTGTATCACTTGCCCACTGCGGACATGGCGTTAAAAACTCATTCAGAGTCAGACATTTAAATCAAAAAAATTCTGCTGTATTGCTGCCGCGGTTTCTTTGCGTTTCTGATGCCATAATTGTAATGGTTGCATAACCGAAGCTAGTTGTTTTTTCATTTGAGACTACACAAAAATTATTTGGCTTAATTTAAAAGCGTTGTTTATTAGCGGCAGTGTGGGCTCATTTAAATGGCAAATACGAAATACAGCATTGGGTTAGTATTTCGTATGCGCGAAACTCACCTCATTTCAAACTCTACTCTTGATACAAAAGTTGGGAAATATTTTATTAAAAATATTTAAAAATCCAATTCAATTTTTACTCAATAATAGGTCATTGGATTCGGCTAAAACACTTTGTTTTTAACAAAAGTTCAACCGTCAAAAATTTTAAATTTATTAGGGAAAAATTAAGTAATAAATGTAGGCTTTTAAATCCAATCGAAATTATAGAAAAAACCTCTATTGATCCAGTTTGGGTCGGCCCGTTTGTTGCAGTCGACAACGCAGTAACTCACGCCGCATGCAATGACTTTCGGCTTCTGCAGTGCGAATCAGCTAGAAAATATACATAATTAAAATTGAAATTGCTGCTTGTTTGACGAGCCTACTCTGAGCCACTTACGCTGTTGGTGAGTGCAGCTCTTTCCAGGGTGGCGCTATCGGCGTCATCGTCATTGAAACAAGATTCACAAGTCGATGATGCCACCGCATGCCTCATCTTGTGCCGTGCTGTGGCCTTGTCATGGTCATCTGGTTGGTAGCGTGGTGGCGCCTCATCGTCATCGTTAAGCAGACAAACAGCTTTTTCAGGGTGAGAGGAAGAGGCGTTTTTATTTTGTGACTTCACCGACGACAACTCCTTGAGAAGCCGCTGATTTTCCATTTCAAGAAAATCAATCTAGTCGAATGAAATAAAAAAGTAAACTTGAAAGTGAGTTTTTATTTAAAACTGTCAGTATTTCAAATCAAATCAAATCAAATCAAATCCATTTATTGAGATTTATTTGGATTTTTATAAAATTTTAAGATATATTACAAAATTAGCTTAGGACTATAAAGTGCTGTTCTAAAAGGGTTATAGGTTGAATGCAGCTTGTTTAGTTTTACATGGGAAGTAGAAAAGAGTGTAAAGATATTAGTGAGTAAACGATTGTGCTTTCTCTCGATCGTCATTCGCAAGTTATTGTATTTTATATCACAAAATTAAAAAAATTAGATAAGACTGATTTTTAAGCAAACTTTTCAAGATCTGTGTAATCAGTTTGCTCTTATCTCTTATAGTTTTCGAGATATGATACGTCGGCTTTGTGATATCCCAGTGGGCAATTGCAGGAGTCCGAAGGCCTTCTAGCAGGCCTGCGTTAGGTTTTAAAAGGTCTCCACACTCCTTGCAAGCACCGCTTTATTTATTTATCTATTTATTTCATCTACTGGGCTATTGCCCTCACAGATATCAACTCAAACTAAAATCTTAAACTATAGATAACACATCGACTAACAATTTCTTAAATATTTCTCTATTCATACAGAAATCCAAATGACTAATAACAGAATTACACAGGGTCAAACATTTAGATATAACCTCATTCTGGCTAAAATTTGTTAAAAAAATGGGGAAAAAAATAAAATAACGGTTTTTCCCTAAGACCTCTCATTGGTGCATACAATGGGATAAGCTCCAACAATTGTGGACATTGTATCTTGCCATCTAAGATATCTTTGACAAATTAAATTGAAAAACTTTTTCTTCTTAGCTCCAAAGATTGTATTCCAAGTAGTTTGCAGCGAATATTATACGAAGGCATATCCTGAGTGTAAAAATTTCGCAGAGCGAAGCGAAAAAAATATTTGCTGAATTTAATCGACTCTGTTAACATCTACCGCATATGTAGGACTCCAAACAATGCTGCAATATTCCAGAGTAGATCTGATCAAGCACCCAAAAATAAATATTACGGTGTGTGGGTCTGAGAACTCCTTGGAGTTTCTTTTGACAAAGCCTAGTTGTGAGTTAGCCATTCAAAATTAGTTGTGAGTTAGCCATTCAAAATGAATGGGAACACCAGAAGTAGCATGCACCATGCTATAGTAACAATTTTCTATTTTTACGAATAATTTTCTATTAATAAGGTAAGAGTTCATCCATTGTAAAAAATTAGAGTGAAATTCTTGCTTTCCTAATTTAGAAATTAATGACTTATGGCCATGGCCGTAGCCAGGGGGGTGCTGGGGGCAGCTGAGCACCCTCAAAAACTATGCTACTTTTTAAAATTTTAACAAAAGTTTTCCGAATTCAATTTAAGAAAATAAGCTCTCAACAGAAAAGATTGAAGTAAAATTTAGGCGCCATTTTGTGTTATTTACACGCAAGGCTGATTACTTAAGGTTAACGCACTTAGCGAAAACTAATGCTAGTGACTATTTTTGCACTACGGGATATAATAAATGGTCTAAGCCTCGTGCAACAGAAAAAGCTTTGAAGAAACATGACTTAAGCAGTATACATCTTTCTGCTATAGTTGCGTGGAAAGAACATTCTTTAAGTATTGAAAATAATCTAGAAATTTCGAACCTTGAACACTGTCCTTGAAAAGGGACAATATTATGTCAGAGGGATTCTTTCTACAATTTTTTTCTGGCTAAGAATAAATGCCTGAATTTTCGAGGAAATGGGTTACTTGACGAAGAAAATTAAGAGTCAAGACTGTTTCTCTATATGTTTAAAGACATGACCGAAAAGCACAAAAACTTAAAGATAGGTCAAGATGGCCTACCAATACTGTTTATACATCGTTGCAAATGCAAAATAAAATCATAAATATTATTGCAAATTGTTGCCAAGAAATAAATGCTAATGAGCTAAATCATATTTAGCATTGATTGCAGATACGACAGATAGGAGTTACTTTGCTTCAAAAAAGTTGATGAAGTCACAGCTAAGGCATTCTTTAAACTTATTATAGATCGACTGACAGAATTTGGAATTGAGCTCAAAAATATTTTGGGCCAGGGTTATGATGGTGCTGCTGTAATGAGTGGTCGATTAGGTGGACTGCAGAATTTGACACAGGACTTTTTCAATCGAACAATTCCAAAGGTTCATTCCACCGGTTCAAATCACCACCGTCTTCATCTTATCGTTATCGAAATCGTGAAGAAAAATTATGACTCCCGACTTTTCTTCGACTAAATAAAAAAATTAGATGATTTTTCAGTCGTTTCAGAGTTAAAAAAATGTACGAACAGACCACAGTTTCTCTGCTTTTCGAGCAACGTTGTCAGTACATTACAAAGCAATTGTTGTAATTCAAAACGACTTTGGACACTTTATCTTTTTCAAGACACCGGAATTTCATTTTGGAGCCGATGAAATGCTTTTAGCTGTTAGACTGCCGGGTTTTCTTATAAAATATTGGCAATATTAGAAACAGCAAACTAAATTTTGCAAACATAAAAGTGATCTTTGCAATGAGTCTGCATTAACACAGTGTCTATATTTACAATATTTGATTGCATGCGAACTGTTAAATAGAATTTTATGATATCCAGATTTCATGCTATAATATTTAGGTGGGTACTTCGTCTCATGAAATTTCATTTTTAAATTGCTTATTAAAGTTTATTAAATTCATAATTTCATCCATTCGTCATTATATTTCATGTTTTTCACTTTTTTAATATTATTGCAATATTTTTTGCTTGAAAGGTTCTTAAAAGTGCACACACTTACATATTTTACTGAAAAGTGACAGCTTATCTCATGAAATATATCTCAAGAAATATTTCAAGAGATGAATTTCATGATATGAGCAATTTCATGAGCAGTACTACACTTGCGATATTGCTCATTAAATTCAATTTGACAGTTCGCATGCAATAAAAGAATGCAAGTGTAGAAACTGTGTAAGGTGCATTTATTATGGAATAATTGACTTAATTATTTCATAAATTGATCAACGTTTTGAGAAAAATAATGAAGATTTAAAAGCTGTTAACGACTTTTAAGCACAACATTTAAATTCAATGCATTGCAACCATTAAATAAAATTAAATTGTCGTCCCGAGAAGAATTTTCCTTTGTCAAAACTTTAGTGACCAACCAAAAATGCAAACCTTTATCGCATGTCAAAATCGAGAATAGATTCCATACGACGTTCCTCACTACCCGATTAACGATTGCGTGGTTTTATGTTCCTTGGTTTGAAAAGAAAAGATTGGTTTCATTGCATTGCAAATAGATGTTATCTATGAATAAGTAGTTATTTATTTTCTTGAAAAGTCAGCTCCCTCAAAAACTTGCTCAGCGCCCCCAAGTAATCGTTCCTGCTACGGCCGTGCTTATGGCTCAAGCTATTAAAAGCTTTGACAAAATCTGTGCATAACATATCAACTTGAAGGCCCCTCTCTATGGCATTCATACAAAAGTTTGAGAAAATAGATAGGTTAGTGCTAGTGGATCTGCCAGCGAAATATCTATGCTGCTCAGTGGAGATAAAGCTTCACACTTGGCAAAATAATTTATCGGCAATTAATTCATCTAAAAGCTTTGGTATAACCGAGAGTTTAATGATGGGTCTGTAGTTTTCAATAATAAACTTTTGCCCGGATTTGAAAATCGGAGAAATAAAAGCTTGTTTCCACTCATCTCAAAATATTCCTCTCGAGAGGGACTTGTTAAAAATTAAAGTTATTGCAGTGCAAAGAGAATTTGCGCAAGATTTAAGGAATATTAATTGAAGCAAATCGTATTCACCGCCCTTAGCGCAATCAATGCTTTGCAGAGCATAGTATAATATTTCATTAACTGAAAACTCAATATTTCCGATATTTACAATTTCAGAAACATTAGGGAAACTATTAAAAACCATGGGTCAAAGATGTTATCAAATACTGATCCAAAAAATTTTGCAAATAGCTCGCAAATGTCTTGATTATTATTCGCTTTAACGCTTGTATGAAATGGGAAAATTTGTCAGGCCTTCCGCTCTCCTTGCTCAAAAGAGACCTGCCAGAAGCGCTCATTCGAGAAGTCACGTAAGAAAGAAAAGCAATATAAATATCAACTTAAAATAAAAAAGACTAACAATTTCAGATTTGAACCATGGTCCTCTCATGTGGCGGTCCGACATCTTACCCACTCGTCTATCGTGGTTGTCAATAATCAATAGCTTATTTTGCATCAATACAAATGAAAGTAAGCTTTCGGGAGCCCGGATTCGAGACCCAACTCGTAAAAAATTTTTTGGTGTTTTTTTTAAAATTACATTTTTTTACAAACTGTTTTGTGTATTTAAAATTTTTTTTTTAATTTTTTTATAAATTTTCTTCATACAAAAATATAAGAAAAGACTTGAGTTTTTCTATATAAATATTTTCATACAATATAATATGTAATGTGTTAGTTTTCAGGAACCCGGGTTCAAGACCCAACTCGGACAAAAAAAAATTTTTGTTGTTTTTTTTTTTTAAATCGACATTTTTTTACAAACTGTTCTGTGTATTTTAATTTTTTTATAGAAAATAATATGAAAAGAATCAGAACCTTCAAAAATAGGCTTTACGAAAGCACTCATCAAATCAGTGATCATGAAAGGTGTATTGACGCCAAAAATAGCAGTGCTAGCATGTCTTCTTTTGCGGAGCACTCGCTAAAATGCCCACTGGGATACAACACTTTAGTGACAAGCTTCGTCATCTATTGTGTTCTATGTGTGAAACACCGTGCATATAGACCTTTTTGGTCCAAAAATTCTCTAAAGTGGTTGTCTTTGTAAAAATAAAAACATGTTAAAATTGTGTTACCGACGACCTTTCATATGACATTACATTCATTTGAAAATTTCTTCCAGTTTTGTGCAAAAACTGTTTAACTGAATTTCTCAGCAAAACAATCCTATGATTTTTTTGGCGAAACTTATTTTTTCCAAAATGTTTTTAAATTTTTTAACCAATAGTCAAGACTCAAAAAAAAAAGTATAGCAGTGAGGGGACTGCCGACCGAAGCGAAAACCTATATATAAAATATTAGTATTCCCTGGAAGACGTTGTCCAGCCACTACCGCCTTACTGCTATATAAGAATTTTCATGCTAATATAGGGTTTCGGACTATCCTACATGTAGGATGGATTTAACAGGTCGGATGGACATGTAGGAATGTGCGAAAGCTCATACTGCAGCTCATACTACATGTAGGATGAAAATCAAAAAGTTCTAAAAGTTCCGCCATGATCTTGTTCTTCTCTGTGCGTCCTTGTTTGTAGATTTCCTTGGTAATTGTTGTTGGCGCACTTAGTTGGAAATTTTTTGTAGACGTTGTGAATTCTAATTGCGTAGCTACAGTCGGCATATGAATTTAGAATTATTTTTGTTAAGAGCTTATAGCAATTTATTAAATTTTTTATATATGACTGAAACTATTTCTTTAAAGAAAAAGTATTACCATATCAAAAATACATATAATTTAAGTAATTTATTTAAATTATTTCTTTATTAAATTAATATAAAAAATTAGAGCTTATTTATATCTATTTATATCATGACACTAACACAATATACATGTTCACCATTTCTATATTGCGTTGTGTATTAAAAATAGAATATTTAAAATTAAGAAATATCTATAGCATATAGATTTTATATAATTCATATAAGAAATTGATGCTAGACAGTTTAAAAAATAGAATGCATAGGATAAGCAGACTTTAGTTATCTAATTACTACTGAAAATATTAATTATTTTGCAGGTTTATTACGTAATTGTTATTATTTAAATATACATAAATACTCTTTAAATTTCCTCAATGAGTTTAATTCTTTATATATATGAACTATATATATGTATATACGCATATATATGTATGTTTATATGTGTATGTATGTATTTCCGATACGGTAACACTTTTACTAAAAACAAATATTTTTACCAATATTATATATACTCTTTAATTCAAATGTATAAACTGTTTTCTAAATTAGTTCGATGTCATATGCTGACTGTAGCTACAAATAAACATCTACAAAAAATTAAAGCTTACTGTACAACAATAACTACTAAGCAAATTTCCAACAACAACGCAAAGAGAATGACAAGATCCCAGCGGTTGCGCAGCTTTAAAGGGGATGAACCGGATTGGCGGCGTAAAATATTCAGTACTTTGCATGCTATATTTTCTGTTTGCCTGCTAGCAAGATCTCAAGTGGAGGGAGGCATTAAAAGAGACTTCAGAGCAAACTGCTGAAATAAAATGAAATTTCAATTTTTCATGTTTGTATTTTGTTTGATTGTCCTGAAGTCTCTTTTAATGCCTCCACTTTAGATCTTGCTAGCAGGCAAACAGAAAAAATAGCAAGCAAAGTGCTATTTATTTTTCGCCGCCAATTCGGTTCATCCCCTCTAACGCTACGCAACCGCTGTGATCATGTCATTCTCTCTGTGTTTTTGTTGTAGATTTGCTTTGTAATTGTTGTTGTGCAGTTAGCTTTCATTTTTTTGTAGGTGTTATTTGGTAGCTACAGTCGGCATATGACAATCGAAGTATTTTTATAACGCTTTATATATATGTACATAAAACACTTACACAAAAAACCTGCAAAATAAATTTATATTTACAGTTGTAATTGAATTAATACATCCTGCTAATGTTGTAAATCGAAAACGCAAGCAAACGACAAGTAAGACACGAGAAGCATTACCTTTTTTATACAAAATTCGATTTCTTCTCGTGTCTTGCTTGTCGTTGGTTTTCGTTTTCAATTTACAACACTAGGCGGTTAAACTGTCTACGTACATTTATTATATTAAATTATATACAATTTATATACTATATCTATTTCTTATATATTTTTATTTAAATACACAACACAAAATTTATATAGCGTGCATGTATATTGTGTTATTTTATAAAAAGATATAAAAAAGATTTAAATTTTTAAATTAATTCAATAATGAAATAATTTAAAAAAATGATATGAATTATATGTATATATTTTTGATATGGTAGTACATTTTGTTAAAAGAAATAGTTTCAGCCATTTATACAAAACTTCAAAAATTGATTTAAACTCTTATCTAAAATAAATCAGTTGTCATATGCCGACTGTAGCGGCGACAACGCAGTAAAAATGGAAAGGTTCAAAGCGGTTGCTCAACGTTAGAGGGGATGAACGAATCGGCGTCAGAAAATAAACCGCATTTTGCTTGTTATGCTTTCTGTTTGCTTGGTAGCAAAATCTCAAGTGGTGGAATGGCAAAATTAGACAAGGTACTGTTAAAACGGAAAGCCGGTGACCGAAACTGTCAAAACGAAGTTGACATTTCATACAAAATATGCAACCAATGAGAATGCAATATGAAAGCAAAAGTTGGCCAAAATACCAAAATGGCTGAGTTTGACAGTTATGGTCACTAAGAGAGAGAGCTCATTCAGCCCTTACACTACCTTGTCTACTTGTACTATGAGTGGTGGCATCAAAAGGGACTTCACGGCCAGTCAAACAAAAACCAAATATCAAAAATGTTAAATTTATTTAATTTTAATCTACAGCAGCTCTACATATACATTGAAGAAGCTATATCATTCAATGTTTCGCAGCGGAGCAAAGGGAGGGGAAAAACGATGCGTCAGCAGAGAAACTTATTGATGGTTGCTTGCTATATTTGCTGAGCGCCTTGTAGTCAAGATCCATGAGCGTCATTTAAAAACCTACTCGCTGTCTGTATTGATGACGAGAGTTACTCGCAAAATGACGATGAGGATGACGCAAACCATAGATTTACCCTCTACCAAAATCATTCAACGAGCCTAAAGAAGTTTTCACTTCAAAAAAATAACGAAAGTGCTTGAGTTTGTGTGTGCGTGGTTCAACGATATCCTGGTGCATCACCAAGTGCAGCAAAGATAAATTGGCTTTCTTTGCTGGTGAACGTCCTCCAAGTACCATCACCAGCAGCACAAGCAAGTGCAGTGCAAAATTTGTTGCTAGCTAACATCCCCCAAGTGCCACCAGCAACAGCACAAGCAAGTGCAGCGCAAATTTCTTGCTAGCCAACATGTGCCAACAAGTGCCACCAGCAACAGCACAAGCAAATGAAGCGCAAATTCTCCGCTTTCAATTTATTTAATTCACGCCTGAGTATAATGGCAGAAATTTGCCTCTGCGCTTGAGAAATGCTGAAATGGTGCTTCTGAAATATTGGAGAGTTGACCAGTCAATTGAATTGTGCTGCACTTGCTGGTGCTGCTGGTGATGGCTCTTGGAGGATGTTGGCTAGCAACAAATTTTGCACTGCACTTGCTTGTGCTGCTGGTGGTGGCACTTGGAGGACGTTCGCCAGCAAAGAAAGCCAATTTAACTTTACTGCACTTGCTGATGCACCGGGAGATCGTTGGCCCACACACACGCACACACTAACTCAAGCACTTTCGTTATTTTTTTTATTATTTTGTTATTTTTTAAGTTTTTCAAGTTTACAATATTACAAGCTTACGAAATAAGTTACAAGTACAAGCACTCGAATGAAATATGTCGCAAATTGAATGAAATGCAAATTAAATAAAAGATTTGCGCTAAGACATGATCAAAATGTGAAACGTCAAAATTTGCAACTCTCAAAATTTCATCGTCCATTTGACACAGCAAAAAAAGACAAATTTATTTCAACACACAAATGTGTGTTATTTCAACCTGATATTTTCTATCCTACCACGACTGAAAAGTTTGCTTTTGACACTTACCCTTTACACGGAGGTTACACGAGACAGTACTGTTAAGACAGTCGCAACACATTCACAAATTTTTACCCACACACACTAACTTTTGCGACTGTCTGCTCTACTGCTTAAGTTTTTTGTAGACAGTTGGCGGGACAGTAGCTAGGAGAGTAGAATGATATTTAGCATATCAAGTGACCGAATACGTGAAAATTTAATAGAATTAATGGAAAATTTGCAATACTTTGGCATACTTGTAGTTTTAACAAAAATTTTCTTCATAAAAACGAAATATTTTACTATTTTGTCTACTGTCTTGCCAACTGTCTTACCAACTGTCTGTACTCTTTTTCACAGACACAAAGTTTGACAATTAAAACGTATTTTTCACTGTCTTAACAGTACTGTCTCGTGTAACTCCCGTGTTATGAAAAAATTTATTAATAAAACAATGATAGTTGACAACTCTGAAAATAAAATACCGCAGTGGTGAAAAAAACAAGTGTGAAAATTGTCAAACTTTGTTAGATGATATATAATAAAATAAGAGCATGCATGTAATTATTTGAATGTTCAACATATTCCTTTATCACAACTTAAAGATTAAAATGTTAAAACACTCAATCCATACATTATTTTTTCTTGTTTGCAAACGAAGTTCCAGCAGAAAAAAGCAGAAAAAGAAGAAGATCGTTTCATTTTTAAATCTCACCATGCGGTGGTTTGAGCAAAAGCAAAAAAAATTTGCCAAAAATGTTGACAAATACAACAACTGAAGAAATTGCCGAACTTTAAAAGCATATATAGACCAATATAAAGCGAATTTATAATAAGTTTTGGTTGCAAACATCTTATTGCAACCTAACTTAAGTATTTATATACTAACAAACAGATTGTATGCATTAATTTCAGGAGTTGCCAAGTGATTTCTTTGTGAGCTTGCGGCCGATTAAGAACAAGAGTGACGATAATTGCTGATATTTTTATGCACAAACACATGCAAACATTTTTTGAGGTTATGTTTTCTAATTTTCCTATCTTGTTATCTTTGCTTTCTGTATTGATGACGAGAGTTCCTCGGAAAAATACGATGACGCAAACCAAAGAGAGGGTAACTCTACCAAAATCGTTCAACGCGCCTAAAGAAGTTTTCACTTCAATAATTTATGTGAAAAATTTGACCCCATATCTCTTTCTAATCAAAAGTTATGGTTAAAAATATATTTTTTATATTGGGGGTTGGAATTAATTTTAAAGATTTTTTTTTCGGTTTTTGAGCATTTATTTAGAAACAACGGTACAATGTATATTATTCAAAGTATTGTCCATCGTTAGCTACAACATTTTCCCATCTTTCTGGCAGCATATGGATTCCGCGCCGGAAGAACGATTCGTCTTTTGAGGCAATCCACGAATCGACCCATTTTTTGGTATCCTCGTAAGAAGTGAAGCGCTGCTCAGCCAAGCCATGCGTCATCGATCTGAATAGGTGGTAGTCGGAAGGGGCTATGTCTGGGCTATAAGGCGGGTGGGGTAGCACATCCCAATTCAGCGCCTCCAACGTTTCCTTGACGGTTCTTGCAACATGTGGCCGTGCGTTGTCATGTTGAAAAACCACTTTGTCGTGTCTTTTGGCATATTCCGGCCGTTTAACCTTTAATGCTCGGCTCAATTGCATCAATTGTTGTTGGTAGCGTTCCCCAGTGATGGTTTCGTTAGGTTTTAGCAGCTCATAGTACACGACACCCTTCTGATCCCACCAAATACACAGCATAAGCTTGGCGCCATGAATATTCGGCTTGGCCCTCGATGTTGATGCATGGCCGGGTGGTCCCCACGATTTTTTTCGCTTAGGATTATCGTAATGGATCCACTTTTCATCGCCAGTGACAATACGATGCAAAAAACTCTTCCTTTTATGCCGTTGAAGCAGTTGTTAGCACATGCAAAATCGCCGTTCAACGTCTCTCGGCTTCAACTGGTACGGCACCCAATTTCCTTGCTTTTGAATCATTCCCATGGCCTTCAAGCGTTTGCCGACCGTTGATAAGTCGACTCCCAATGATTCTGACAATTCTTGAAGGGTTTGACACGGGTCTTCATCGAGCAAAGCCTCCAATTCCTCATCTTCAAACTTTTTCGGCTGGCCCGGACGCTCTTTGTCTTCCGTATCAAAATCACCACTTTTAAACCGACGGAACCAGTACTCACAAGTAGAAATCGATGGAGCATAGTCCCCGTAAGCCTCAGTAAGCGTGCGTTGTGCTTCAACCGCTTTTTTCTTCAAATGGAAGCACAAAAGTAAACCTTCCCGCAAATTGCGTTTTGTTGGAACGAAAGTCGACATGTTCACAGAGAAAAAAATATATGTTGTTTACACTTCAGTGGAATGACACATACTAAAAAATGAAGCTTAGACAATGTGCTTTGAAATGAATATAGTCACAAGTGTGCCCGATGCGATCTATTGATAGTTACGCCATCTCTTAGAAAACTTTTAAAACTAATTCCAACCCCCAATACCATTGACTGACTACACGGTTAGATATCTAGGAATAAATTTTAATACATGCAAAGTATTACAGAGATTTTTAATACAAAAAGTATTCAATTTAATACTTCTCAATTGATTACAAAATTTTTACATTTATTTTGTTTTACATTTTACTACAGTTCAAATATTACAATGAAAATGCATATCCTTGGAATCAATTCGATACTATGGTGAATATTGTATTTAATTTTTAAGACATGCTGTATTATATATTAATAAAATTTTGTATTAAATTTTAATAGAATTCAAATATTGCAACGATATTTTATACCTTTTAAAATTAGATTGATACTATTGTTAATATGATAATGCATTTTAAATACAAAATCAGTATTAAAAATTTATATGAACTGAGCATTCGATTTTAATACATATTTTTATCAAAAATAATTTGTAAATTTGGGCAGTATTTAATTTTAATTTCATTTTGCTGTGGTCATATATATAAGCCAAAAAGTATTTCTCGAAAAGTGCTGCTTTAAACCAGTGGACAGCATTACTCGAAAACTATACCAAGGATCACTTCCAAATTTTAAGCACTTCTGAAGCTAATAATTCTTATAATTTGAGAGAAATTATTTTTTTTATAACCTAAAACAAATAATTTTTTTTAGTAAAAAATCGGTTTTTGCAAGTATCATTTTAATGAAAAAGCTCAAAAAGCTCCAGCAGTTCCAAAATAATTTTTTTTTGAGATGAAAAAGCTCCGGAAAATCGTGTCCACCGCATATTTAGGTGCTTCACCAATCTACTGATTAGAGCTATAATTTATATTTATTAACCAAACATTCAATAAATTTTTTGCAAAAGCTCTATAATTATTTTGTTAAAAAAAAAATTAGCTAATGCAAACAGTCACTTAAAAAAAAAATTTTAATATAGGCTTTTTTGCACTTAAAAATCATCAATGGACCCTGAAGTGTTTCGAAAAAATGAAATCTCCAACTTTGTATCACAGTTTTTTGGCTAAAAATCTTTTTCTCGTAAGCCTAATAGATAATTTAAATATGGTAGCAATTAATTCTTCCCCTAATAATCTATCCATTTCCTTTCAGTTCAAAGACCAAACGTTGCTTGTATAAAGCACATGCCCTGGTTCTTTGATCTTTTTTTAAAAAAAAACCCATCGCCGTCCCATCATGAAATTTTGTGCACTTGTAGCCAAAATATATACAAATCCCATATATTAAAAAATTCATTTTAAAAATGGAGTATTTTTTTAAAAAATAAAGTTTCGGTAACGGTTAAAAAAAAAACTAAATTTTGTATCGTGTTGCATATCAAATTGAAGCTTATTATTTAAGCTTTAAAATGATAAATTTAAAATATTAACATTGCTTCTTTGGTTTAAGATCTATAACCACTTTTGTGTTTTTAAAAAAGTGAAATCTTAAAATTTTTAGCTCATTTTCTTTGTTAAAAAAATAAGTTTATCATGAACCCATCGCCGTCTCAACATGAAACTCTGTATACTTGCAGCCAAAATGTAAACAAACCACATATATTAAAGAAAAAAATATTAAAAATGGTGTGATTTATTTTATAAAAAAATTAGTAAATTAATATCGTATTGCATATCAAATTGAAGTTGTTTATTTTAGCTTTTAAATGAGTTATTTAACATCTACATAACTTCTTTAGTTTGAAATCTAGAACTATTTTTGTGTTTCGGAAAAAAAATTGTAAAAATTCATAAAAAATTAAAATTTCGCAAAAAAAAGTTATAAAAAATTGGCCATTTCAGCACTAGAAAGGACTTTGACCGAGCTTCTTTTTATTTGCACACACTCCGTGTGGGTAGTTAGTATTTGTCTACGCGCTGTGGCTAGGGTAACGATTTCGTCAAAGCCATTTTTTAACCCCTTCAAAAATAATTTTTGGCCAAAATTTTTCTTAAGGTCTTACACTTGGTGTACACGAGACAAATTGTCATGACAATTTCAATACACTCACACAATTTTAACTAACACATTCATATTTTCTCAGTTGTCAGCTCAATTATCTCAACAATCAGGCAGATAATTTAACTAACAACGATTTGACGTAGGCTGACATTTTTTGACATTTTCTTCTGAAAGTGAAGAACAAGAACAGAGAAAAATTTAAAAACCAAAGGAAACGTCAAACAATACAACGAATGTTCTTTATTGTCTTGCAATTGCTAAGCCTACCTACGTCACGCTAGACAATTTGCTTGAAGTTGACAAAACTTTGACAACTAATATGCATATAAACAATTGTTATAACATTTGTTACGTGTAGACGCAGCGTTAGATAAACATTTCAATTAAAGGAAAAAAGAGTGTTTCTGCCAAAATGTCTACTCAGTTTTGCTCCAAAAATTTCGGAATAGCCGAAAACGAGCATTTTTTCAATTTTTAGTCCAAAATGCATATCTCCGGCCCTAATTGATATTAAGGAAAAATATTGTAGGGATAAAATTTTTATATATACATATGTATTAAAAAAAACCTACCAAGATTTGGCTTCGTTCCAAAAACCATAATTATTTTAAAACCTGAAAATTGGCTTTTCTTCGAGTAAAAAAACTTAAATGAAATTGAAGGTTTTATTGGATAAACACCCTCTAGAGGCATTTAATGTTAAAAAAAGTTATTAAAATTTAAAAAAAAATATTTTTTAAAAAGGCAGAGCATAATTATTTTTGTTTTTTTCTTCTATTCTCGGGACGTTTGTTCAATGTGAATTGAGTGAAATCACATTCGAAGTCAAACTGACTCCTCTATAATATTTATACTCTGTGTTTTTTCTACAAAAAAATGTCAAACTAAAAACACATGCTTTTTTTATAATAATTGTTTGGTGTATACACAAAAACACGTTTTTTCAACGTTATTTGTAGGTAAAAAAAAATTTGTATTTGGAAAAAAACACAAGTTTCGGACACTTTCTTTGGTCACAAACACTTTTTTTTTATGTAGCATTCATTTGAATATTAAAAAAAGTAAAGAATATGACGAAATTACTTCATTTGGAGCAAAAATAACAACACATTTTACTTACCAAAAATAGTAAAAAAGTCACGTCCTGTGGCTACTGTAACGATTTCGTAGTCGGTCCAACTTTGCACTCACAGTACGGACAAACGGCAAAACCAAAAGTGACGCGGCTTGGCCGGTGTTCATACAAAGGTTCAAAGTTTTTTAAGAGGAGATACCAACTGTCGCTCATTGCACATGTCTGAGATACAATTGTGTCGTAAAAAGTAGGGTGACGATATCGTTACACTAGCCACACGGAGGGTTAAATGTTTGAGCACAAATGATCGAGAACTAGACCTACGAGTTTAATGCCGACTCCGAACGGCTTATGTTCTCAAGAAACTTTACATAACAGTTTTTATTCTTTGAGGTTTTGCCATTGTCTGCAGAGAGGTGACGACCGAATAGAAAATTTATTTCAATTAAAAAAACATTCTGTCTGAGCTGGAATTGAACCTGAGCTACCGCGGTTCTTTAGCTTAGGGGCCACGCACTCTACCCACTAGGCTACGGCCGCCACCAACAAAAAAAAGTTATACAGTTTGGTTATACCAGCACTATTTACAAAAAATATCACTTAAATCTAAGACATACGATTTCAAAGTTTGTTGATTTAACAGACCCATCTGCTTTCTCTTGCAAATTTTTTTGCCATACAATTTAATTTACTTGGTTTTGTCATATCAAGTGAGATTGACCTGCTTGTCATTGTGAACTCTTTTCCTTTTAGCCAATGTTTTACTTACGCTTTCCAGCTCAAATTCCAACTCGTCGATGATGTCGTATGCCTCATCTAAAGCACTCTGTAGCTTGGCAACTTTAGCCTCCAAGTTTTCCGATTCTGTATTGGATAGACGTTTTGCCAGCGCCAATTGTTGTTCTTTAAGGTTTTTGAAATGGAGAATTGCTTAGCAATAGTTAAATGTTCAATGTCATTGTTACCACTTTTACGCTGTTCAATGGCTGACTTCATCACCAGTCCAGCCAATGTTTTCTGACGCTTGAACACATCTTCAAGAGCGGCACAACGCTTCACCTTTTCCAGATAGGCTTCGTGCAACTTGTTGTACTTCTTCTTCAGCCGCTCTAAATTTTCATACATGCGATCGCGTTCATTCTCTAAATCGAATGCTTTGATTTGTGCTTCAACACGAACTGTTGCAGTGGATCGGTTATCGTTTGTTAACCTGTCCAACTTGTGACGCAGCAGTGCATTTTCCTCACTAAGACGTGCGTTTTGGGCATTAGCTGCGGGTAAACAGAGACTAAGTTGAGAAATTTCTACCTGGAATATTTCTGTGACACACTCACCTACATCTAGTTGAACTTGCAGCAGTTGAACTTTTGTGTTCATTTTTGTTTTTTTAAATTGAAATTTAACTTTCTTTTAAATACAATTAAAATATTAAAATAACAATAAATTACTTTTACTTGTACTACTAAAGAACTAAAAAATGTTTAATTTTGCTTTACTTCAGAGCAGGTAGTTAATCGTTTCCCTGTTTTTTAACTAATAACATTTATTTTGCTATCTGCCAGTTGAAATTTTTTATTATAATCGATAAGTTCGAAATTGATAAGATTCCAAGTTAATTGCAACTGTTCAAATAAACATATGATGTTTACAGTTAGCCCTTAAATGACACACTTAAATTCACACCAACGGACCTCGACTGCTAATAAATTAGCAACAACAGGAGCGAAAATCAAATTTTCGTAACATACAAACTAGAAAATTTTACGGAATCCATTAGTTTATTTAGTTTTTTTTTAAAGATATAATTTTTTTCTGAAAAGTCGCTTTTCAAGTGAAACAAAGGACTTTGAAGACAAAAAAAAAAAAGTTATTTTGAAAACAACTTATTTTAATTTTAAATTGGTCATAAATAAGAAATTAATTCATGAATTCAGTCGTTAAAATAGTGGTCTTAAGTTAAAAATAAGATAGTACGAAAAAAAATTATATTTTTTTATTAGAATTTTGGGCTCATTTTTTTTGCAGCCAGATAATTTGCTTGTATTTCAGGAGCAACAAACGTTTGAAACGCCAATCCAACGGCAGTGGATTGTGGAAATTAGCAACAAATTTGTCGCACTTGAGACCTGGATCCCTATTCTGTAACTGTGAGTTTTAAAGTGTACACGTTCTGTCAAAAAAATCACTGGCTTTCAGTCGGTGATTTTAGTCAGGAAAAGTGTACACTTTAAAACATGCAGCTAGAGAATAGGTCCCCTGTAGAGCAAATAAAAAATGCCAACAATTTAAATTTTTTGACAGTCCGATATCGCTTAAGTGTGTTATATGAGGGTTAAGCTTAAGGCTGAGATATAACTAAATATACTGTATGCTTTTATGTTCTGCTCGAACCGCACAATGCTTATCATAGGCATAAACCACTGGCGTGTAATTACGTTGTTGAGTTTTCATACAACGCATCTTGTGTTGGCGATTGCTTGGCGTTGTTCAGCTTTACACTCAGACGAAGTCGTTAGTGAGAAATTTGCGCTACTTGTGATTGTAGTGACGGAGTTGGAAAATTTTTGATCCCTTCCCCATATAAATCGCATGACTTTGAGACCGGTAATAAGCTACAGACAGACGTAAAATCTTGCAATTATTTCGATAGAAGGTGAAACTTATGCAAATTTCAATTATAAGTGTTCATTGAGATATGTAAAAAAAAAATATTTATCAAATGATACAAATGTTTGTTTTTTTTTAATTTCAAAAAATCCTATAATTATAGGAACATTTTAATGATTTCGCAGCCATTTTTTTTATAAGATGATTTTAAATTTTATAAAAATAAACTTATCATTTAATAAATATTTTATGCAAATCTCAATGAAAACTTAGGATTATTTTGCCGCCCCAAACTTTTCGTCCGGGGCGACGGCCCTTTTGCGTCTGGGGCGACGGGCCCCTCCGATGGGGCCCCTCTTTGCCCGAAGAATTACAAGGAATTACCAGTCCCGAGTTACTCGTTTGTGATTATTTTTTAATTAAAGGTTGCTTATTTTTTTATTGGTTGCGATTGAAAATGTGTGGGCTATTGTAAAAAAAAATGTTGGGTAAATATAAAAAGTACTTGGTGATATGAAAGAACTATGGAGCAGAGTTTTAGTCGATTAGAGAAATATTCTAAATGAAAAATTAGAATTTTTAGTCGAAATTATACCGAAATGCTTGGAAAGTGTGATAAAACTCAAAGGTCTGTGGACAAAAAATTGAAAATTTGGTTTTAAATACCATATCTGGGTTTTACTATGATATCGGGATTTTTTCAAATAACAAAAAAAAAAATTAATAAAAAAAACAAAAAAACTTTAAAACAAGCAAGTGTATTGCTTAGCAAAACAAGTCTAGTTAACCTAACGGACCTGGACAACAAAAGCAACATGAACTCTGACGATGAAAGTGAAGACAGTGACCGCAATTGGCAGCATTCTAGTATACTGAAAAAGCGCAGGCTATTTGATTCTCTCGATGTGCAGCAAAAAAAACGTAAAGCGATCGACAGCACTGCAACAACTTCAAGTAACAATAAATTTTCGTTGCTTGGGACAGCAAACAATACTAGCGAAGATAATGATCTGGATACTTCGATTCCAAAGCCGCCGCCTATTTTTATACCCGATGTTATTAACATAAGTGGAATGGTTACAAAATTAAGTAGTGTTATTTGTAATAATGAGTTTAATTTTAAGTCATTAAGAAATAATCAAGTTAAGCTTATGATAAAAACATCTGACTCATACAGAAAGGTTGTAAAATATATTGAAGCTAATAAGATTGCTTTTCATACATACCAATTAAAACAAGAGCGCGCTTATAGAGTTGTTTTGAAAGGGTAATATTTTTCTACACCAATCGAAAACATCAAAGCGGAGCTTGTGTCAGCAGGGCACCATGTTCGAAATATAGTTAATATAAAAAGTCGTGTTACTAAACAACCATTACCAATATTTTTTATTGATCTCGAGCCTAATGAAAGTAACAAAACTGAGTATGAATTAAAATATGTTGGTAATGCTATGATGACTGTCGAGCCCCCCCGTAAAATCAATGATATTGTGCAAGGTTTTTGTTGTCAAGAATTTGGTCATACGAAATCGTATTGCCAGCAACCTCGCCGATGTGTCAAATGTGGCGAAGATCATCCAACAGCCGAATGCCCAAACGAAAAAAATTCTCCTGCTCGATGCGCGCATTGTTTACAAAATCACACTGCAAACTATGAATGCTGTCAGGTATACCAGCAGCTAATTCATAAAAAATCTGTTTTTAACAAGCAACCACAACAACAAAAACAAACCCCAGCTAATTGCGCAATGAATCGTAATGACTATCCACGATTAAATCCTAATAATAATGTTAGCCCAAATGGAAATCCATTTCTTACTAGTACGTCATACTCAGATGTTCTTAAAGGAAATACGCCAAATGGAAGTGAAAACAGTTTAATGAAAAATATAGAGGTAATGTTAAACAAGCAAATTGAATTGATTGACCCTGATAAATATGATGTCAATACTCATCAACAAATTATGTAATTAAACTTAATAATTGCATTATGGAATGCCAATGGACTTTCGAGTAAGCTAAATGAAGTAGACATTTTTCTCCACTCCAAACATATAGATATTTTATTAGTATCTGAAACTCACTTTACTAATAAATCATATTTTAAAATGAAAGGCTATGACTTAATCGTTGCAAACCATCCTGATGAAAGAGCTCACGCTGGTTCAGCAATATTAATAAAATCCAACATTATTTATGAAACCCAACAAGAATTTAGACAACCTCATTTGCAAGCAGCTGGCGTCAAAATTAAGACAGATAATAACATAATATCAATATTTTCGATTTATCTTCCACCAAGACATAGTGTTTCATGTCAAGATTATGAAAACTTTTTCCGAAAACTAGGACCCCGTTTTATAATGGGAGGTGACTTTAATGCTAAGCATCCATGGTGGGGTTCACGACTAACCAATCCTAAAGGAAGAGAACTTTATAAATGTATCTCTAAATATAACTACCATGCATTTTCTACTGGTCAACCTACATATTGGCCTAGTGATCCAAATAAGATACCAGACTTATTAGATTTTGTGGTATATAATGGTATATCAAACCATTTGTTGGATATAATAGGTAATAATGACCTGAGCTCTGACCACACGAAAATCATATTGAATTATAGTACTATATTAAGCAACCCCTCTAAAAAAGTGAAGTTGCTCACATCAAAAACTGATCTGTACTCGTTTAGATATTGGATGGATAAGAATCTCGCCTTAAATATACCTATTAAGAGTGGTGATGAACTAGATGATGCGGTTGAAACATTTATCTCTGTCAACTCCAATTACCTCTCCTAAGCCCGATAATGACAATAAGGTGTATTTATCAATGTAAATAAGAGAGCTTTTAAGGGAAAAAAGAAGACTACGAAGAATTTGGCATTTAAGCAGAAATCCACTTGATAAAAGTATACTTAATCAAGCCACTCAAATATTAAAAATACGCTTGGCCGAATTTAAAAATGAAGCAATGGGAAATTATTTGTGAAACTTGAGTGTCAATCAACGGAATAATGAACAAAGCCTATGGAAAGCTACAAAATACCTGAAAAGGCCTGTGAAGAGAAATATTCCAATTAAAGATTTTAATGATCAGTGGTGTAGGACAGATTCAAGTAAAGCTACTGTATTTGCTGAGCACCTGGAACAGACTTTTAAACCCCACACTCTAAATGATAATGATTCTCAAATTCACCAGTTCCTAGATTCAGCATGTCAAATGGATTTGCCCATCAAGCACATTACACCAAATGAAGTTTATGCCGAAATAGCAATGCTAAACAACACTAACAGCCCTATTCTGGCAAATTAACAAATTGTTAATCAGTATTTTGAATATTTCTATGTGTTTGTTGTAATTTTTTTTATATTAAAACAAAATTTGAAGCTCAAAAATAAAAAATTTTAATAAAAATTGTCAACTGCTTTTCAGTTATTGACAATTTCGTTAACAAATTTTGTTTTTTGAGCTTTAAATTTTGTATTGAAAACAACAAACACATAGAAATATTCAAATACTGGTTAACAATTTGTTAATTTGCCAGAATAGGGCTGTAAATCTCCTGGATATGACAAAATCTATGCGAAAGTACCAAAATATTTAGTACCAAAAAAGAGCATTATTTTTTTGACTCTCATCTTCAATTCCATTCTTCGGCTAGTAATGGTACCTAAGCCCAACAAGCCTGAAAAGAACGTCGCTTCGTATAGACCAATAAGTTTACTAGCAATATTCTCGAAAATATTCGAAAGCATATTTTATCGAAGAGTTCTCCCAATACTAGAAAAAACCGTATAATCCCTAATTATCAATTTGTTTTTCGCCATAGGCATGGTACTCCAGAGCAATGCCACCGTATCATTAATATAATAAACGATGCCTTAGAACGCAAACACTAACGCAAACCGTGTTCTTGGATATACAGCAGGCATTTGACAGAGTTTGGCACAGTGGCTTATTTTTTAAGCTAAAACAAATTCTACCAACTTCGTATTGTCTTGTGCTAAAATAATTTTGACATCAACGATGCTTTTATGTTAAAGTTAATAGCGAGCAATCAAATATATGCCAAATAATCGCAGGTGTGCCACAAGGAAGTGTTTTAGGCCCATTACTATATACCATATTTACAGCGGATATGCCTATCTTAAATACGGTTACTATTGCTACATATGCAGACGATACGGCTATAATAGCTTCAAGTGAATCTTCTTCTGATGCATCCAACGCAGTAAAGCAAGAGCTCAATATCTTGCAACAATGGCTTAAAATGTGGAACATTAAAGTAAATTGCCAAAAGTCTACCCATGTCACATTTACGTTAAGGTGCGGTGATTGTCCAACACTCCACTTAAATGGTTGTCCAATTCCTACAAGCTGTAAGGCTAAATATCTGGGAATGCACCTAGATAGAAGATTGACCTGGAAAGATCACATCAAAGCTAAGCGTGTACAAATAAATATTAAGATGAAACGAATGTTTTGGTTACTGGGACCGAAATCTCAGCTAAGCTTAGAAAACAAAATTATCTTTATCTATATATATAAAAATGGATGTATGTATGTGGGTATGTGGGTATGTGGGTATGTGGGTATGTGGGTGGGTATGTGGGTGGGTATGTGGCTATATCACGTATAGACTCCAAAACCGCTGAACCGATCTTTATGAAATTTTCAGGGAAAATAAAGCCACATCTTGAGAGTGTTCCTGTGAGGTTTCGTAACGATTGGAGAAGGGGGCGTGGTACCTCCCATACAAGCCAAATTTGCTCCATCGATCACAAACAAAAAAAGGATATATATCAGACGGTTTGAATCGTAAAAAACTAAGATTTGGTAATTTTGTTCAGATGGTTACTATCGGTAAGTGGACAAAAGATGGGCGTGGTCGTCATATAAATACGCCCACTTTTTCGAAATCATGGCGATTCCGGAGTTCTACACATTTTTACAGTTAAACTTGCTGTGTAGGTGCTCCAAGAGGCAAACACTATATATAAATGTTTTCACGCCCACTTTTACCGCCCACAAATCAATATCTATATATATAAAAAGCAAAACGATGTGTGTCTGATGCCTAAAGCCTCCAAAACTACTGGACCGATTGACCTGAAATTTTGGCAGTCGATTTGTTTCAGGTACGAGATGGTTGAGGAAAAATTTTTGCCACACCCCCTTTTACCGCCCCCAAATCAATAAAAATGTTATATTTCAGTCGGTTTTGGTCGTATAAGACTAAAACTTTGTAATTTAGTATGTAGGGTTACTGTCGACAACTGTACTAAAAATGGGTTTCCACGCCCCCTTTTACCGCCCACAAATAAATGAAAATGGTTTATTTCAGACGGTTTTGGTCGTATAAGACTTAAATTTGGTACTTTGGTTTGTGTAGTTACTGGCAGTAACTGTACAAGAAATTGGTTTCCACGCCCACTTTTTGCGCCCACATATCAGTGTAAATACTATATTTCAAGCAATTTTGGCCGTATGAGACTAACATGTGATACCTAAGTTTGTATGGTTACTTTCGGCAACTGTACTAAAAAGGCCACACCCACTTTTTGAGAAATCATTAAAATTTACTACTGGTCGATTGAGCTTAAATGTTGGCTTAGTTTGTACGGTTACTGTCAGCAAATGTACTAAAAATTGGTTTCCACGCCCCCTTTTACCGCCCACAAACCAATGAAAACATTTTATTTCAACGGTATGGGTCGTATTAGACAAAAATTTTGTAATTTATCTCATATGGTTACTCTCGGCAAGTGCACTAAAAATAGGCCTGTCCCACTTTAGTTAAACTGACTTTTCGGGGGGTCAGCGTAGAGTGAAGCAAAGTGCGCCAGGCTTTAGCTAAATTGAGATAAAATTTTGGCAGTTGATTTGTTTCGTGTACGAGATGGTTTAAGGGAAATAATTTTGCCGCACCCCTTTTTACCGCTTACAAAACAACAAAAATTCTATATTTCAAACAGTTTTGATTGTATTTGACTAAAATTTGGTAATTTAATTCATATGGTTACTTTTGGCAGTTATACTGAAAATGGTGAATATTTTTGGCATTTCTTGACATTTTCGTATATGGCATTAAGGCGGTCTTGGGCCGAACAACGTCTGCCGAGGAATACAAGTCTTTTGTAACCACTCTTGATGTAACCACTAACTGCAAAAGCTGGTCGACCGATTTAAACGGAAATTTTAGGGTACTATGCCTGGCATCATACAATGAAATCAATTAAAAATTGCACATCGGCGTACCTTTCATATGACATACCATTTATTTGCAAAAATTCTTCCAGCTAAGCGCAAAAATTATTTTACTGGTTTTGTCATCAAAACAACAAGGGTACCCTTTCTGATTTTTTTCGCGAAATTTATTTGTTCCAAAATGTTGTTTTTATATTTTTTACAAAAAGTCAAAAATAATTTATGTGAAAATTACCCCAATATCTCTTTCCAATCAAATTTACAACATTTGCTGCCAAAGCCTATATCTCAAATAATCAAAATTTATGACTAAAAATCTATTTTTTCATACAATTGACAATCTATAGTAATAAAAATCATTTTCTGTTTGTTTGTTTATTTGGCCTTTTTACAAATCTAAACGGCCCAACGGATTTTGCTCAAACTAGGTGCACATATTAAATTTATTCTAACTTAAAATGTTACATACTTATTTTTTGCCACGCCCCCTCCGAACTT
This sequence comes from Dichetophora obliterata, assembly GCA_963920525.1. NCBI lineage: Eukaryota > Metazoa > Arthropoda > Insecta > Diptera > Sciomyzidae > Dichetophora > Dichetophora obliterata. The sequence continues at coordinate 74,655,267 of OY986436.1, forward strand.
TTTCAACTAACGGCAATTTTGTTATTATAATAATTTTTTATCGGAGTTTTTTTTTTAATTTAAAAAAATTTCTGTTATTTTGGCATCAAAAACACTCACATACACTCTAAATTGTAGAAATTTTCAGTACAACGACTTTTTCATAAAACATCGTTACCAAAGAATAAGAAAAAAACGCCATGAAAATCAAAGTTTGGTCTTTGGATGCAAATATCTCCTCTGTCCATCAATATATTTGATTCAAATTTTTTTTGTTCAAAAGTTCAATAAATATACTTTACAAAAATGGGTTGGACTGTACCTTTTAGTCAGTGAAACTATGTTTTATAATTATGTCAAGAAAGGTCCAAAATATTGACTTTTTACTCAAAAAATTACTCAAAAATTGTTTTTGTTGTAAAAATGAAATCAATTAAAAATTGCACATCTGACTAACTTTCATATGACATAGCATTTATTTGCAAAAATTCTTCCAGCTAAGCGCAAAAATTATTTTACTGTTTTTGTCATCAAAACAACAAGGTACACCCTTTGATTTTTTTGGCGAAATTTATTTTTTTCAAAATGTTGTTTTTATATCTTTTACAAAAAATTCAAGTAATTTATGAGAAAAAATTACCCCAATATCTCTTTCCAATCAAAAGTAATGGCTTTTATGATTAAGTTACTTTATGATTTATCGAATAGCTTTGGAATTATAGGTAGCACAGATTTAGTATTTAACCACAATTTAAACATGCTATGTACAATGTTAACATTTGATGGGTGTTTGGAAACGGGGCGGGGCCGCAACGCGCCGGGTTTCAGCTAGTTCTCTATAAAACTATATTAAAACCAGTTTGGACGTACGGTATACAGCTTTGGGGAACTACCAGTTACTCGAACACCGAAATCATTCAACGGTTTCAATCTAAAACTATTAGAACGATAGCAAATGCCACTGGTTTGTAACGAATAATGCATTACATAATAATTTAAATCTTCAGAGGGTAAAAGATGAAATAAGTAATATAAGCACTAAATATCTGCAACGACTAAGTGATCATATAAATCCATTAGCTATTGGTCTACTAGACGAAAGTGAAGAGTTACCAAGATTGAAAAGGCACCATGTTCTAGATCTTCCATATAGAAAATAATCACAACTTTTACTTATAAGTTAAATTAATTCATTATGTACTATTGTACATACTAAGCAAAATGCACTTAATGTACCGCATGTATATCTAAATTGTATGTTAAGTTTTTGTTTAATCTGAAAAGATTTGCTTATTATTGTAAAATAGATTGCAAATAAATGTAATATATAAAAAAACAAATTTTTTTTTTTATTTCTGAATGGGCTTACTGCGCGGTGTGATCAACTCGCTCAATGACTGAGTGAATCCAGCAGCACTAACAACGATGCTATTATATTTGGAATACCCTACACTGAGGGTGAAAACTTAAAAAGCATTTTTAATCAGATTTGCCGCTCTATAGATGTTCTCGCACCGCAAGTTCGTGATATTTTTCGAGCTAGTCGGTCGGCAGAGCATTCGAATTCTGCGGTTATTATTAAATTTTATACCCCGTATGATCGCACTCGCGTACTTCGTGGCTTTGCTGAATATAGGAAGAGAGCCAGGGCAGCAGTAACGCTAAGAGGTGCAGGGTTTGACTCCGACTTCAAAGTACTAATCTTCGAAAGCTTGTCTGGTGAGGTCAGGAAAATTCTTCAGGCTGGTATTAAGCTTAAACGTACAAGAAAGCTTTTTAACGTGTTCTCCATCCGTGGTTTGGTTCATGTTAGAATTAACAGAGGTGATACTGCAGTTGTTGTCCGAAGTGAAGCTGAGTTTATTTCGCTGGCGTCGAGTAATGCCTCCTCTACAGCTACAGATATTATTTAAGTTTCATAATTTTTCTTTGTTCTTTCTTCTATTTTCTGTATCAATTTTTTGCTCTTATTTGTCTACTATCTCTATCTTAAAACTCATGACTTTCCTTAGTAATTTTAATACTTCTAGGTTTTTAATAGCTTCTAGTTGTTCGCCTGACATCTTAACTTATGATTTCTAACTTTTGATGAAAAACGTAAGCGTCTAATAAACATTCTATGTAATAAATGTGATGGTCTTTCCATTGTGCACTTTAATGCGCGTAGTTTGAATGTATCTAAACTTGACTATATTAAATTTGTATATGTCAATTCTAATGTCGATGTAATCTGTGCATCTGAGACGTGGTTCAATTCTGATGTCCCAAATAGTTTTTATAATATTGTTAATTATACTCTTTTTAGAAATGATAGGATTGGCTGCAAAGCCGGTAGAGTTGCAGTTTACTGCAAATCATCTCTACATTCTAAACTTATAAGTAAGTCCTCTGGGTCAGGCATAGAGTTTTTAAATATTGAAATAACTAGTAATTATAATGCCAAACTTCTTGTTTCCTGTGTGTATAATCCTCATAGATCTTTTAGTCTTGAACCATTCTTTAGTGACCAAAATCAACGTCTAATGGATTTTGACTGCTTTGCTATTTGTGGTGATTTTAATGTTAATATTCTAAACAAGGACAGTGTGACAGAACGTTTGTATGACCATATTAGTGTAGCTGGAATGAATATTATCAATTCCTCATATCCTACGCGCTTTGTGCCTAATGTAAATCCTAGCTTATTAGATCTTTTAATTCTGTCTGATGTCTCTTTACTCTTACTTTTTGATCAAATGTCATTCATTTCCGATCATGACCTGCTATTTTGTGCAATAAATTTTAAGCCACGCAGTCTTTCTTCTCAAGTATCTGTTACGTATCGTGATTTCAAGTCCATTGATTACTCTCTGTTGTATGATTATTTGTCTAGCATCTGTTGGAATGACTGTTGGTTCAGCCAATCTGTTGATGATAAGTTAAATGTTCTTGTTTCACACGTCAAATATGCTTTTGATAACTTTGTTCCCATTCGTGAGTCTATAGTTAGAAACAAGTTATGTCCATGGTACACGTCACATGTCAAAGTCGCCATACATAAAAGAAGCAAACTTTATGTTAAATGGAAAAGATACCCTACTAATGAAAACTGGGAATTATACAAACATGCTCGCAACACTGCCGTTTCTGTTATTAGACAGTCTAAAAAACAAATTCTTCTTTAAAAAATTAAATACTGCTCTTCCTTCTAAAATTATTTGGAAAAATATTCGTTGCTTAGGTGTAAGTAATAAAGATGATCAAAAGTGCGATATTGAACCCAATAGTCTTAATAACTTTTTTCTGTTTAGATCACCAGCCAATATTAGTGTAAATCAATGTAATGCTCGTAACACTCGTAATCACCTTGTTAATGCTCAGTTCTCTTTCTGTAATGTTGATGAAAATGATGTAATATTGTCAATTTTGAAAATCAAGTCTAATGCCATTGGTAGTGATGGCATTCCTTTACAGTTTATTAAAATTATTTTGCCGTTCATCATTAAACCTCTCACACATGTTATAAACCACTGTTTTACTGTCTCATGTTTTCCCAACACTTGGAAGCTAGCCACAATAATACCAATTGCTAAAGTCAATAATGCTTCCTCTATGAAAGATTTTAGACCTATTAGTATTCTATGCTCTTTCTCAAAAGTCTGTGAATCCTTGATGTGTAAGCAAATTAATGAGTATTTAGATTCTTATGAGCTGCTTTCACCGTACCAATCTGGTTTTAGAACCGGACATAGTTGCGCAACAGCTATGCTAAAGATTCAAGATGACAAACGCATAAATTATGACGCTGGTAATATCACACCACTGTATCTTCTTGACTTTTCTAAAGCAGGTGACAGTGTAAATCATAATATTTTAGTTCGAAAACTGAAAATTGAGTTTGGGTTCAGTAATGGCGCTGCTCTTTTAATTGCTAACTATCTCAAAGACAGGAAGCAAAGATTAAAAATTGGCAATGCACTATCTAACTACGCAGAAATAATCTTGGACCACTGCTATTTACTCTATTTATTAACGACATTTTTACTATATGTAATGATATGACAATGCATGCATATGACAAACCGGATTGGACTACTTGAGGATCTATGCTTTAGGCTTAATGATGACTTGAATGCTATTTCGAGGTGGGCTTCTGAAAACGATCTCTGCCTGAATGCCAACAAATCGTACATTCTTCCTATATCCAAGGATAAACTTGACTTCAATGAAATTCCGACACTTTGTCTTAATGGCAATCCTCTAAAAATAGTTAACAAAGTGAAAAATTTAGGATTTTATATCAATTCAAAACTTACTCGAACTGACCATGTGAATTACATAATAAAAAGACTATATTATACTCTCAGATGCCTCCCTTTAACGTCTAAGCTTACCCCTACCTTGACAAAAAAGAACTTGTTGTCAACTCATGTTGCCTATAATTACTTACTCCGAGTTAGTTTGCAGTAAATTTGACTCTCATTCTGAGCACAAAATTCTTGTTGTGTTTAATGACTTGACTAGATATATTTTTGACTTAAGACGATAGGATGTACTTTAACAGGATATTTAAATGCAAGAAACTGCATATTTTTGCACAAGTTGATTATCAATAAGACTCCATCATACCTTTTCGAAAAACTGTGTTTCAGTGCATCGAACAGAACTCTTAATTTAATATTACCAAGGTATTCATGTTTACATTCCAAACGGCTCTTTTTCATCAATGCCATCAAGCTCTGGAACTCGCTTCCTTCAAACATCAAAAGTATTGTCAGCGTGAACAAATTTAAGCTATCAATTACTGCTACTTCTCTAACCCCTAATTTCCCCCCCTCTCTTTTATGCTGCTTTATTTACTTCCTTTAATCCTTTTTTGCCTAGCTATGATAAAATCTTTCTTTCTGGTTTGCCTTGTTAAATTTAAGTTGTAAGCCTTAAGCTCTATTTTATGTGTTTTGTTGATTATTATGTTTTCAAATTTCAAATTTTATTTTAAGCTAAAATTTTAATTTTTAAATTGTTAAATTTTTATATATGGTTATAATGTTTTTTAATTGTTGTACACTAAAAGACCTTCATAGATCTTACTGTACTAATTTAAATAAAATAAATACAAATACAAATTTCACTTTTGTGTAGAAATATGCCTTCGGTGATGACAATTCCACAAAAAAATTTTGAAAAAATACAGCGGTTTGTGTGTTGTCTACAAAGGGTTAAAGTGACAGTGAGTTAGAAGGTTTTGCATTAACACAAAAAACTTGGGCGAAACGAAAAATATGTAAGGTATCTTGGAAAACAAATGTTCGAAAATGTGCAAGAGCCAGTGGGAAAAGATACCACAACACCAAAGGTAGAGTTTCCATGACTCTTATCATTTTAAATAAATAATAGTGCGATTCATGTCACTTCGTAAGTTTTCGTAAGCCGCGTATCGTAATGCTCGTAACTTTTTTGATATGAACGCACTTATAAGAATTTTCGTAACTTTATTCGTAAACACTATTTTGACGGCAATGATACACAAAACAAAACGGAGATTATCAAAGTCAAGCGAAAATATATTTATGCTATTCATTTGTTTTGTCCATTTGCTGGAAATACGCTTGAAAAGTTAGAAACACAAAACAGCTGACATTTGCAGTTTGACAACGTACAGGTAACGCAGGCTTATTAACGACATACGAGACAAGTTTAGTGCGTAAAATATTACGAACTACGTATCTCGATGTTCATATATAAAAAATTGACGTTTCGTAAGTTTTTATGAAATACGAGCTTAAAAAGCAGTTGCGAAATGACATGAATAGCACTAATATCAATAATTTATTGTGGTCCCAGGTTTTATTGTCAAACCAAAAACTTTTATAGTTGGCAGGTGTTGCTGTCAACATGAATGTGCTGAGAACTTATACATAAATTAAAATGCTGAAATATGGCATTTTTGATAATTTGTGGGCATTGAAAGAGGTGTGCCAACATATTTTTCCCTTAAGCTTAGTATGCTGTAGGAACGAAAAAAAATTACCATAAGAAATACATTCAGATTTTTGACAACAAACAGGCAGTGAAATTTTTTCGCCAGCTAGTACGCTGTAGAAGCGAAAATTATTGCTTTGTTGCCAAATTTCCATTCGTGAGTGGAGAGTTGAAATATCAAAATTTCGCTGTCGATTATATGCCCGTACATTTAATTGGCGCGGAAATTTGCCATTCAACAATAAAAAATAAGAAGTAAGTATGTTTAGGTGTTGAATTTGTTATTTCACAAATTTATTGTTGCATTTATATAGTTTATTAATGTGTAGTCTTGCCTTTTATAGGATATAAAATTGCAGCAATAAAAATATGAATCTGTTAACCAGAACAGCAAGTGCTTTTTCTCCACAGAAAAATTTTACCTCTACACCAAAATTTTACGTATAGAGTTATATGTCCAAAAATTTTCGTTTCTACAGCATACTAAGCTTAAACCATCTCGTACTCAAAAAAATATACAATCGACCCAGCAGTAAATGGTAATTATTTCTGAAAAAGTGGGCGTCTATATAGTTCGACCACTCCCATTTTGGGTACAGTTACCGTCATCTTATATTAGGAATATATTATCGACGACCAACACCGTCTGAAATATAGAATTTTTATTTAATTGTGGGCGGTAAAAGGGAGTTTGGCCAAATATTAGTTATCTACTGATCCAACTGAGCATCGCCACCTGCGCCAATGTAGCCATGTCCATTTGCCTGTATATTTTTCGACATGGTTACAGCCGTAATTTTAAATCAATAACTGTTTATTCACAAAATAACGGTCAAGTTCGAAGATGAGCTAAATCTGATTAAACCAAGCCTACCTCCCATCCATAGTGACTTTAGCAAAATTCTTAAAATTCAACGAAATGATAACAATTATAATGGATGATTTGATCAGATATGTCAATCTTTATGATTGACAACAACTGCTTCGAAAGAACTAACATTTGACAACCAATGAAAAACTCATTTTATATTTTCATAAATTTATTGTTTATTTTGCTCTATATAGTCTCATTGTTTTCTCAGATAATATTTCTTTTATTTATTTTATTACTTTTACATGCATTTGTGTAATGCTAATGTTAATAATTAACACCAGTTATGGAGCTTTTCACTTCGAAATCTGCTAGTTAAAAGGTAGAAGTTTTTTTTAAGCTTATATCATAAAATGAGTGCAATTTGCCATGATCACCATTGAAAACGCTACAATCCTTAATTTTATTGGTTTAATGTATATTTTAATTAAATATTTTTCATTATTTTGTTTTTATAATTTTCTTTATTTACTTCTAATAAAATTTTAGTTTTTGTTTAATTTTAAGGCATTTTTCTCATAATTAACATTTGCTCTAATATTCACTTAAAGGTTACTATATATATATATATATATATGATTTGCTGCATTTCAAGTGCAAAGTAAGTTAAGTTGTAATTTTTTCTAATTGTAAAGTTTATAAATAAATAATTTTTCTCCGGTTTTATATAAAGAAGTTTTGGAAAAATTATGAAAATTGCTATATATTTTGCTTGTTGTAGCCGAATTTGTCTCGGATGATGTTTTTTATGCAATGTAGGAACAGTTCAAGCTGGAGCCAAGTGCGCAAACTATGCAAAAGGATATTAAACTTAATTATTGTTAAGATAAAAACTACTGTTTAAATGTATCTAAAGATTTTATTGAACGAAACCTAGGTTTGTTTTTTTTTTTATAAAAATGTTGTCTTAACCTATGTTCATGAAACTATTTCTATTTGGTTTTTCATTGATATGATAGGTATTTTCTGAAATTATTGACTCAGTTTTTCAACGTTTAGGGAAACTTAGTGAAATATTGGCATTTTTTGTTTTTCATGAGGGGTGGTCAACATTTTTTATAAAAGCATTTTTACTTTCATTGCTTAATGTATATTATTATTAAGAAAGGTTTTTTTTCTTAAATTAAAGCAATACTAAATTAAGAATAACAGCAACGTGTCCAAACTTAGGTGCCTCTATTTTTCACTACCTTAAGCTGTAGCTCTAGTCACTTAAAATTTTTTTTAAAAACTCTCTAGCTTGCTAAATTAAAATCTTTTTTGTTAGTATTTTTAAAACACCTGTGTTTAGTTAAGAATTTATTTGCGTATGTGTGTTGTTTTATTCAGTTTGCATCTATCATATTTTGTATCTATCATCGATAGTTATCACTATAAGTAGGTATATTTCTATCTTTTAGCTTTAGTAAGTATCTCTATGTGTTCAGTTAAAAATCCACTACATCTCACGCCTACAATTTTTCTATATTTAGTTTTGTATTTTTGTTTTTTTTTCTACTCATTCATATATCACGTCACAGCACAATTTTCATTGACATTTTTTGTTTTTGTTTTGTTTTGTTTTGTTTTGTTTCTTCATGATTTTATCTAAAATTTCGTAGTCTCAAAACTACATTTTTATTTTCAACATCAGCTATTATATTCAACATCAGATATTATCTATTTGACCTTGTGTGTCATTTAAAATTTTAGTTTATTTTATATCATATTTTATTAAAACTGTTTTATATCACACACTTTTTTATTTGTTCTGCTTAACAGTTTAGCGTTTTTTGTTTCATTAACTTTTGTTATTTTTATGTTATTTTAAAAATAAAAGATATCGTTACAAACTACTACAGAACAAAACTATCTTAAATTAAGATTTATTTTTATTTTTAAGGAAATAAGTTTTGTATTACGATTCTTTTAAGAATAAATGCTTCCTTTTATAGTTAAGGTGAGCGCTTTAAGATAATAATTTATTTTGTTATAATTAAGAATTGAGCAAATATGAGTTATAAAAACTTTTCAAATTAAAAAAAAGGGTTTTAGCAAAAAAAAAAAAAATTAAAAACATTCACAGCTGAAAACTTACTCAGACCTCTCTCACTTTAACCGGAACTTAGACATGTAATTTTTTTAGTTCTAATTTTGTCCCAAGTTTTGACGATTTTTAATCCACTTTCTTACTTTGAATACTTTTTTGAACGGATTAGTTAAAATTCTGGATATTACAATGTACAACAATTTGGTAATTTTAAAAACCCCATCCACTTTATCAATGGTTTCTCATATTTTTGTGTACGCAGATTACGACTGTAATTATTTTTTCAGGCCACCGCAAGTTTGGTCTCCACAGGACTCTGAAATTTTATGGAGCACCTACTTTTGATAAATTGTTGAATACAGTAAATGAAATCCTTTTTCACCGAATTTAGTATCAAGTTAAAGAGAAAAAAGTAAGCAACATAAAAAATAAATATAAAATTATAAAATTTAACGAAAAAGGATATGAAAAAGTTATTTTTATTGGAAAATTGTTTATATCCTTAAAGTTTTTATCCTTAAAGACACCTATGTGTCTGCAAAATTTCAATGAAATTGCATCATTGGTTAGGGCGGGTTAATTTTTTTTTTATGAAGCGAATAGCAAAAACGTAATCTATAGGTGATTCTGAGAAATTTTGCTCAAGAGACCATAGCTCTAAGTCGGATTTGGAGCCCCCCAAAATTTCAAAATAGATATTTTTCCATATATAAATAGAATAATTAAATTAAATTCGTCATAAAATCGGATAGAATTATAGAAGATTTCTCAATCTGAGCTTGTTTGAAAGATATTTTTATCACTTTTCCGAATCTGTATTGATACCTGTAGAATAAGTCGTCAATGGCAGCATTGTTCAATTGAACAACTTTGTAACACTGAATAATGACGTTACAAAGTAATGACGTTTACCAACACTAAACGTTGCCAAGCTTGCTTTTCCTTGTTCCTTAATCGTTCATCGTGCAATGCGCACGCAGTTTGCCAAAATACTTAAATAAAAACTCGGTTATCACAATACCAATATTTTTTTTATTCTTAAATTTAGTGTGACACAATCAAAGAGTGCAGTGATAATATCAAAGTTATTATGGATAATCAATAACCATCAACATCGTCTGCGGTGTCTTTGCAAATGGAAACAACAACATCAACAAGTTTTGAGTCTAGATTGACTAACATGCCTCATCAAGATATTGTTGTTTTTGGTTTATCAAGTGATTTAAATGATCTTAGTTTGCCTACTAAATGTGACATTATAAAATATTATTTTTTTTTTTTTAAGTGATCGTGCTAAATTTGAAAACAAAATGTTCTCGTATAAAACTTTTGCTCCTCACGTAACAGATAAATTGATCCAAATTTGGTGTAAATTAAATATTGAAATCATTAATAGAAAGAGTGTTTTCAAAAAATTAACTGGTCTGCTTGATAAATACCAGAAACATGTACAACATAGAAACAAAACAGACGAATTTAAAGCATTTGTTGATTCAATAAACGAATTATTTTATATTGGCAAATGTAATTGCAAATTAAAAACAACAGAATGCTCGTGTGGATTGATTCCAGAACATCTAAAAGAATTTATGATGGACCAGCATAATGATAGAAAATTCACAATACCTGAATATACGGAAGACGTTGAAGAAGCAGCTACAACAATACCAACACATACAACTGGTAATGATGATCCAACATACGAACCACCTGAATTACACATGTATGAAGATGAAAATGAAGCAACAACAGAAGTTCCAGAAGCAACTGTTCAAATGAGACGAGGTCATTATACTCAAAGATACGATGGCCTTAAATTTTGCTATGATGTGTGATAGATTCGGTGGTTCAGATAGAGTGGCTTCATGTTTAGCAACAGCTTTATTCGAAGATATAAATTTTAGAGATGTTCATGGTAATCTTGTTATTATGGATAAATCAAAAGTGGCTAGAGAAAAAGTTAAATCTAGAGATGTAGTGCTTCGTACACGACATACAAATTCTTCCATAACTGCATTCTCTTTCGATGGTAGAAAAGATGACTCATTAACTACAGAGAAAATTAATGACAAATTTCATACCACTATGGTAAAAGAACCGCATTTAGTTGTTCTGAAAGAGCCCTATAATGAGTTACTTGGATATGTAAATTTGGGTAGTCAAGAAGATGCAAAAACCAAACACAGAAAACTGAATGAATTTTTCAACAATAAAACATTAACAGTTGATCAATTAATTGGCATATGCAGTGATGGTGAACAAGCAAATACTGGAACAGAAAATAGTGTTTTACGATTATTTGAAAAACAGTTAAAAAGACCAATTCACTGGTTTATATGTCTGCTTCATTTCAATGAACTGCCATTTCGTCATTTATGTGAAGCATTGGACAAAACAGTCACCAGTGGACCACGAGCAGCAAGTGGAAAGTTTTTCAAAGCTATTCAAGAATGTGAGAAATTGCAGATATGTAATACTTTATTTTATTTAATATCATCATTTATTATCATTATTTGTTGTCATTATTTTACTTTTTCGATTGGAATAAAGTTAAAATAAAATAATTGCATTTTAATTGATCTAAACATTTCATTTTTCAGGTAGTAGCTGATTTTGATCCAATACCACTGGAGAATATGCCTGAAATGATGGATCATGAACATGAGCTCGAATTATCAACAGTTGTTAAATATTTATATCAAATAGCTGAAGCAATTTCGAATGATATTGTTTCAGTTGATTTAGCTAACATTAAACCAGGACCAATTGCACATTCTCGTTGGTTAACCAAAGCAAGTATGCACTTTTATTAAAATTTATACGTTGGACACGATACTTACAACCAAACTTACGTAATATTGTAGATGCTGTAATTCAAAACAACTCATATTACGCACATCCAGAAAATATCTTATTAACAATGTTATTTGATGATCGAAAAGCAATACGGGATAGAGCTATCAAAAAGATTTTACACTATCGAGAAAAATAGTACGAACCAACTAAATTTAGAGTTTACAAAAAATATATCTTAAATTTCGATGCTACCGATTATGTCAATATGGTTGATATGAATAACGACGATATATTATTGGAACCAGCATTTACTCGACAGATTCCATATGATCACTTGGTAGAATACTTTGATTTCAATGAAACACCACTGGCTGATCCACAAATTCCAATGCACATACAAGGAACAGAAAGACATGTACAATTATTAACGAGTGTTTCAAAACGAGTTATAGAAAAGAATCGTGAAGGAGTTATGGCAGTGACATTAGAAAGTCGTAACAAAACTCCTCGAATGGAAAGTAAAAAGGACCTTAAAAAATAATATTACCACGTTAAAATATTAAATTGTAGGTCGAGAATAATATTTAAAAATAAATTGAATTAAAAATGTAAAAATAGTGTTTTTTAGTTGAAACCTTGATAATGTTGATTTTTTCAGATCGATTTTCCTACAAAAAGGAGTTCAAAACAAAAAATTGATCGTAATAAAAGTTGTTGGAAATTATCTGAGCTTTCATAATCTGCAAAAAAAAATCTCGAAAAAAATCGAAGAAAATGCAGAATTTATTAGTTAAAAGTTCATTTTAGGCTATTTTTCGACAAAAAATTCCTAATATCTCTACTAAAAATAAAAAAAAAAAAATATTGGTATCAATACAGATTCTGAAATGTGATAAAAATACCTTTGAAACAAGCCCAGATTGAGAAATCTACTATAATTCTATCCGATCTTATGACGAATTTAATTAAATTATTGTATGTATGTATGGAAAAATATCTATTTTGAAATTTTGGGTGGCTCCAAATCCGACTTAGAGCTATTGGTCTTTTGAGCAAAATTTCTCAGAATCACCTATAGATTACGTTTTTGCTATACGCTTCATCAAAAAAATCGTTCCATACAATTTTACCAGCCCTAATATATATATATATTTAAGCTCGAAATTTCTTTCCATTCAAAGTTATTTGCTTTTATGTTCAATATTTTGTTCACCGCACAAAAATAACTTTTATCCTACTTTACCTTACATTCAAGTTTGCCCTAAGAGAAGTTAAAATTCAATCTTCTTGGAGAACAATTTTTTTCCATTTCTTGAAAATATATTCTTGGTTTCGAAAAGTTATAAAGAAATTTCTAAATCGAATTTAATATTACTAGGTTGTTTAATAAGTTTCTAGAATAACACAGAGATGGCGTTAGAGCGTACGGTATTTTATTTTTCTAAAAATGGTACTACTTTCTTATGAACACGTGTAAAGTGTCATGTGGATCTGACAACTCAGTCTAATATTTACAGCTGTTCAAAGTAGACGTGTTTTTTCAATATGGAAAAATCTGAAAGTGACGGAATTTTTATTTTCGAAAGGTGTACAACCTAAAGAAAGTCATGAACAATTACACAGTACAACACAAAAATTCCAAACAAAAAATCACTTATCCCAGCCGAAAGTACTCGATGAGAGGAGAAAAGTAATTTCTGGATTTTGCTAGATTGGTTGCCGTTCGTTTTTTATGAGCCTCTATAGTTTTTTCGCCAAATTCGATTTTGAGCACTTTTTTCCAATTTTCTTCTATTTTTCGCATGAATTTTTTTTGCAGTCTTCAGCAGAGTCAAATGTAGCTCTTGACTCGGCCAACAAAAATGCTGAATATATTAAGTCGGAAAAATTTCATCTTCATGCTCAAAACCCCAAAAATGTCGAAAAAATTACCACTTTTTTCACCGATTTTTTCTGTTTTTCGACTACAGCTCTTGAACTATTGAAAATTTGACAAGGTGTGGTCATATGAAGTTGGTATGTACTAGAAAGTTGTTCATAATTTTATAGGCTACATTTCTCCCCTTGATTGTTTGGTAAAATTTGACGCCGGCCAACAAACCACACCAAACAGTGCATTTTTCAGGGTGCCTATTGAGTCAAAAATTATCTTCGTCGCTGAAGACAATTTTTCCATTTTTGCACAAATTTTAATTATAAAATTCAATGATTTGCAATCGCTGTTCGTTTGTGAGTCTATTCATGGTAAAATGGAAAACCTAACTGAGCATTTTTGGCCTTGCCACATGTTACGAACCACGCGTGAGGTGTCAAAATGTACAATGAAAAAGCATATAGAAAAAATCACCCTTTTGAAGCGTTTGAAAAACTGAAAGCTCTTTTAGTAGCCACCCGATTTTAAAATACCATAACTTTGAAAAACACTTTGGTCCCACTACTGATGCTTCAAACTATGCAATCGGTGTCTTTTTCTCACAAGAAGGCCACCCGATTTGTTTCGCATCTATAACTTTAAATAGTCATGAGCGGAATTATTTCGCAACTGATACAGAGTTTCTAACCATCATGCTGTGAATTATTTCAGACCAGCAACAAATTCAAAATCTTCACAGATCATCAGCCGATCAGATTCGGCACCAACGATGGTTCCTTAAATTAGGAGAATATTAGTTCCAAATAGAATATAAAACTGGAAAGGAGAATAGAGTAGCGGATTTTTAAAGCCGAATTGAACACAACGAGGACGCTAAACCTTCTAAGGGAAATGACATTGACCCAATTGACGATAAAAATTTATCAATAATTTGCAATATAAATTATTTCATTTCAGACATATAGAACTTAACTTAGAAGAACACGATGACATTTCGACTATACATTCAGCGGACGAAGAACGGTTAGGCCGCATACCAATAATAGAAGAAATCGTAAGAAAATACAAAACGCAGTTTATTTTAATAGATAATAAAAACGATGAGATATAAACTCTGGATGGAACAAGAATAAACTATGTAGCAGAATATGATTTTGATAATTTTAGTAACAATTTTAGAAGATTTGTAAAGAAAGGAAGAACTGGTATATACTCAGAACTTGATTTTAGCAAATACAATATTGTACAAGAAAAGGTAAGAGAAATGTTTTCAATCGACAACAGCGTTAAGTTTGTTAAATGCTCATTTAGAGCTCAAGCCATAAAGACAGAGGTAGAATTAGTAGACCAAATATCTCTATATCACGTCAAAGAAAATCAACATTCGTTCATATATAAACTATCGAAATTTGTATTAGAATATCATTTGATAGACAGAAACCACATTACGATTGTAGAACAGTTAGAATAACACTTTGCTAAAATAGAAGAGGATTACAAGATAGTGACGAATAATGAATTTAAGGCTGTACAAATAAAAGAGTTTTTGCAGAAAGAAGTCATTGTTTTGCATCCAACAAAACCAAATAGCCATTCCGAAAATGCAGGCATCGAACGTTTCCACAGTACAATCGCGGAAAAATTCAGGATTTTGACATATAACAAAAATAATTTATCAGTAAGACACCTTATACAAAAAGCTGTAAGAAATTACAATGAAATATTTCATTCAACAATCAAATGTTATCCTTTAGAAGATCATACTCATAATATAGATTTAACAAAAGTTCCAATAAATAAAAAGGAAGCCAAGCAGAAGAAAATAACAAAATTAAATAAAAACAGGGATAATTATGAAGAGTAAAGATCAACAAGTTTTATTAAAAACTATAAAGCGGTTAGACACAAGAAAGAACCAATATATAAAAAGGTATAAATTAAGTAATGTTCAACCTTACTATAAAAAAATCTCCAAATGTTTCAACTGACAGTGTGGGTTCTCACACTGACGATGATGACAACACCAATTAACTGCGAACACTTAGACATACGAAAGATATACGAGCAAACTGGATAAAAAAGACTTTTAATTTAAAATTTCGGATCGCAAGTTTAATAAGCGTGAACTAATTGGCAAAGTTTACACCAATGACGCAATGCACAAAGTAAGCGGGGAGCAAAATATAAAAAAATGGGTATTTTGTTTATTTTTTTTTAAAAAATTCCTATTAAAAAAAAGACCTCCAAGAAATTAAGAATTTATTTTTTTTAAAAAGAACATTTTTCAAATAATTTTTCAATAAAATTGTTCACTAAGCATTTGTTGTAAGAATCTTATTTTTGCTATTTAATTTGATACCAACTATGATAGGATAAGATTTTCTGCATTGAGCTATTTTTTAAAGAAATTAACACCTTAAAAATTCAAAGTCCTGTGGAAACCAAACTAAAAGTATCCCGAAAAAACAATTGCATACTCGTGATCTGCGTACACAAAAATATGAGAAACCATTCAGAAAGTAGGCGGGGTTTTTTTCATGTTGCACCTCGCTAACAATCTCTATACCTCTTCTTTGCCAACTTGAAGTATTTCTTTTCGAATTATTTTTTTAATAGTGTAGACAAAACACTCAATATTGATTATGGAAAAAATTTAATTCGACTGAGCTTTTACATTTCGTTCAAATTTAAAAATCATCCCTTTAAGATAGAGTTCAAAATACCAGAATAGACTTTGCAATATGATGTAATGTAGAAATCAAGAAATAGTTTCAAAGAATGTTATTAAGGTGTTAGATACAAAACTGACTTCAAGTCCATTTGAAGGTAAAATTTTATCAGAGAGATTCTTTTACTGATTTCCCATTTTCTTTTTATGTTAACTAGATAAAAGTCATTAACTTTGGAGAGTTATAAATGAAAAAGATATAAAAGCAAATAATGAATAAGGGCATGTTTAAAGTGACGACTTGTTGCTTTTCCGAGCCGAACCGAGAGGGAAAGCTGAAAAACGCGGCACATACAATCATACGAAATAAGCTCAAAGTGCGTATAGTGCGAGCCAAACAAGCAGCTTAAAGCGACTTGTGCGCTGGTATTCAGAGTGCCGATTGTTGCTTTCTCGCTTGTTTGCACGGTTTGCATATGGTAAGTTTTATTTTACTCGATGCTTACTTATTGTCTTCAGTAAATAACAATACACACCTATATTTTTTTTTGCTGTTTCGCCTTTTCTGTGTTTTTTTCTTGGGATTAAAATTGTTTTGCTTTCTTCTAAATTTTCTCATTCGTTGTCAATCAATCATTTGACTTCATTCTGTTATATATGTACACTGTCCCAGTGTGGCAAATGGATCCGTTACGAATTCGAGACGGACTTACTTCTTCGTATTTTTTATCCGAAACGGATTGCGTTTTTTTCGTATGAAAATTACGAATTCCTTTTATCATCTTTTCGGTTCGTCACATCATCAGAACCGTCAGAATTCGTAACGTTTTTTTAAAATAGTTTGGATTCAAAATAGAGCAATATGGTTTATGCTTTATTAAAAATATTTTTTTAATTTTTTTGTTATTTCAGTTCTTTACATTTACTAATATTGTTTCTCGTAATTGTAACTTCAAACAGCTGAACATTATTTTTCCTTAAAGTGTCCCAAAACCTTTTACAGCTATAATAAGGGTATTCATGCAAAGTGGCAATCTAATAATTTGAGCAATTAGTTATTTTTATCAGCAGGTGAAACATCGATTTTATAGTGCATTTACACCAAACCTTCAAAACGTGTTTTGAGAATTTATCGCGTTTAAGAGCCAAAACACGACCTATTTTGATTGTTTTACCATACAAAATTTAATACACCCCACAGCGCGTTTTATTATAAAATACCATTAAAGCACTGTAAAGGTCGAAATATATCATGGTAAAAATGAAAGATGGCAACACCTCAAGCCGTCAAAGCTTAATTTTTTCACGAAAATGATCACAACAAAAGCAAAAATGGAACAGTAAGAAAACATTAACGTTAAACTAAAACGTGAAAAAGGCGGTGTAAACAGTCGTGTTTTGAGATAAAACACAATAGCCATATAACGTGTTTTAGTTTTGGTGTAAACGTATTATTAAGTGTTGTTTATACACCTTTAAAAACGATTGTTCGTTTGCACCATATATGTCAGCTGCAATTTATTTTTATATGCTGCATATGTTACCAATAAGTTTTTAAGTTCTAACTTTTAATTAAATATTTGTTAGTTTTGTTTCTAGTGTGCAAAGGCTTCTCCGTACAAATTTGATAGTGCATTTATAATGCTGATAAACTTATACAGTTTATGCCATTTAGAAGGGTATTACCCATTTGCATGAATACCCTTATTGACAAAGCGCGCAAAATTAACGCAATTAAAAAAGTTTCCGGAAAATATCATGATAATTATTTAAAAATTGTATTAAGTATGTAGTTTTATTTCATTTGAAGGAGACCTTGAGGATATAAAAAGTTATTTTAAATAAAAATGAGTACACAATTGCATTTCGTATCCTTAATCCACTGAAAATAAAATAAACGTTTTTATAACAAATTTAAGACTGCCTTTTATGGAAACGTTGTGACCACTTTAACAGGTGCGAATTCGTAGCAGGTGCGAAACATAACATCGCGAAATGCGTACTGACGGACTCGTAACGGGTTCGAAACGGATCCGCATCCGTTTTTGTGCGCATCGGGATGTTGGTCAATGAAGCCATCAACGAGTCTGTGTAGTACATACAAACAAATATATATTAACACATATAAATGATTGATGTTCAATGAATGACCATTTATAGTTAGGTCCGCATTCGGGCAAATGCTTAGGAAGCCTTTCGATGAGTCGCTTATTCAGCCGATTGCATTTTTTCCCCACTATTTTTTATGTTGTTATTTTTCCTGTTCTATCAAAAAAAATAATTCGAAATAAAAATGCAACAAGGAAACAAAAACAGCACAAAATTATTGCAAAAAGTCGAAACAAGCTGTAACAGCAAGTGACTTAAAGCGGCTTACAGTGGCTTAAAGTGCGTATAAGCACAGTTTTTCGCATTTTTGTCTTGGTGTCCGCTAGTTTGAGGAAAGCAAGAAGACCACACGAAATCATGTGACTTGTTTGATGCTTCGATTGTAAAAATTAATGAAAAAGAAACGTTATATATACAAACAAATCCAAAGTATTCAAAAACCACCTGCAACAATTCAGCAGCGGTAGGCGTTGGATATACGCACTACAAGCTGCCTTTAGCTTTACGCGCTTTCAACTTGGCTTGTCAAAGCAACAAGTCGCCAATATAAACGCGCCCTAAGGCAGCTTCACCAGTCTCTCATTTTGGCTAAAATGAGTTCATAAAATCGAAGCATGCTAATTATTCAAAACAATAACTTTCAATGAGGTTTGAAAAAGAACACTGCAAAAAAGATTATTCCTGTGAGTTTTAAGCAAGTTTTTGTTGGCATGAATTAAGAAACTATCCGTAGATGTCAAAATTAAAACAATATCACAAACTAAGCAAAAAATTATCTTCCAGACTTATATGTATATTTTTAATAAGCACGTTTTTCGAAAATAAAAACTGCAGATTCAACGA
Organism: Dichetophora obliterata; assembly: GCA_963920525.1. Lineage (NCBI taxonomy): Eukaryota > Metazoa > Arthropoda > Insecta > Diptera > Sciomyzidae > Dichetophora > Dichetophora obliterata. Next base: position 74,674,396 of record OY986436.1, read on the forward strand.
AAGTATGAATTCTATAAAACATAAAAATAAAGCATAACAAATTACGAATGGAAATTTCAAAATATTCTTTATCTTTCTAAGAAAGAACATGTAAAGCATTGTATAAAATAATTTAATTTAAGGAAATAAAAATAAATTTCTCTTTTTAAATCTACTTAATCTTTATATTGTTCTTGTGTATCATTCGAAATTGCATTTTTCGAAATATTTGAAAGAAAATTAGGTATGCTTCTAGGAGCATCATCATCATCGTCATCATCAACAGATCAACATTAAAAAATTAAGTACATTCAAAATTTACACAAACGTTAAGGAATTTTTTTGTTTGTTTTGGAATGTGTTTCAAGGTGAGCAATAAATAAAGAAGAAACTTAATTTTTAATATTTCATATTGCTACAAAATGCGCATAAATTTACGAACTTTTGGCAGTTTATAAAAAAGGATTTGCAATTCTCAATAAATACTTTAAAATTATTTGCTGACTCAGCGTAACGAAAGCCTAAATTTAATTAAAACATATACAAGAAATTTACTATTCCTAGTGCTGATTACAAACGCATAGTTTCAGCATCCATGTTTAATTCCTCATCATCATCGTCATCATCGTCGTTGTCGTTGATCAGCTCGTTGCGATCATCATCGATTTGAATTTTATGATGTGAGGAGTTGCGTGCGTGTTTGGCGTGCGATACGCTTGGACCAATGGCAGGCACCACAACAACGCTACCCACAACCTCGGCGCCAGCACTATTCAAATCCTTAGAGTTAGTACGCCGATGACGTAGGATACTTAAGGCCGACTCCACTGCGTTGGCGGCCAAAGGAACGTGTGTACCTGAGACTTTCGTGTTCAGATCCTTTGAGTTGCTGCGCGAGTGACCTCGTGACTGTGTAGCTGCTGCTTCCGTCTCATTGGAGTTCTTCAACTTGTTCTCCACCACATTCTTTAGAAGATTTACGTTCTTTTTGTTGTTGTGGTTGGAGCGGAAGAAGTCGGCATCAAAACGAATATTGTTCGGCATGTATATCTGATCGTACGAGTGGTTGCGCGAATGTTTCTTTACAAAATGGCCACAACCAGTGGTCAGCTCATCCTCGTCGTCGTCTTCGTATGTGGCACTTGTCTGCGGCTTAAGCTGATTCTGTATGTATTTGATGTTGAAGGCAGGATCATCCCGTGAGTTGGCGTATGACTGCGTTAGTTTCTGACGAAATTCGCTATTTAGATCGTTGGAGTTGTTGCGGGAATGTGTTTGGAACTTCTTGAGATTCTTAAACTTGCCACTGTGGCTTGGGTCGTGAGAATCATTGGCATTACTGGAGCTACTGTTGTGGTCCTTAGCAAAGCTGCGTATCATCTTGACGTCGCAGGAAGAGCTACGGAAGTGTTTCTTCGATTTAGTCTGAGGTGCCAGTGCAGCTGTGGTTGGCATGGAGTTGTTGCACTTGTCGTAGCTGGAGAATAGAGTTTGATCTTACTAACGGATGGACTGCAGTAACTGACACTTACCCATATTCCAGGTGAATGGTGCGTGAGTTGTTGCGTGAGTGTCGCATCATTTCCGATGGCAAGATCAATTCGCCTCCACCAACGCCGTAAGTCGTTGTTTGATCCACTTCGGCTCCGCTCAGCTTCTCCTCAAACACTGTAGGAGTAAAGAAGTTTCAAGAAATTAAAAAAAGGGAATTAGTACTTATATCATCTTGCAGTACGTAAGGGTAAGTCTGACTAAAATTTGTGAATGGGTCAGTATTAAAGCTAGTTCGAATTCACTGGAAACTCATTCACTTACACTTAATGGGTTCTGAGCTCAGACAGGGAAAACGAAACAAATTATTTAAAGAACAAGGTAACAGTTGTATGTCCCGTGATTTCGGGATTTTAAATAATAATAATGTTAATATTAAATAATCCAAATAAAAACCAAAAATATTAAAAATATTAAAATAATCGTACTTAGCTGTATTAAAGCAGGGACCGTTAATAACTTTTTCTCTTAATTTCTGCGTTTTGGCAAAAATATTTGCATATTATCTTTTTTATTTTTTGATTTTTAAAAAATTGTTATTTATACTTAAAATATTCAAACACTCAAAAGTTTATAAGACAACACCAAGATAAAATCATAATTACTAATGCAGACAAGGGTTACAAAACATTTGTAATGTACAAAGAAGAATATAAGGGAAAAATTCAATAATATACGCAGAGAAAAAACATAATTGCAACAACCATGTTTAAAGAGGATCATAGTATGATTCGGATTATGATTGTTGCTAACATGTTCGTAAACATATAATATTTTCTTTTATCATGATAAAATGATTAAAACAACTATATTTAGAAAAGGAATTTTTTTGTAGGAACCAAAATATTATTGAAACAATCATTATTCTCTTATTGGGTCGAAAATAGAATGATTGCAACAACTATATTATGAATATATTTTTAGGATCCAGAATATTATTGAAACAATAATTTTATTTTTTTATTTTCATGCACTCCAATTTCCATAGTCAGGGCTGAACAGAAATATTAATTCAATTAAAAAATCATTTGATAAAATTTTCTGTCCGAGCTGGGTTTTGAACCGCGGCTTTTTCGCTTACGAGCACACTACCAGTATTCCACAGCCACTACTATCGCTCGCCTGACTAATGCCATTCAATAAGCATGGTACATTAAGTGCATTGTCACAAAAATAGCAATATGTGTGATAAACAAAATATGGTCAAAATTGCGAAATATATTTACGGTAAAAAGAAATATGTTTGCTACAATTAAAGTCGAAAATGTCACTTTTCCGCGCGCTGTTTTTATGATAAGGCGATTAAAAACAAAACACAATAATTGAACAGTTGACAAACGAAACGGCACATAGCCAGGAATCGATAAAATTTATTGTGTCTGAATGAAGTGAAAGTTTTTCCTGCAAACTGTTCAGACACAATAAATTCTTTCGATTTTTGGTTATGTTCTGCTTCATTTGCCAACAATCAAAGAATAGTTCAGAAAAACATTCAAAATTTTAATATGTTTGTCTCTATAATAATATTCACATTTATCATGATTGACAGAACTACAACATTTTTGTTGCAACCAATAGTTCAGGCAATCATAGTATGTTGACGATTTCAATGATGTTATGATTTCAACTATTATGTTATTTTTGGTACCATTATTAGTAAATAATGACTTTATTAAGGCAAAAATTTGTGTTTGCAGAAATAATACAATAATTTTAGTAAAAAATTATAATTGCAGTAATCATGTCTCAACCATGTTTTTTCTCTGCGTGTAGTTGGAAGAAAAAGTCGAATTCTGAAATCCCATTTTGTATTTTTAGGGAAAACACTTGTGAATTTTATGAATGAAAAAATATACATCACCTGATTAAACCAGAGCGAAAAAATTACATCAGAAAGAAAAACGATTATGGTATGATGATTTTGCTAATAAAAATCATAACCTTCACGGTCTTTGAAGATATTTGCTTGGTTATTTTTAAATTATATATAAATTAATAAAAAACGTTATGAGGCTCAACTTTATACATAGAAAAGTTCAACATTTTTTCAGAATGAAAACAAAAAACCTTTAAAAATATCACATAATATTTAACTTTATTATAGACATAAAAATATAAACGTATATAGTTTTACAAAACAAAACACATAACACTATCTTTTAAAAATTTTTTAAAAGAAAACAAAACTTCTTATTCAAATAAATTTGTTAGCGGTTAGCAAAAAGTATGATGTTAATTATAGTAAAAAAAACTATAGTATAGTAGTAAAACTATTGCTTCTTTCAAAATTCCATGAACAGCCTAGTAGTCTTTTAAGATCACAACCAAAATAAACTAAAAAATAGTCTTTCAAATTCTATAGAGAGATAAAAAAAGAACAAGATGATTTCGATAGTAAAAAAAAACCATCGTTTACATTGCAGTTGCATTTATTCTTGCTGAAAATTTGTACATTTTTTGTGAATAAAATCAAGAGATTTAGGGTTTGGATTCCGGGACTAGAAATTGGCTCGGGATCTCGGGATTGAAAGCCCTAATACATATATTCGCAAGAAAAATACCTCTTCTTATTCCCTATATAATTATAAATGTTTCCTATGAATGGGACATTCTTTGTCAAAACAGTCAACAAATACATCGACCGACGCCAATCGTGCTGATATGAATATGATATTTTCTATACGGACAGTTTAACACAAAAACTAATTTTTTACAATTTTTTTCAATATTAATTTTTAGTGGAGAATTACAAGATGTTTGTAATGATTCTAATCAATTGTTAAGTACTTTTCATTAAAAACACCGTAAACTGATGTTGGTTTCGTTCAGCCTTGATGTTAGACTGCACAAAGATTTCAAAGCAGTGAAAGGGCAAGGTCACCGAAAGGTCATAATGGATAAAAACTAGAATTTTTGAAAGCTCATTCTGCAAATGCGTCATCACCGATTTTCGATTTTTAAAATTCAGAGTACTTGAATATTCTTGTACTTTATGCCAAAAAAGTTTAATCTATGGTTCTTTGTAATTTTCAAAGACATTACTGTTTGTAACAGAGAACTGCATGAACGCATTTATTTGCAGTTATTTGTCATTCACATAAAAACTTATGCTGAGATAACAGTACGCACCAAACAGACGAAACGAAAGAATGCACATTTCGCTCAGTTGATGTTGATGCTTGTCGTGTGTAAATAACAGTAAGTGTCATCAGCAAAGCAACGAAACATTGGAATTGAAGTTGATGCAATGATAAAAATCATAACCACAATGTAAATACGTGAGCAACCTAAGTTGTCGTACACTTCTAACTGCTTTACCGGCAACACATTTACATAAAAATTATATCGATGGAAAGGTATTCTGGAGTACATTTGTCTGAATATAATTTTTATTTGTATATGTAAGCTGTAAGGCAGGTAAAAGTAGGTTTAAAAATGTCGATGCCCCATATAAAATTATTGCAAAAAATTCCATATAAAATAATAACATGACGGATTTTGATGTGGTTTTCACTGTACGATAAAGGAGTTATTTAAAGTTAGAATTTAAGCTATAAATATTTGGTTTTAGCTTTTAAGGCAATTGGCGTGGGCTTGAGTTGAGTCATGAAACCTTAATTTTGTCAGCAGCGTAGCCAATCATTCAGTGATTGATATTTGCGGCAGGCAACTATACAACAATAAATATATAGGATCAACAAACGGTAAACCCCAAACCACTCTTCAGGCTAAAAGTGTGACGAAAATTATATTTTTCGAACACAATCCTTAAAAATATAGTGAAGAAAGTAAGCAAACAAACCATGAAAAAAATCTAACTACAGAAACTGCCTGCGCAGCTATAAAAAAGGATCGTGTTTTTTTATTTTTTGTAGGCCGATGTTTTTTCTTTATTACTGCAATGCAATAAAAGAAACGAACCGCTTGTCAGCAGGTTTTCAATTGCAAACAGATCAATTTTATCAAACAGAATCCCTACAAAATACAACACATATGGTCAAAAACATAAATACACTTACATTTTTTATTTCCATTTTAAATCAAATCAAATTTTCATCTTCTTTTTTGATTTGCGCAAAATTACTGACACTTTTTCTTACTAAACGGAATATTCCGCTGTTAAGTTTTTCTAAAATTTCACAGTTATTCGTAGTGCGTGTCCGTGCGATTCTAATTTGAAATCTGCATACGTACTGAATTGATGAGGAACTCAGCCTCGTTGATAAAGGAAAAGCAGCGCAAATAGCATGTGCTCAAATTTCCAATGAATTCAACGAAATAAACCCGAAACAATTATGTCGTTAAAATGGCAATATTGCCTTTACAATTACAATGCATATCCAAGAGCTGGAGAAGAGTTAAGGTAATATTTATACCCAAAGCTGGGAGGAGAGGTCACGAATCAGCCAAGGATTTTAGACCAATAAGCCTCACATCATTCGCACTGAAAACCCAAGAGCGTGTACTGGATATTCATCTCAGGGACGTTCTAAAGGGAGCTAACATATCAAACGCCCAACACGCATACCTCAAGGGCAGATCCACAGATACCGCCCTACACGAGGTTATTACCACTATTGAAAGATCAATATACTTTAAACAATACACTCTTGCGGCCTTCTTAGACATAGAAGGGGCTTTTAACAATATTCATACTAGGGCCATTTTTGATTCTCTTACCAACCTTGGCGTACAAGCACCGGTGAGAAACTGAATAGTCTCAATGCTCAGAAACAGAATAATCCAGGCAGACCTGGGTGGCTGCCAACTCACGAGATTTGTCAGTAGGGGTACTCCGCAAGGAGAAGTAATCTCCCCCCTACTCTGGCTCATCGCCATGAATGAATTTCTTAATACACTAAATTGCAATGGGGTCAAAGTGGTGGCTTATGCGGATGACGTGGTTGTTATGGTGTCAGGACTGTTCCCCTCTACGCTCAGTGAGCTAATGGAGGTTGCTTTGGGAAAATTCAGTGTCTGGGCTGCCAGGTGCGGCCTAGGAGTTAACCCTAGCAAGACGGAACTGATGTTATTCACCACAAAAACCAAAGCGCCACAATTTGTCCTTCCAAAGCTCAACAACCAACCTCTTACACTATCCAGTAGCGCAAAATACCTAGGTGTCATTCTGGATCCTAAGCTAAGCTGGAAAACTAACATCGAACAAAGGGTCAAGAAGGCCTGTATAGCCTTCTACGCCTGCAAAAAAATCTTTGGTAGAAAATGGGGTCTTCAACCAAAAATGCTCTTATGGCTATACACAGCAGTAGTGCGACCCATCTTGGCGTATGGTGCACTAGTATGGTGGCCTGCACTGAATAAAGCATACAACACAACAAAACTAGCTCGGATCCAGCGATCCGCATGCATAGGTATCACGGGGGGTATCCGCTCATGCCCCACTGATGCACTTAATGTCCTGACACATTTACTCCCCATAGATTTACACATTAAGCTTACTGCAACAAACAGTGCAGTCAGACTCAGAGAGTCGTACAACTGGCGAAATAGACCATATGGACACAGCAACATTCTTAATCCGCTACCTCGGGAACTGCTTCCTGGAAAAACAGACTACGACACTCCCAAACTCGGCTTCACGAAATCCTTTACAACCAAGTTTCCCACCAGGGTGGAATGGCGCAATGGGGGAATCGATCTAGCCTTCGATGTGTCCTTTTACACGGATGGCTCCAAGATGGAGTGCGGAGTGGGAGCGGGCATATACTCTAAGAAACTGGGGGTGGCGGACTCGTTTCGTCTACCAAACTCAGCCAGCGTCTTTCAGGCCGAGCTTTTTGCGATAAGAGAAGCTTGTCGCACCTTAAGGAGAGCTAACACCAACCACCTTAACGCAGCTATTCTGACGGATAGCCAAGCTGCCGTTAAATCTTTAGCTGCGATCAGTACCAACTCCAAACTGGTAAGGCAGTGTAAGGATGAACTGGCCCGGCTAAGTCACCAACTTAGCATTACCATAATCTGGGTTCCCGGCCATAGGAACATTTATGGTAATGAAAAGGCGGATGAATTGGCCAGGCGGGGTTCTTCCCTTGACGTTTCCAGAGCGGAACCAGTCGAAGTTCCACTGAACACAGTCAAGGGAGGAATTCGTTCTTACTACTTAACCTTAGCCGGTCGTAGATGGAGAGAACTACCAACCTGCAGCACATCAAGAAAAATATGGCCCCTTTACAATATAGGCAGAACTCAACAGATGCTCTCAAAGCCCCGGAGCGACATAGCCAGATTAACGGCTATTATTACGGGTCACTGGTGCATCGGAGTTCATGCAGAGAGAATCGGACTACCTTTCAACACCCACTGTCGCAGCTGCGATGACCCAAATGAAAAAGAAACACTAACACACTTTCTGTGCACCTGCCCGGCCCTGGCCAGGTCCAGACTAACAACGCTTGGCAGGCCCCTCCTCAGCAACCTAGAGGAACTCTCAACAACCTCCTCAATCAACAATCTCCTAACGTTCATCAATCGCACCGGATGGTTATAACCTAGCAGTGCGCTGCCCAGTCAACCAACAGAAACACGAGGTTATGGTATCAAAACGGCTCACTAGAGCTACTTGGATCCTACTTGCATGTAGAATCACCATCTAAACCAACCAACCAACAATGCATATCAATGCAGCTAGCAAGAGAGCACACTGCACAACATGACACACAGTTGTCTGACGAACGAAAGCATAGCAGGAACAGTGAATTTTCGAACCTAAAGCAAAGACGAATGGCCCAGTTAGCCACGCATGGCACAGCAGCGCATGCAACGCAGATAAGCAGCTACCACACAGCCAAATAAATGGCGATTATGCAACACATAGTCACAAAGTCAAAATAAAACAATAAAAAAAAGAATACAACGATTTTATTTTTATAAATTTACCGCAGTTGGTCAAATAATTTTACAATTTCACATCTGTTTTGCCAAAACGTCAAATACATAGAAAAGCACATAGAAATCAAAATTAATGGATCTTCTATGTTTATCTGTATAGTCAGTTATGCATTTCTTTTATTATCTGAGCTTTGCCATGCGTTGCCATGTTGAGCATAATCAGATACACACAAATACCATTAAACAGATTTCGATGTGACTCTTGTTAAGCAATGCACTGCTATGCCATGCGAGGTTAACTGGAGCAGAAGGATTCAATGCAGATCTCTGGTTTGTAAGTAAAATTAATAAATACTAGTGTCCGAACGAATGCGGATTTTTAACTGAAGCCGAATGTTTAGTAAAATGCAAATAATCGGCCAAGGGCCGAAGCCGAATATGAACTAAAATTTGTTCAAGCAAATAAATAAAATTTTGGCCTTGCTTTCGTTATTTATTAATTTCAATACAAAAACGGCAACCATTTAGGGTCCAGTCTAGTTAGACAGGCCGAAAATATACAATTTTCCTTAATCTTTTTTGAAAAAAGTAATTTATATAGGTACTGAAAACTTTTTAGGTATATTGATAGTACTTCGAAGAAGCTTGTATAAAATTTTCTGCCTATAATCAATAATAATTTAATCAATATACTACAGCAAGTCACGGAGCGACGTGAACTAATGCCCAAAACACGAACTGAGATGTCGACTTTCCCACAGGTCGCCAAATTCATCTGTCACAAAAAACAAAATATTTTCCTCATAAGTATGAATCTTATTATGGAAAATTTTTGTAATTTTTACGTAAAATTTTCATTACTTTTTTGTTGATAAAAATATCAATATGAAATTTATCAATGAGATAACGGTCCATTTACAATTAAATTAATCGTTTGCAAAAAAAAACCAATCAGATTCGTTAAAAATTTACTGAGTTGTGAGAGTCGCCAGCTCGATAACGATGTATCAAAGAAAACGCTTTTTAAGTTTTAAGTATAGTGCGCTTCCTGTTTGACACGGACGGCTCGGAGGTTCATAACTTTTGAACAAGTACGAATTTCTATTTAACCTTTTAGAATGATATTTTTCACAGTTATAGCAATCGAAAAAAGCAAAAAAGAAATTGTCTTTTTTTAGTATTATTATTATTACTATTTTATTATTATTATTGTTATTATTATTACTAATACGCCATGATGTATAATTTGTTCGTTGCAACTTATGCTGACTTTGAACTAGACTTTTTGTAAGACCAACTTGGTTTATTTCTTCAGCAAAGTTGTTGCTCAGAAGAATAGGAACCACTTTACTGAAGACTTTTTTATCAAATACAGGGAAAAAAGTGTACAAAAAAGCGCACAGTGTAAGTATTAATATTACATACAATCAGTCATGTCTTTGAAAATGATAAAGAACCATGGATCAAATTTTGTTGGCATATAGTTGAAGTATGTTCAAGTACTCTGAATTTTAGAATCGAAAATTGGTGATGACGTATTTTTAAGAATGAGTTTTCAAAAATTTCTGATTTCGAATAAAAATTTTCTATCCGTTATGACCAGGGCTCGGATTTTGATGACCTAAAAAAATTAAAAAAATTACCTTAAAAAATGACAAGAATGACCTAAAAAAATTACAAAATTGACCGTAAAACTGCAGAAAATGACTGACTGACAAAAATTACCTAAAAAACGCAAACAATTACATAAAAATAAACAAAAAATTTAACCTTAAAAATAACATTACTAAACTAAAGTTTATTTTATACTAACATATCTTGAGTTTTTATCTAACACTTGTTTCGTTTTTCTACATACCCTTTCGTCAGTTTCACCACGCGCAGATCTTTTTTTCATCGAAGTCTATAAATAAAGCTACTCTTTTGTCGAGAATGTTTTTGATTGAAGGAACTCTAGCGTTAAAGAAATATGTTTAAAAATTTTCATTTTGACATTTTTTAGTGCGAAAAAAAAACAAAAAAAAATATTTAAAAATAACACTTAAATGGCGTAAACTACCGAAAAATGCTCTAAAAATTAAAAACGCCCAAAAAATGAAATCTCTAAAAATTACCAAAAAATGCCCTAAATCTAGTAAAAATGACCTGAAAACTAAAAACGACGAAAAAGGACGAAAAAATGTCCTATAAACTTTTCATATTTGGAATTTAGGAAACATAAATGGACTTTTTAAACAAGCAGGAAATATTTTAGAAGCAGCAGAAAAAAGTTGAGATGCCATCGAAATCCTAGCCCTGGTTATGACCTTTCGGTGACTTTGAACTTTGACTGTTGTGTAGTATTTGTGTAGTCTAAAACCTGTAGATAGTATTGAGATAGAATTACTCAAGACTGACCGAAGCCAGTGTTAGTTTATGACTAAAAGTCCTTAACAATAAATTAAAATCATTATAAACATCTTTTATTTCTCCGCTAAAAATTATTATCGGAAAAATTTAAAAAAAACTACTTTTTATGTTAAATTGCCGTACAGAAACTATCATATTCATATCGTCGGTCGATCTCTTTGTTGATCGTTTTGCAAAGAATTTTACATAAATCAAAATGTATTTTATTGTGTTTCCATATAAGTCACCTACCCTCTTTATGATCACGAACATTTCAGTTTTTTGGCCCAAATCTACATACTTTTTTACTTTACATTTAATTTTCACAAATAATAAGGTATCATTACAGAATAAAACACATGAACAGACCCAAAACGCTTCGATTTATTTTATATAGTGCCTTCAAATTGACAAGATGGTTTTAAAAAAGTTTTAAATAGATAAATGGTTTCAATTAATTCTTTCTTTATACGATTAAATGCGAAAAATGTGTAGATACACTAAAAAAAATTGTTTTTAAATTAAATACTTTTTGTCCTTTATCTAAAGAAATTTACCTTAAATGAATAAAAATTTATCAAATTATAGTTTATTTTCAAAATCTGAAAAAAGTGGCGCGTGGGCTAGACAGATATATATTGTAGGAAAAGGATGAGAACATACATCCTGCCAATTTTTTTACATCTCCAAAACGTTACTATGTTATCTCTCTTTTCGTATTGGCTGCAGAAGATAGAGCTCAAGCTTTTTTTTGACACTTAATATTTGATCGAAACTTAACGAGTGACAAATTGAGAGAAACGTCAAGAACAATGCATTAAAAATGCTGTCTGTCGTACATTTTTTCTCCAATTCGTATTATATGCGTACACACTCACACTTCTCGAATTTTAGCTTTAGCACTTTTTCAACTGAAGAAAAATTGGACAAAACAATGAAGTATCATACGGGCTTAAAGCTATGTCATTTTAAAAATTAATGACAATTTTTCTTCGTCTTAAAAATCACACATTTTACAAGATTTAAATAATTATTTACTTCCTTTAAAAGTATATCACTCTGATTTAAGAATATCGTCACACACAAAATTGTGCGATTTTAAAGGAAAAAGCTCGTTGGAAAGGATTAATATGAATCATGTAATCGAGAGATCTTTACAAGAGTCCTCATTCGTCAAAATCGGATAATACTTGCGCAGTTTTCAGAGATTTTCGTAAAACAGATTGGGAAAAAACTGTCATAGTTTTGAATTTTTCTGTACTAGTTACGGAAGCCAATCGAAATTGTTTTACTGAATCACATGGCTCCAATCAAGTGGCTGTAGTACTTCATTCCCCCAAAAAGTTTTGGTTAGTTTGTTAGTGTTTAAAAAATTACGATCAAAAATATGAAAAATAACGACTTCCTTGAATTCAGAATGTCTTAGTTTTTCATTCCAAAGATTTAAAAATTGAGTGTTCCTTCTGATTTTAGAAAAAAAAGCTTGCCTAGTATTCATCCTTTCATCAAATCAATCAAAAATAAATCAAATAGTAAAGACGAGACATGACTTGAGTTAATTTGGTAGAACTTCTACAAAAACATACTCACATTTATCTAAACTAATGATGGATCCAATAATAGGATCATTCGCATTGATCGGCTTCATCTTATCCAGGTTCTTACGTCGACGCACAAGATACCAGTCGATCATGAATATAGCCAAGGCGATAATCTTTACAGAAGCACAGAGTCCCACATATCTAAAGATAAATCATTTCAGTGATCACTCTTAATTCTCTCTTTAAAACTAAGAGTACTCACTTGTAACGAAATTTTTCAATGTCATAGATCAAGCAACGTCCGCCCTTTTCGCCACACGTTGACTTCCAAAGCAAACACGTGGAATCGATGAGATTGCCGAAGAGTATCGGTGCTGGTATATACCCGAATAAGCGAAATATAACAAACTGCATGCCCAAAGCAAAGGAACGCTCCTCCTCAGAAACCGAACGCAGCACGATCATCAGGAGTGGCATCTGCGTTGAGGCCACAATGAAAGTCATAAAGAAGAGTAGAATCAGAAAAGGATATATGGTGCGGCAGGGCGTGGAACAGGGTCCGGCGGTAGCAACTGGAACAACAGTGACTTCGGCAAAATCCTCGTGAGCATTCAAGGCCTGGGCCTGACTGCCGCCTGCACCTCTAAATATACTAGTTATATTTGAATGAACACCTGCAAGAGGAATGGATTAAGATACCAGAACCTGTTGTTGTTGCTGTTGGAGATGTTTATTGGATACTTACATGCACAATTGGTATAGTTGGAGCTGGAGGAGAAAGCGGTACAGCCCGCATGACAAGGACTGAAGTATGTCAGACCATTATTGCCACATACCGGCTCTACATCGCTCGTGAGGCATTCACAGCCGAAGTTGCACGCAGCCGTTAGATTAACCTGAAACGGTTCGATGGAGTTGTGCGTCGAGCTGTTATAGTACGGTATAGTAGTGCCAGCCATCTTCAAATTGTCACAGCCCAAAAAGAACAGCATGGCATAGCAAGCTAAGCAGACTACGTTGGAGATCAGCACAAATTGCACTGCTCCCTTGGGTTTGAGTTGGAAACGCTTAAGGATGCAGCCGCCGGTAAAAATACCTATGCAAGCGCCCGGCACAGCAATGGAACCAGTAAATACGCTCGCCTGGCTTTTGCCCAAACTAAACTGAGTCTCAAGATATTTTGGTAGAAACACAACAAATCCGGATACAATCATAAGCTCCATGCAGGCACCGAGGCAGGTGACAATGTAAACAGGGTTCGTGACAAGACGCAACATCGATTGAGGTATGTCTAGCGGGAAGAAAAAGATTGAACCGGTACATGAATATTTATATTAAAATGGTTAACCTTTGATATCCTTGCCGTAGCCGGTATCGATCTTGGGTGGCGCCTCCTCTTCTCTGGTTGTTACAGAAAGAATTTCTTTCTTGACTTTGCCCATTTCATCTGTGACCCGTGGTAAGCTGTTGGAGTTATTAGGCACACCTGGCTGCACTATAGATTTAACGGAACTCTTGCGAATTTTCTTTTTCTCACGCGTAAGCACCTGGAACAAAAACAAAAACAGTCGGTTTCACCCTTCATACTATTTAAGGTAAATACATACCTTAGGAAATGAAAAGAAAGGCACAGCCACAATCAGTAACAAGACGCCACAAAGCAAAAATCCACCCCACCACATGCCTACCCAGCGACGATCACCCGGACCTGTAAAAGAGCATACATTTATTATTGACTTTGCAAAAAAGCTCTCTGTTTCAACTCACTTATGGATATAATTGCCGACGACAGAGAATCCATATGAAATGACAACAAATAGGCGCCTAGCAGAAAGCCCAACACTGGTCCGAATGCTGCCATGCTGTACATGCAGCCTATGTACATGGAGGAACTTTCGGTTTTTACATGATCATCCACATATGTTGTACCCAGTGTAAACAACGGACTGCCACCACAGCCAAGTAACAATTGAGCGATGACGAAGAGCAGCACTGGACCGAATGTCGAAGACTTACCTTTGAGGCAGTTGTTTTCGCGTAGAGTGTGTGGTGCCAACGGTGGACTCGATAAGCCACTCGACAGACGACCCAGACCCATATCTTGGTCACGTACTAAAGCACTGCGGCAAATATTGTCACTTGTCTCGTTGGCGAGTGTTATGCCGGGATTTGCTTCACCAGTGAAATGAGGTACCATGAAAACTAATGAGCCGATTCCCATAATGACGGCACCTGTAATCAAAGAGTGCAGGAAATAAGAGATAAGCATTAACGATTCTTACGATGTTTTGAACTGATGATGAATTAAATGATAGAGATTAATTTTTTGGGACATCATTACCACAAATCTAATGAAATATATTAAGTAAAAATCATTGTTGAAGTTTCTAATTAAAGAATCACAGATTAACTTTTTTTTTTTAGACTGAACCAACGCTCAGGGGATGGCCCCCTATAAATGTGTAAGCATTGTGTTGATTCGGAAGATGGGTGATAGTTAGTTGGAGGGTGGATAGATGGAGTAGTTTCAGTGAAGATATATTTTAAATTTGCACAGCTCAAAACTGCCGGGAAACACTCACAGGAAGACTATTCCACAACTTAACCGTGCACCAAAGAACGAATTATCATGGTAATGCGAGGTTCTATTAGGCATCGATGCAATGGTAAAGGGGTGTGCTTGGACAGCTGCCCGAGTGGACCTGAGAAACACACGAGCTGGTGGCGTCAGGCCATGTATCAACCTTGAACACTTCCAATGGTAATACCTATACAGAAGGCTTAGGCAGTCTACATTACGTCGATGTCCAAGGGAGCTGAGAGAGAATGAAATACTTTCATCCCCCATCAAATATATCGCACGAAGTTGAATTCGGTCCAGAAGCTCCAAATAAGATCTTGAAGCCCCTGCCCAAATGTGCGAATTGTACTCTATTTTTGGTCTTATATATGAGGTGTAGATCATGCGAAGATCAGCTGGCACTTGCCCGCTTCTTTCGACACATCGAAAATATGATCATTCCAACAAAGATCGGATTGGATCGATATGCCCAGAATGTCAAGAGCGGCTGATTCTACAAGATCCACACCATTCATAATGAGAGGAGCTAAAGATAAATTCACTCGCTTGTGGGTTAACAGACAACACTGGGTCTTGCTTGCATTGAACTCTATTCTATTAGCAAGACCCCACTCGGAGATTTTTTGTAGATCATTAAGGATCATTAACTTTACCAGCGAAATATAGAGAAGTACCACTTAGGTTGAATTAAGTAAAGGAGACCAGCAACCTGAAGTTTCAAACACGGAGGTTATTAGCCCATTTGGATTCTATGCATGTGAGCCTATAAAAACCGACTCGTAATTTTTGGGTCAATCAGTTAAATCAGAATTATATAAATCGTATTGAGCTTAGTATGCATCTAAAAAGTCTATCAATGGGGCATCTATGAGTTCTCGCCGATCACTATGAAGTCTGCTTCTCAAGATACTTGCGAAAACTATTCTTTGACATTTTTAAAGCATTGACAGAAGTCTATATGAGAAATCACAAAGAGTAGTAACGAGAAGTAGGTTAGGTTTGATTAAATGGCAGTCTCTTTACAAAGACACACTTAGGTCAATGAAGCCCGTTGTGATACCACGGAGCTTATTTCCTTACTCTATTTCTATTTGAACCAGTGAGAGCTGTTTTAAAAGCTGCGGATTCTGTATATTTAATTTTTCTTTATAAAAATATCAAAGAACCTTGGCATGTGCCTTATACAAACAACGTTTGGTTTTTGACCTAAAAGGAGAGGGATCGATTATTAGAGGAAGAATTGATTGGAACTATACGTGAATTATCGATTAGGCGGAACAAAAGTAAAAGCCAATTTGAATTATAACCGAATATAGTGTTATGCATTAAACTCCGCAATCATTTCCTGCCTTCAGTTGTTCCTGTCCTTTAATTTAACATTTTGCACAATTTTGCTGTGGATTTTTTGTTTCAATAATTTTTAAATGTAGTAAAGAACAAAGAAAGCGAAAATAACCGTGTCCGAATGAGAATTCGAACCAAGGACCACTCAGTCTATAGTATAAAGCACTCTTCACTAGACTACAAAGGCCGACAATTACTAAAGGTATTGAATATTAAGAAAGGTCGTATAGTTCATTAAAGAACCACCTGTCTAAATGTTTGAGCCAGAGCTGGACAGGTGCAGGGGAGATGCATTGTGCATTTTTCCTCCTCTTTATCTCTATAGCTTCTACAAAAGTCGTTGTGGAAGAAATTTAATATTTAAGCATGTTTGCCAATCAGGCAGTGTCCTGTTATGACCCCTATCATGGTACTGAGGTGGTCTCTATTAAGGGAAATTAGTTCTTTTGAACGCTTAAGAGAAAGTTTAGGTCAGATTTGGCGCGTTATGAAAATCATATCACCCTTTATTATAAAACCATTGACGCTCATAATAAATCACTGCTTTACTACCTCTTGTTTTCCATCTTCATGGAAACTATCCACAGATATACCAATTTCTAAAGTAACTCACGCATCAACAGATATGAAAGATTATAGACCCATTAGTATTCTGTCAGCTCTTTCAAAAATCTGTGAATCTATTATGGCTGGCCAAATTAATCAGTATTTAAAATCAAATAATCTCCTATCACCATACCAATCTGGCTTTCGATCCGGACATAGCTGTGCAACAGCAACGTTAAAAGTTCTTGATGATATTCGTTCATCTTATGATGCAGGTCATATTACTTTGTTATGTCTTTTGGATTTTTCTAAAGCATTTGACTCTGTGAACCATTTTGTCATAGTTAAAAAACTTAAGTGCATGTTTGGTTTTACTAGTAGTGCTTTTAAATTTATTGCCAACTATCTTAATGGAAGAAAGCAGAGAGTAAAGATTGGCAACTGTTTTTCTGATTATAACGATGTTAAAATGGGTGTGCCCCAAGGCTCAATTCTTGGGCCTTTGCTCTTTAGTATTTTTATTAATGATATTTTTAAAGTGTGCAATAACGTAAGAATGCATGGCTATGCTGATGATATTCAGTTATATACATCCAATCGCATCGGAATTGTTGAGGACTTATGTTGTAGACTAAATGAAGACCTAACTGCAATCGCAAAGTGGGCATCAGATAATGATCTCTGCCTTAATGCCAAAAAATAATATGTTCTTCCTATCTCCAGGGATAAACTTGACCACCTACAAATACCACAGATCTTTTTAAGTAATAATTGCCTACTAATGGTTGATAAAGTTAAAAGTTTAGGTTTTTATATTAACTGTAGACTTTCATCCTCTGATCATGTTAACAATATTGTTCAACGAGTTTACTACACACTTCGATGCTTGCGAATGTCTGCTAAATTTACTCCGATTGAGACAAAAAAGAGGCTTGTTGTACAATTAATACTTCCAATCATATCTTACTCAGAACTAATATACAGCAATCTTGACTCGCACTCTTCGCATAAAATTCAGGTTGCCTTTAATGATGCAGCAAGATACGTGTTTGGCCTGAGACGCTTTGACCATGTATCTGAAGAGAGTAGAAGCATTTTAGGTTGTAGTATTATAAACTACTTAAATGCGAAAAATTGTTTATTTTTGCATAAATTAATTTCCTGTAAAACTCCCGCATACCTCTATGAGAAGTTACGCTTCAGTGTTTCTACTCGAACACACAACCTTATAATACCTAAATTCAATTCCCTAAATACTAAGCGACTTTTCTTCATCAACGCCATCAAACTCTGAAATTCTTTACCTTCTAGTTTAAAATCTATTGTCAGCACGAATAAATGTAAGTCTTATGTTATGTTATACTTTTCAAACATCTAACTATCTATTACTTCTTTTTTCTAATTTTTTATTTTGTGTTCTTACTATGTTTCATCTTTGTTTTTATATTTATAAGACTGTCTATTTATTAAAATCATAAATAATATATCTATTATTTTAAGTTATTTTAAGTTGTCAAATTTTAGGTAGACAGTTGATTATACATTTAAATTTGCTGCACTATTAAAATAATAATTACATATTAAGTATTTTATGTTATTCTAAGTATTCAACTCTATGTTAACTGTTGATTATGCATAAAATTCTGTTGTACTGTTAAAAGATCTCCTGTATCTGATTGTACTAATTAATATCTAATAAATATGAAATATGAAATATGTTACACTTGCTTTCTGCTAACAACCTGATGTTGGTTTTATTGTAGGAAAGCTCATTAGTAAGGAGTTTACATGTAGTGAGTGGAATATCAAAACTTTCATTTTCTGCCGATAATTGTGCTTGTGCGAGCAAGTTCATCTGCTTTCCAGTTTCCTAGAAAATCTCTGTGTCCGGGAGTCCTGCATGAAGAAATTTTTAGTTTCTTTGCCATCTCATTCAGAGATCTGCGGCAGCTTAGAAATATTTTGTATGTTGACTATCAGATAGTATGCAGATATCCATGGATGATAACTCATTTACCTGTAGCCAAGTTATTGCTTCGTGCATTGCGGCGACTTCCACTTGGAATACATTACAGTGGTCAGGGAGCCTGTAGGCTGTATTAATGTAAGAGTTTCAGAGTAGACTCCTCTACCTGTTTTGCCATCTAATTTTGGTCCATCGGTATAGATCTCAATGGCATTTTAAGGTAAGAGGTATAACAGATCCCAATCAATTCTTGAGGGAATGGATACATCAAACTTCCTTTTAAGGGAAAGTTTTTGTGTGATGTAGTCTATGGATCTAAGTAAGGGAGGTAGAAGTTTTCTAATATGAGAATGTCCCAGCGAACCTTCTTTCCACTGGGAGGTGGTTTTGAGGAGGATGGCAGTATTAGCGGCCATATGTTTTGCTAGGATATCAAGTGGTGTAAGACGGAGTGAAGTGTGTAGTGCATCCGGTGGAGTAATTCTTAGTGCACCACTAATACACAATTGAGTAACATTTGGTTATGAACTACTGAATACATGACAATATTCGCTTTTCTGGCGGTTTATTAGCAACAGAAATTTATATAAAAATAGTAAAAGTGTTAAAGGAATCTGCTCCCTAATTTTTAACTGTCAATTGATGGGTTTTAAAGTTTAAACGAGGTCGTACTAGCGCTGATGATGAACCACGTAGTGGGAGTCTAAAAAGTGCAAAAACACCAAAAATCATTGAGAAAGTGCATGATATGGTTTCTGAAGATCAAAGTTTGACTTAGCATGAAATGGCTAATATCATAGGCATCTCAGACGAATGATTTCACTTGTAGAGTTTGCTATCTTTTTGTCGCACTACTGAATATGTTTTTGTTATTTTTTGAAGAATAAGTTTGATTTTTAAATGAAATTTTTATGTATTTTCATTTTTTTACTTATTTAACGAACCAGCAGCTTTACTTTAAAAACTAAACTTGTTTTTTATCGGATTATTAACACTTACTGAACTCAATCCATTCTAATGTGCTATCATTTTGTCGCAGCATTTTTTCATATTTTGTAAACTAACGGCACTTTTCTCAGAATGTTTAATCATTGTGCACTTAAAATACCTAACCACATGACTTATTACACCTAGAGAAATAGCTTAAACATTCAAAGTAAATTATATATTTGGGAAATGTTCAAGTGCTAACTTTTTGTCGCGGATTGTACATTAGAGTGGAACGAAGTGTATGGAAGCAAAAAATCTTCATCATCTTCAAATGCTTTTGAAAACTGCTCATCAAAACAAATTTTTGATCAGAAGATATTTGGGTTCAAAGTTCACCGAAATTTGACATTCGCCAATATCTCCGCTCCTCTATGTTAGACGTAAAATATGCTTGCAACAAAATTGTAGATCAGATAGTTACTAATCCTGAGAGATAAAAATATGTTGTTCTACAGATTTAACATGAAAAATAGTTTAAAAAAACATTATATGTATATCACAATCTGGATATTTTTATAATTTCAACTGTAACTTTGTCATTTTATAAAACAGAAATTCAAGTAATGTAGCATTGCAATCTACATCGAAAAATCACTTGAGAACAAAGAATACGCACTTGCTGCTTTTCTAGATATAGCAGGGGCATTCAATAACGTCCTTCCATGTGCAGTCACCTCGGCCTTGTCGGAACTGGGGGTGGAGGATTTTCTCGTGAGTTTCATACAACAGATGCTCTTGGGCAGGGGAGCTCAGAACTGGGGGATCCTCCACTCGTAGGTTTGTAAGCAGAGGCACTCCGCAGGGAGGAGTTTTGTCTCCACTTCTGTGATCCGTGACGGTTGACCAGCTGTTGCGTATCATGGAGGGGGAAGGCTACAAGGTTGTTGCTTATGCAGACGATAATGCAATCATTTTAACGGAAAGTTTCCCCAGACTCTCTGTCAACTCATGGAGAGAGCATTCTTAAATCTCTCGAGATGGACATCCACGTGTGGTTTAAGTGTAAACCCCGAAAAAAGAGATCTCAATTTTTTCACTAGGAAATATAAGACCCCCAACTTAGAACCTCCGCGTCTGAACGGCACGAGGTTGCTCTTTAGCGACAGCACGAAATACCTAGGAGTTATTCTGGATAAGAAGCTTATCTGGAATGTTAACATTAAGGAACGCGTTAAAAAGGCAAACATAGTACTATTTGCCTGTAAAAAAGCTATAGGTAAAAAATGGGGTTTCTACCCCAAAATAGTACGCTGGATTTATACAGCAATTGTCCGCCCCATAATGTATGACTTACTGGTATGGTGGAGGGCCCTTGATAAGGCAACCGCACTTCAGAAGTTTGCAAAGAAGCGCAGATCTTTGTATCACGGGGGCACTGTCCTCAACACCAACTAGCGCCCTCAATGTCATGCTTCACCTTCCTCCTCTCGATATCTTTGCCAGGGAATGTGCCAACACAGCAGCCCTGAGATTTAGAGAATCTGGTAATTGGATAGGTAACAACTGCGGCCACACAATTGTTCTGAACTCGTCTGCACCCGACAAAACAGACTACTGTGTGCCGTGCTTAAATCTTGAAAAGAACTATGCAGTTTTCATCCCTTCACGGCTAGACTGGGCAAACTAAATCCCCCTTAAAACCTCCGCCATACAAATCTTCACAGATGGATCCAAACTCCGTAACAAGTAGGGGGAGGTATCTACTCCCAGGATCTCGAAATCGAAGCGTCCTTTAGACTTCCTAACTATTGTAGTGTCTACCAAACGAAAATGATGGCTATTCACGAAACCACTAGGATTCTAGGTCAAAAAGACCTTGAAGAAAAAAGTATTTCCATCTTTTCAGATAGCCAAGCTGCACTGAAAGCACTGAACTCAAATATTGACAACTCTAAAACTCTCACTGAGTGCCGCAAATCTCTTACCGATATGGCAAGGCTACTCAAGATTCACCTCATATCCCGGTACCCGGACACAGGGATATCGACGGCAACAATTTGGCCGACGAATTGGCAAGGAAGGGTACGACCTCTAACACCCTCTCAAATGAGGACTTTGTTGGTATACCCATTTTCTCCTATAAACTCCAGTGCAAGAACAGATCCTTAGGTCTTGCACAAGAACGCTGGGAACGCCTTGATACATGTAGGATAACTAAGCTAACATGGCCTACCTACGACTTAAAACGCACCAACTCACTGCTTGAGTTAAGCAGGGTAAACCTGTCAAAAATAGTAGGAATCCTAACGGGTCACTGTCTGATCGGAGCGCATGCCCTTCGGTTGGGAGTTGCATCAAACGATTTCTGCAGAAGCTGCAGATGTGAGGAGGAGGTAGAAAACGTTCAGCACCTCCTCTGCAAATGTCCGGCTCTAGCTAAAAGGAGAATGGCAACTCTGGCCTTCCCTTTTTAAATGGACTTGCCGAAGTCTCATGCCTGGAAATCAAGCATATCCTTAAATTCATTATCCGCTCGAACTGGTTTGAGGAGGGAAATCTCTACTAGATTTTTAAAGAGATCATGTGGTATCACAACGGGCCTGCAGTGGCCTAAGTGTACGAGTCGTCTATCGGCTCAGCCACCATTACCTAACCTAACCTAGCATTGCAAAGGCCTATTATTGGACTTACTCATCTTAGTCATCGTGTGATTTATGAAATTCTGATGAGTTTTGAGCGAATACCATAATCGTTTGCGATAAGCCTGTTTTTTTAGTTTCTTATATCAATTTGGATTTTGAGGATATGTTTGCAAATCCAAGTATGCAGTTATATTGAATTTTTACCGGATTGCTATCTGTATTGTTTCGTCAAAAGATTCCCAATTTTTTTATTTTGTAAAATCATGTAATACAAGAACACAAAAAGTGGGTTAAAAAATAGTCCTAATGATTATTTTTAACGTAATCTGTCCAATCCAAATATGTCCATTGACCCATCTCCATTAAAAATTTACTGAATTCGATAGTTGCATTAAAAGTTCGTTCAGACACGCAGCGAGGTCTTTATTGCATATGAAAGTAAGGTCCCAAAATTTCATAACAAAACTAAACCTCTTTATATTTTTTGGGTCTTATATAATTTTTGAAAGGATTTCTGTATGATTATTGGGGCATAATTTCACTTTTTTTAGGATGTCATCGCCTTGGGAATCAACTTCGTTTGATTTTATTTCGTTATGTAACAAAGTGACTATGCTAAATATTCTCCCCCCGAATAAATTCATCATTGCCATTGGCAGCTTAAGCGGCATTCTGACTCAAGAAACCAAAGCTTAAGAGGCATTAAGCCCACTGATGCTCTTCAATATCCACAAAGTATAGTACTGTGAATAAAGCTACCACTACTGATTATATAAACCATCTCTTTTCCGAAAAAGATTGTCCTGAACTCGAATCATTAGTAAACACGTCATTCAGATCTTTTTTCACAGATCTTACATGAACAACGTCAGGGGATGCGGACTCTGTTGTAACTCAGCACAAATATCTCAGTCATAGTTTCTTTCAAGCAGAAATCTCCGCGATTGCTAAAGCAGCTATGGCAATTCACTGAAGGACATCAATCCACAGCGATCTTTGTAGTCAGCCCAGTTCTATTAAATACCTACAAACTTTTTGACATATCAAAAGCTTCTCAAGTCATCCCTGCGTTCAGTATCCGCTGGGTCTCAGCTGAGAAAACGACAAAAAGGGAAACGAAAAAATAGAAACATTTGCTTAAATAATCAAAATATTGTTAATGATATTTTACGCGGTAGTCACAAAAAGTATAAATGATAAAGCTAGAGATGATATACAAATTGCTTGAAAAGTATTGAAAGCAAAAACAAAATAAAGTTATTTTTAATGAAATTTATTTTTTCGTTAATATAATCTCTTTCAACTTCAATATAAAGGGTGTCCCAACAAGAGCACAATTTTTAAATTTTAAATAAAACACAGATATTTAAAAAAAAAATCGTGAAACTTTATTATATCGTAAAGTAGACAGAATGAGGTTATGTATGGAACAATATATCGTGCAGATGGCCGCCGCGGCATTGCTGGCATACACGCGATCTTTTAATGAAATTTTCAATGACCGTTTTGCATAAATGCTGCGGTTTTTCATTAATGCAGCGTCCAATTTCCTCTTTTAAGGCTTGAGTCGTCGTCGACTTATTCGCGTAAACCATCGACTTCAAAAAACCCCAAAGAAAAAAATCTAATGGTGTTAAATCGCACGATCTAGGCGGCCAATTCTGATCTCCAAAACGCGAAATAACACGACCCGGAAATGACTGATGCAGCAATTGAATTGTTTCTCTGGCTGTATGACATGTGGCGCCGTCTTGTTGGAACCACATGCCCTACACATTCATTTCTTCAATTCTAGGCAAGAAAAAACTGGTTATCATTTCACGATACCGAACACCATTGACTGTTTGCGCTTGACCTGCCTCATTTTCATAAAAAAAGGTCCAATGATTCCTCCAGCCCAAAAACCACACCACACAGTGACACGTTGAGGATGCATTTGCTTCTCGTGAATCACTCGAGGATTTTCCTCACCCCAAATGCGACAATTCTGCCTATTGACGAAGCCATCAAGATGGAAATGGGCCTCGTCACTGAAGATGATTTTAGCGGCAAAATCAGCATTTTCATGTTGTCTCTCCAGTACCCAATTAACGAACTCCCTTCGCTGTCCCATGGTCAGCTGGCTTCAGTTCCTGAGTCAATTGAACTTTGTATGCATGAAGATGCAAATCTTTCGTCAAAATTCGCTGCATAGTGGATTTGGAGACACCAATTTGCTGAGCTCGGTGTCGAATTGAGGTGGATGGAGTTTGAGCGACATCATCACGTACAGCTGCGACATTTTCGGTCGATCGACATGGTCGAAGGCGCGCTGTTTTCTTTACATCTCTAACAGACCCAGTTTTGGCAAATTTATCCATTAATCTCTTTACAGTTGACTCTTTTGAAGCATTATTGTGACCCCAAATTGATCGCAATTTGCGAACTGTAGCCGCAAAACTTTCACCATTTTGGTAAAACAATTTCACAATGAGAATGCGTTGTTCATTCGTGTAGCGCTCCATTTTTACTAACCTCGTACCTTCTACTAGCAAACAATAACAATTGTTCAAATGTCAAACAATGACACTTCGAATGGCGCCAAATTTAAAAATTGCGTTCTTGTTGGAACACCCTTTACTAAATGATACTCCAATAATTTTATATAATTTTTGTAATGATTTTCTTAAAGCTCTGCAAAGTACTGTTCCACACCTACAATAGCTTCTTTATTCGACGAAAAAAGCTTTCCAAGAAGAAACTCTTTCAAGTTTCTGAAGAGGTAGTGTAGTCTGTGGGAGCTAAATCTGATGAATACGATGGGTGTTCAAACAATTCGTACTTTAATTAATTCAATTTAGCTATTGCCAAAACATTTGTGGGTACACGTGCATTTTCTTGATGAAAAATGGTTTTTTTCTTCTTTAAGGAATGTCTTCTTTAAATTTTTTGTTAGCTCATTCAAAAGGTTGCAATAATATTCAGAGTTAATTTTTTTACCTTTCTCAAGATAATCAATCAACAAAATTCTGCAAAAGATTGCATCCCAAAACACTAATTCCATAACTTTTTTGCCGCTCGTTCTGACTTCATATGTTTTGGAGGTGAAGAATCAGCTTTAGTCAACTGTAAACGTTCTTGTTTCAGTTTAGGATCTCGGTTGTATTTCTAAGTCTCATAAATAGTTTTAAAATATGTTTTATTCTTCTTAAAATGCTTCAAATTAAGCTGAGAAATTTATTTTAAAATCTTATTAAAACTTTGAGCATTTTTTATTAGGCAATTCACATAATTTTAAGAAGATTCTCATTGTTTTTTTAAGAAAACTTTTAAAAACGGTAGGAAAATCTTATCAAAAGTTTCTTAATTTTTAAATAGAAATCTTAAAGATTTAATAGGATTTATTTTTTAATATTAAATAGGAAATCTTATTGATTTAATAAGATCTTTCCAAGAGAAAATCTTATTAAAATTTTACAACTACTTTAAAAAATTTTTTAATAAGATTTTCTCTATGGAATTAAAAAGATCTCTCTATGGAAAATTCTTATTATTTGCCAGTATTAAAACCTTAATAAAAAACCTTAATTAGGTGATTTTATTGATTTTATGTGGTGGTTTTTGGCTCTGTGTAGTATTCTTCGTCTAGTCTAACAACGAAATTTTTAAGACTTGGTACTATCAGTCAGTGACAGAACAAAATATTCAGTAAATTTGTGCTTAAAGTGCCCTGAAGACGGGTCTAGGGTTAAAACACCAAAAATCTATTAGAGTAGACGCTCAGAAGATGTTACTGAATGATAAAAAAGTGACCTTAAACAAAACACGACCTCAATTTTATTAGAACAGAATTGCTTTTTCATCACTATAATCCAATAGCGTTCCTGTGATAATGAAATTATGGAAATATGAAATTAATCAGTCTATTAATAACTAAATGGTTAAAAAAATGGAGTTTAATGAGAATGTTAAAAAGGAAATCCTTAAGACTAAGCATATTTTGAGCTCTTTTTTTGGAAAAACAAATCATTCTGAAAAGCAATTTTATTGATTTTTGAGAAACGTTGAACTAAGTGCCTAAACTCAAAAGGAGACTGTGCTAGAGATCAGCTTAGTCAAAAATTCCTTAAATAATAAGAAAATTATTTTGGTACATAAGAAACTAACGTATCAAAAACGATGTTAAAATATTTAGGATCAAAGATGAAGCCGCTCGCATTAGCCAAAACTTTTTGAGAAAATCACAAAATTCTCTCAAGAACATTGAACTGAACAAGTATATACTTCGCTTAAGAAAGAACGACTTTCCTGATTAAGAAATAGAACAGGACTGCTTTGTCCCTTTATGGTAAGATCCAATAAATAGTGAAATAATACAAAAACAGCAGGGCAGAAATTGTGCAATAAAATCAGCTAGTGATTTTTTCCTTTTCATATTGAAAAACTTTGTTGTTGTTGTTGTTTCTTTGGAAAAATTCGTTAGAACAATTAATTGTTCTAACTTTGACCTTAAGCTCAATAAACGATTTTAAACTATCAAACAACTAGAATTTGTATTTAAAATCAAGTATGATTTAAACTATCAAACATTTAGAATTTGTATTTAAATCATGTAAAGTCAACATAATAATACAAAAACTTAATTTGTAATTATTCAAATAGTAGTGTTTCAGTCTGTATTTTCACACAAAATTTATCACAAAAGGACCTGAAAAATTGTATCAAGTTTTTATATTGACCACATCTACGTACCAATTCCGATCCATACTGGTATATGCCGACGACTTCCTAAATAGCTTACAAATATTACAGTTATCACATTTCCAATTTCATAGCTAGATGCTATTAGTCCTGAATAGCTTGATGGAATCTCGAAGCGTTTTTCAATTGTTGTTATCACCGAATTAATATAACCCGAGCTTAGCGCTTGTTGCAGGGTGACTAGCATCGATAGCAGGAGGACGAATATTTTTATTCTGGCAAATTTTTGCACACCTCTCGGCCGACAGCCGAGAATACCGCAGTCGCGTGACTGCAGATCATCGTCATCCAGAACATTGTTGTTGTTATTCACTGCACTGTGTGCGTGCGTAACATTGTGGGCGTGTGTAGCCCCGCCCACGGCAGACGGCTGTCGACTGTGACACTTGATGACGGTATCATTGGTGGCAGGCACAACGGCGCCCTGATAGTTGCGTACATTGCACGATAGCACTGTGGTCGCTGTCGTCGAACCTGCATTGTTTGCATCCTGTGTTGCATCGATGCTGCTGTCATCGCCACTGTTGGCTTCCGAATAGAGACCCGTCATTTGATACATTGACTCCTGCCGCCTGAAAACATAAACAGAAAACTTATCTAAGTAAACAAATCAAAGAACATGCTTATCGTTAAAAATACACTTTCGTTCACTGTTAACCTGAAAGTAGCGGCTCGCTTACATAAATTGGCTAGCGCTGTTAAACGCATTCGTGAGGAATTTTAATTTGTATAGTAATTTATTCAACATTTTTGATAGAATTTTAGAAGTTTAATCAAAATATTATGAACTGACAATTTGGACGCAAAACTAGAATTTTTCATTTATAAATGTTGCTTTTGAAACAGTTTATTTTAAAATTATACCAAACGGGAATTTATTCTTTGAGTTAGTGAATCTTAAATCTAGAATGACTATCATTAACAGATATCTATTAGTATCTTTTGAGAAATTCTATTGTTATTTGTGAAAACATTTCTATCATACATTTTGGCTAGCCAAAATACTTGCCATACCCTGAAATCAAACATGTTAAATTCCAATTAGAATTAGCAATTGATGCAATTAGTTTATATTGTCTAATTCATCAAGCAATTAGAATTATTTCAACTAATTCCCATTAGATAATTGAAATTTTTATTCCAATGGTAAAACTAATTGCAATTAGTTGCCATTAGCAAAAAAAATTGGTTTACCTTTACAATTAGGAATCTAATTGACTTGTGCTAATGCAATTAGATATTCAATTAGCTCGAATTAGAATCAATTATTTTGATATTTTCAAAAAAAAAAAATAAAACAAAAATATTCATAATATGAATTTCTCACATATATATATTACTTATGTACATAATATGTACTACATATATTACATACATGCACACCTATTTAACGTACGTACTAACTGTTTAATAACTAGAATGACCGGGTATATTCGCTTTCAGCAATACGAGCTTTTCAAAAGAAAAGTCCGTCAAGCGACCCCGCCTTGGACTATTAATAATGCCCGCAAAGGAAAATAGTCGCTCCACAGGGCCTGAAGACGTAAGCGGTGTGTTGCAAAACAGTGCTATTTCCTTTAATGTAGGATATTTGGACCATATATTGGAAGTTTTATCATTATCATTCAAATATTGATGCATCAAATTCGAAATAAAATGCAGGCTTTCACCCTCCTCTGTCAATTTTGACAATGAAGCAGTACTTTCTTCTGAAAAAATGTAATCTGATTTACTGATTTGAATATTTTTGTTTTCTTTTTTTTTGAAAATATCAAAATAATTGATTCTAATTCGAGCTAATTGAATATTTAATTGCATTAGCACAAGTCAATTAGATTCCTAATTGTAACGGTAAACAAATTTTTTTTGCTAATGGCAACTAATTGCAATTAGTTTTACCATTGGAATAAAAATTTCAATTATCTAATGGGAATTAGTTGAACTAATTCTAATTGTTTAATGAATTAGAGAATTTCACAAAAGAAGGTTAATTAGCAATCATTAGCATTATCTAATCATTATTTAACATCTTTGCCTGAAATAAATGTAGACATATAGATAGATTTTATAAATATTTACTATACCTTTTTGCGCCCTCTAGAATTCAAGATGCATTCTGTCAAGAAATTACAGGAAATAAATAATTTAAAAAGCCTTCTGACTGAAAACTTGTGCTTCGAAGTTGTAGTTTGAGTTTTGGAAAGAGAACAAAGTCGGACGTAATCAAATCTCGGTGGTTGTTCCATGGTATTTGTTGAAGTTTTTCCCGAAACTCGTTCACAATGATAGGCTTGTGAGAGGGTGCGTTATCGCAGTGCAAAATTATACCTAACTTATTATCTATATATATAAAATGGAATGAGTGTTTGTTTATTTGCTTGTTTGTACCTTAGAGGAGACCAAACCTCTGGACCGATTTTCCTGAAATTTTCGCAGCATTTAAATGGGACTCTGGCATGATTAATAGGGTACTTTTTTTGACCACGCCCACTTTTACGACCACTTTTTTAAAATTATGTAATTGCTCCCATATAGTTTTTATAGATTTACTTCAAATTGTATACACATTATAATCCAGGCGAGGTAGAAATAAACATTTCTTACGCCACGCCCCCTTTAACGCCCCTTTTCATGCCAAATTTAAGTTTTAAACTTTTTGTTCTCTGTACAAATTTGTTCCTTCCAACGGATTATTTTTTATTTGGAAGTATATTGCTCTTAATACTGTTAACGTCGCCATATTACTATGAACCACGCCCACTTCACCACCCCCTTTTTTAATTCAGATACTTACTTATACCACTAACAATGTTTGCTATACAAAATACTTTTTTGTAATATGTATTTACCTAAAGTTTTATATACTTTTTATCTACAGGTAAGGTAGCCATAGATTTTTTTATTACCAAATCCCCCTTTTTCGCCCCATTTTACTTTAATTATAATTAATTTGCTTTCAATCTATATATATAAAAATGAATGTCTGTCCGTCTGTTTGTTTGTTTGTTTGTGCTTTATAGGAGGCCAAACTTTTGGACCGTTCTTCCTGAAACTTTCACAGCATTTTACTATGACTCTGGAAAGAATAATAGGCTATATGAAGTTTTTATTAGACAAAGGGGCGTGGCACTGCCCATATAACCCAAAAATTTAAATCGCCATATTTTGGGCATTTTTTGACCTACGTTGATGCTATTTGGTACATATGGTATTGGCATAATTAGGAATACGTACCAGGAGAAAAGTGGGTGGGACCACGCCCCTTTTTAGGAAAATTAAAAATCGCAATATAGTCTTAACTACTGGACCGATCGTCATTAAATTTTCACAATAGGATATTCTTACGAAATAATAAATTCTTGACTATATAAAGTTGTGAGTGGACGAAGGGGCGTGGCCTCGCCCATATAACCCAAAATTTAAAATCGTCATATCTTGCGCATTTTTTGACCAACGGCGGCAGTATTTGCTATATATGGTATTGGCATGAATAGAAATACGTACCAAAAGAAAAGTGGGCGGAGCACGCCCCTTTGTTTGTGATATATTGGAGGCTGGACCTGATAACCGATCTTAAATTTTCACAGCGTTCAGCTTTGACTCAGGAATACTTATTACATGATAATATTTTCCGACCATGCACACTTCTGCACCTACTTTTTTACTACGTTTATTAACGGCTTTACCACAAATTTAGAAAACATATTAATTAAAATAGTGGGGTAGCCCCATTCTCTTTCTTCCACCACTGGATTCAGTGCTGAATTCTAATTGGCTTACAACAAAAAAAGAGGCGAAGCATTGCAATAATTAAATAAAATAAATAAATTTTTGTAAATATATAAATACTTTTAATTTTATTTTATACGAGGGGGTAGCGAAGCACACCGGGTTCAGCTCGTACTTTATATAATAGAGAAAATTAGTTTTCTTTCCACAAATCTATTTTGTGTGGAATATCTCAAACACTCAGAGACTCATTATCGAGAACTTAGTGACAAAATTAATTTTGACGATACCTTTAAGCGAGATATTTTAATTATTAATTATTTGATACTTTCTTGACAGAATCTAAAGCAGTACAAATAACACCAATAGATCGTACAATAAGAGTGCGGCATCTACTTATTTCAGTATTCTGAAATAAACGAGTTACAGTAATTTATCTAAAAACCACTGAGTAGCGTTTGGATGATTATAAATAATTGGTTCTTCAAGATAGTAAAATCCAGTTTGTTTTAAAACTTAATGATATTTTAGCGATTTTATTAAAATTGCAAAAACTTTGAATCAAACACTGCAGTTGCCGCTTTTCTGATTGTTTTTTCTATAAATTTAAATTATCATATTTGTGTTGATATGACATTTCAGGCTAAAATATTAAGCAATTGAGCAAAAAAAAAACCGCAATTTTTATTTTATTTTCTTGAAGATGAAAGATAGATGATTAAGAAAAAACAATAAAACGATTTTGATTTTCATGCTAGACGCCACACTCTTCTTCATGAACGCAGTATATACGGGGTATTCCACGCCAAATCGGACGGTTTTAAAAATTTTTATTTTTGATTTCCCTCATTTTTGATATCTTTGAGCACTCATCGAAAAACCTTCCCTCCTAAATTTTGGGATTTTTTTTATCATCCGTTCCAAAGGTATCGAATTTTGAAAAAAAACAGCTCTTTTCGCGGTTTTTTTGCCCGCAACTTTTTTAAAACAGAGGAAATGACAATAAGCAATGTTGCTTTTGTACTAAAAACAAAAAAGGGGCATTTTATTTTTTAATGGCACAACTAATTTACATTTATTTTCAAGATTTTAGAATTGTTTTAAAGAAAATATTCGAAAATATTCAATTTTATTAACCCTACAGTAAAAAACAGCATACACAAAAATTTATCAAAAGAGAGAAATACACGAAATTTAATATAATAAAAATATATATTTTTAAATTTTCAAAAATCGAAAAAATAGTAGTTATCAAAGGCCCACTATCATACCGGTCTTAAAAGTTGTGCAATAGTAGTAGTTTGCTGTAAAAAATTTTAAAGAAAATCAAAATACGAAATCACTTTAGAAAATGCAATCTAAATTGAAAAATCGAAAATTACGGATTAATACACTTTAAACTATTTTTTAGAAATTTCTTTCGAAAATTGAATTGAAAAACAAAACTTTTATGTTAAACGATAATTTTCATTTAAATGAGTTTGGCTGAAATGTCGGCATAAATGTAGTTAGATGAAAAGGCTGAAATTTCAAAATATTGTTTAATACAGGGTATCATTTTTTGCGTAGATTATAATGGTGTTCCGGAAATCCCGCTCCCCTCCCTCATTCGACCGGTAGAGGGGTTTTAAGTTAAGAACAATGTGTATCTTAAATTTGTCATAATTTTTAACCCTCTAACTCCCAGGTCCGACTATAGGCAGGGTTCACGCCGAATGCTATAAAACCGTAGTCTGTGAAAATTTTTCAAATGGTTTCCTGCAGAGTCTAGACGAATCTTCAAGCTATATTTGAATTTTTCTCGCTTGGAGCTAGCATGCTCTGCTTGACAATTACGTCAATTTGAATTGAGTTTTTATCATTTTTTTACGAATTTATTTAATTTTTATATTGAAGTGAAAAAAAAGATACTAGTGAGTAAGAAGTTTTTTTTTCTTTTAATTGAGATTAAAAAAAATATGTAAAACAAAATGCAAAGTGTTTAAAAACCGTTAACATTTTCAGCTGTAGTTGACATTTTCACCTGAAAAAAATGAACGAAGTACTTAAATGAAAAACATTCTTCAGATTCGTTTTTCTCGTCCCCAAATTAGTATAATCTGATTTTGAGTTAAAAAAAAAAAATGTGGCATTAGATGGTTTAATTATTTTTATGTTACTGGTACTATAAAAATGTATTTTTTTAGACTCCTTGCATATTTCGTAAAATATCTAGTGTCCGGCAGAATATTCGGCTTCGGTGTTCGGCATAATCGGCCGATTTTTTATTCTTCGGCCCAAAGTAGCCGAATAATTGCCGAATATTTTTGTTTTCTTAAGCAAATCTTTGCAATGCGAATATATTTCATTATTGGCATTCCTCTAACTTTTCCAATATTACTTTTTCAATTTGAATGCGTTGAGCAAACAGATGTTCTCGAGTGTTTTTTAGCTATAAAGTCAAATGCTGTTGGTTTCGACAATATTCATCCTGTATTTCTCAAGGCCCTACTCCCAAAATTACTACCTTTTGTAACACACATTTTTAATTTTATTCTCACTACTTCTATATATCCTTCCACTTGGAAACAGGCAAAAATAATACCGATTCCAAAAACGTGCAACGAATACCGTCCTATAGCCATTTTGTCGTATGTATCAAAAGTTCTAGAGCTAATAATTTATAGACAAATGTGTAAGTTCATTTATAAAAATCATTTAATAGACGAATGTCAATCTGGATTCCGAGTTAAGCGAAGCTGTGTAACAGCACTAGTTGATGTTGTTGAAGACCTTAGAGTAGGTATTGATAAGAACAAAATTAACTTTCTAGTGCTCTTAGACCACTCAAAAGCCTTTGATACGGTGGATCATTCTGTGTTGTATAATAAGCTCGTGAATCTGTTTCATTTTTCCCCGACTGCTGCTAATTTGATATCATCCTATCTATCCAACAGAACACAAGCAGTTTGTTCAAATGGCATTGTATCAAAATTCCTGCCAAATGACAGAGGTGTTTCTCAGGGTTCTGTGTTAGGTCCTCTGCTCTTCTTTGTATACATTACTAGGAAGCCGGTTTATCTGTACAACAGACTCGGGTTTGCAAGATCACGAAGATCAAACGTTATTATACAAATGCGTCATTCTTGTCTGGCATCGGAAAGACAATTTTTTGTGTATTCAATCCATCTTTGGAACGCTCTACCAACTGATCTAAGAACAATTACCAATGCTGTGCAATTTAAATTTTGATTGAATATTTTTTTCTCCTCATTGCAATAATTGTAAATTTTCAGTTTTTACACAAGCAGAATTGTAATTTAAGCTATCAAGCAATACTTATATTCGAATTTAAATTCAAACATTACTGTTTTATATAAGCTTTATTATTAAGTTTTTTTATTAGTAACTTGTATAATTAACCCTGTTATCACAAATACTGATGAAATTAGAGGCTAGTGCTTTAATTATAAGACTTGTTGCATTAGTATGTCAATTAAATATATAAATAAATAAATAAATAAATAAATAAATAAATAAATAAATAAATAAATAAATAAATAAATAAATAAATAAAAAAAAAAATATATGTACCAAAATAATCGCCATTACATCGTCCTTACGTCGGGTTACGCCCAAGTTAAAACGCGTTTTGCTTTATCTCTTGTAGTTTAGGAGATAGCCGTTTGAAAATAAGTTTGAATTTTTAAGCTAGCAAAACTTAAACTATATTATAAGCGTCGAACAAAGCTTAAAACTTTATTTTGGCAATGAATTAAGCTTGTTTTATCAATATCTAGCCTTGTTTTTGACTTATCGACAAAAAATTGTTTATCCAAATTAAGCTTATTAACCTATAGTGGAATTCCTAAAAATTAAACGATAATAATCGTTGTCGTTATCG
This sequence comes from Dichetophora obliterata, assembly GCA_963920525.1. Classification (NCBI taxonomy): domain Eukaryota; kingdom Metazoa; phylum Arthropoda; class Insecta; order Diptera; family Sciomyzidae; genus Dichetophora; species Dichetophora obliterata. The sequence continues at coordinate 74,709,068 of OY986436.1, forward strand.
GCCATTGTGCGTGCCACGTTCATAGAAAACGACAGTTTTCGCTTATTAACGATATCGAAAATCGTCGTTAACGCGTTTGGGAATTCCACTACTAGTTAACTAGTAAGATGTATTTAGAGTTTTTCATATTTATATATGTTTTCCAACATAACTCCCAAACTATACATCAAACAAATACTTCTTATGCACCAAAATGTTTGTCATTACTTTAGACAAAACTGCATCCTTTGAAAAAAAATCGTAACTAAAATTTTATTTTGATGTCCCTTTTGGTGAATTATTTTTTTTGCTACATATCCCATTTTTAAGATTTTCTGATATTGTAGATTTTTTTTTTGGAGTTTGCAAATTGAAATAATAAAGTTTTTAAAAAAATATTAGATGTTTTTAAGTAAGTTTGATCTGATAATATTATACATCATTAGAAAGGCTATAAATAATTCCCTATAGTGCCAATAATATTAATATCCGTATAATAATGTAAGAATTTTAGCTAATTTAAAAGACATTTTGTTTTATTTTTACGATAAAATGGGCCCATGTCTCCGGCCAAAGCGGGGGGGAGAGCGGGTTTTTTTAACACCATTATAATCTTCGTAAAAAATGCTTCCTTGTACTTAAAAACATTTTAAAATCCAGTTATTTCATTAAAATACATTTGAACCTTTTTTAAACGCCAGTAAAAATGAATGGGTTTAAATATGGGCTCACAATTTTTCCGTTCATTTCGCACAAAAATTTTTTATCTTGGTATTACTTTTTGTTATTTAGAAAATATTTTTTAAAGAGTACTTTTTACTTTTCTCCGAAACAACCCTGAACCAGCCAAGCAACGAATTCTACATACGTACCACAATCAATCGTGACAACAACGTATTGCTGTGAACCATAATATTGTCTACTCGTCAGAAGACACAGCAGTTTATTGCTGTGAACCGTAATAGGCCTATTAGTGTAGTTGGTGAATAACAATAAATGTTTAATTTTTAAAATTGAATGAATTTCCTTAATTTTATATTTAATTATGCCACGCGTTATGTTTATGGTCTTAAAAAATATGATCGTTTTTCCAGTTTCCGAAATGCAATACTTGGTTGTGATATGATTGCTTATCTCAAGGCGACAAACTGCATTTATCTTCAGAAGTTAATCTATAATAAAACACCAAGGTATTTGTATGATAAACTCCAGTTTGGTACGTCTAGAAGAAGCCATGTCCTGATAGTTCCGAGGCATTTTTTGCTAAACAGTTCCCACTTGTTTTTCATCAACGCCAGTAGGTTGTGGAATGGTCTGCCACGAAGTCTTAGGGAGGTCAGTAGGAGAGCCACTTTTAGGCAATCAGTACTATCCTTCTTTTCTGCTCCTTAGATTACTTCTTTTCTACTCCTTTTTCTCATATTTCTGTTTTATTTTTCATTTACTCTTTAAGAAAACATTTTAATTTAAATATTGTGTTAATTTAAGTTACTTTTTTTCTAAATTTGTGTATTATTTTTAATTAATATCATTAATTTGTTTTACTTAATAATCTTAAGTTGATTTGAGTTGTTATTATTTCTTACTGTTTAGCTATATTTATAGTACAATATAGTTAAACAGTAAGAAATAATAACAACAACAAGAGTTTGTTCTTATTGTACTTATGCTTGCTTCTTTAAATAAATAAATAAAAAAAAATAAATAAATAAATAAATAAATAAATAAATATATAGTTCAAGTGTGGCAAACAAATCTGACAAAATAAACATTTTAATAAAACAATACAAACTGAAAAATTTAGTTTTCAGTTAAAAACCTAAAATACTTTGCTGTAATGCTTAGTGTCAAATTGACACTAAACGTGTTTTACGTTCCAAAAAACAAATGCGTTTGAAGTTTAAATAACAAGTAGATTCTTTTTGAAAACACCGTAAAATCTCATTAGAGCATTTGTCAAAGGGAATGAAAAAATTCAGTTCTATGTTCTTATATCCAAGGTCTCCAGTACGAAAGTTGTCCAAAATGCAATTCGAGGGACGCCAAAATTGGTTCAGACAAAAAAAAAAGTATGCCAATCAAATGCATTTCTTATATATAATTTTTTTTGTGCCGAAATCGGGGGAAATTTTTCCTAGAAAAGTCGATACAGTCGCCCATATAGGATTTCGTTTTAAAATATTACTGCCAGACATTGGAAGAGAGAGTCTAACCAATTTTTGACACTTGGCCAATAGGTTTCCACGCTTTCTGTATTAGTGACCAGAATGCATCAACGTGCCGAATATTTTTGTTCTGATAACGGCAATTTACTTATATGACATATAATATTTCTGATCAATTTATTAAAATTCGGGGAGAGTTAAGTTTTCAACTATTTTGATGTAAGTGTCCTTACTTAGGTTCTAGCTTAAAATTTTTTCGTGGTTTTTAAAAATTTTTGTACTGCAGCCAGTGCTGGCTTCACCATATGGCCCACGGCGGAAAATTTTGAAAAAGAATTATTAAAAAATTATTAAAATATCTATTATTATAGTTTTTCCAATCATCTTTAGTTTCTTTGTTGCTTGGATGAAGGGCCCAGTCTGGTTACACAGTCCGAAAAACATGAAATTTTCATGATTTGTTTTTGGAAAAAGTAAAAAATATAGGGACTCAAAACTTTTTAGATACGTTTATAGTACTTTGAAGAAGGTTGTATACAATTTTTAGATGCTAAAGCTGGATACGTGGCGACGTGGGTCAGTGCTCAAAATCCGAGCCGAGGTGGCGACCTTTCCTAAGGACGCAAAAATCATCTAAAACAAAAAATCAAAAGATTTTCCTCTTCAAAATGAGTTTGACTATGGAATAGACCACTTTAAATGAAATTGATTAAAAAATAATAAAATGGCGGTGTTTGAAATACTTTTTTGTAGATACAAAATCCAAAATGCAATGTATCGTTGAGATAATGGTCCATTCCGTGGACAATTTAATTACGATAAATTACCTTATTCGATCAAGTCGTTTCAATGTAATTACTTAACAAACAGACGCACTAAAGTTTTTAAATCAGGGACCGAAAATATTGATTATTTCTTCAATTTTAATAAAAAAACTCAGCATGTTCTACTTGTCGCAGAACACTTTTGAGTATGCCAAATGGTTGTGATTTGCAGTGCCTTTTTCAATCATGAATGATTTTTATTTTGGAAGCTTTACAAAATAATTCAAAATAATTATTATAAACAGATTTTTTTTATAAACGATTTTGCTAAAAGATAAAAATCGTTTTATGATTCCTAATTATTTGCTCAGAAATCAAAATTATTTTGTGATTTTAATGTTTTTGCTCAGATATAAAAATGTGCATGTACAAACAATAACTAATTTTTTATCATGAACTAAGGGGGTATGCTTTTTTTAAGACCGTAAAAATTTGTTCATTAATTGAATTGTTAAGTGATCTACCATTTTAACACTTTTTTAATTTAAACCGGTCTAATGTACATATCATTATTAATTTCAATTTTAGTATTTTTATTTTTAACGTATTCATTAAATGAGTGTTCAATGAAGTTAAGCAAATAAAAATAGTTTAAAAAGTAATCAATGCACAAAGAAAGCGTAGAATTAAATGTATTCGAAAAAAATAATTAGTCTTAATACCAAATAGCATGATATTAAGGGGTATGACAGTGTAAGCCTCTGCATTTTAGGTGTTTTTTTGTTAATTTTATAAAAAGAAATCAGCTTGATGGATTCATATCCAAAATATGTGATGTCCATACAAAAATGTGAGTAAGAAGTTTAATAAAAAATACAAACAAAAGTTATTTATGTGCGCTCAGTATCGAAATTTACTTATAACTAAGAGCGCATATATCGAAGCTAGCGTCTTGAAATGTGAAAAAAAGTTGATGTTCGGAGACCTACAGCCCTATTCTGGCAGCTTAACTAAGCTTACCACATTAACGAAATAGTTAATATTGACAATTTGTTAAGGTTTCGTATTCTGTTGCAAATTTAAAAGCTCTTTTCCTTACAATTTTGTTAATGACAGAAAGAGTCTTAACAACGAATGAAATTTATGTGCTTAGATAGAAAAGTGTTGTGCAAATAATAAAATGAGCACAAATTATAATAAGGGTATTCATTTCACTGCTGAAATTTCCGAAATACTGAAATTTACGAAAACTTCAGTGCAATTGTTGTTGTTTTGGTTTTTCGAAGTTTGCTTAAATTTAATCACCTATTGAGTTGATGAAAAATAATCGTCGGAAATTTGCGAAGAAAAATGTGTTCAGTAACCATAAGCAAATCTGTTTCATGAGTGTGAGTCATTGTGAATATGATAATTTTGACAAAAAGAAGAGCATTCTGTCAAATCCCGCCTAAAAGCTGATGCAATGTCTGCAAGCAAGAACAAAATTATCATTAATTCTATTGTAGCTGAGTGGCATTCGATTAATATATATGTGTATTATTCTGTGTTTAACAAAATATGAACACAATTATTTGGTAACAAGCGCACTAACGAAATGAAGCAATGGCGATTTTAAGTTTGACAGATGTACATATGTGAAAAAAATGAAACATTACAAATAGGTCGCTCACTGCAACTCGTCGGAAATTTCCGAATTCTGAAATTTCAGCATTGAAGTGAATACCCCTATTATAATATTGAGTTTAAATTCATTAAACTGAAAAATGGAAGAATTTTTACTTATTTTAAGTGTTGATAATGAAATCTTTCATCAGCCGTGCAAGTTTTTCAAGCGCTTGCAAAGTCACAAGCAGCACTCGAAGCATCTGTTCATATCGTGCATCTTTTCTTTCAATAGGCATGTCGATTTTCACCATGCATGGTGAAATTTAAAAGCTTTTTAAGCTTTTATGTTGCAAATGATTTTTAAGAATACTAGCATTTACATAACATAACAATCAGCTTAACAAGAGCCCCTTAATTATTTCTTGTTAAGCTAACAACCAGAATAGGGCTGCTAATCTATACTTATAATAAAACTGCAAAAAAATCTGAACATTGAATATTTTTTCGAAATTCTTTTTGCACTGAACATTTGCACAAAAATGTTATTTTAAAAAATATTGTTACAACTTGTTTTATTGTTAAAAAATATAATTTTAAAAAATACTGTCTGTCTGAACGCGCAGCACGTGAAAACTACTGGATGGATTTTCTTCCAACTTTACATGTAGGTTCCTTACGTTCCTGTTTGGGACATATGCTACTTTTTATCAGCACAAAAAGGACTCTCTTCAAAATAATGGTTCTTTTGTAAAATAGTGGTAATTAAAAACACTGAAAAGTGAGTTAAAAAATAGAGATACGTTTAAATAATCTATGAAAGAGTTTTTGGTAATTAACAGGACTACAAACACTACCTGGACAGTTTTCGTTTATCTCTAATGAGTACCCTACAATATGCATTTTCTTACCCAACTAACTTTTTCAATTTTCTTAAGGATAATAAAATAAAAAATTTCGTTTGTTTGACACCAATAATATTGTCATATCTTGAAAACTGTAGAAAATCTTAGTACAATGAGTTTTTTAAAGTTTTGATTTTCGACACGAATAGCTTCTTTGTGTTTTAATATATTTCATTCAATCTTCTTTTGTCGAAAAGTTCAATTAAATTACTTGCAAAAAATTACTGCAACAGTTCCGTTAGCTAAGGATTTATATATTTAATATTTTTTTTTTAAAAAAAGTCCAAAAAATTACTTTTCTTCCAAAAAATGGTGCAAAAGTTGTTGTTGTTGTGAAAATAATAAAACCGAAAATTGCAATTTTTATACTCTTTCATATGACGTATCACTTTTATGCAAAAAATATTGTAGTTTGACACAAAATTGGTTTTTCCCCTATGATTTTTGTTACGAAACCAATTTTTTTTAAAATGTTGTTTTTATAATTTTCAAAAAGAACCTATGTTTATCGTAATAAACGCAGATAAATTTGTTCCAGTATTTAGCGTATACTTGCACCATATTTCGTAAATCTTAGGTTCTTGCCAATGCAAGTAATTTTTTTAACTGCACAGTTGAAACTTTTTCTTAAATATGAGTTGTGTTCAAATATGGATTATCATTTGCTTCATTTTTCGAAATAGTATTAAAATTAACTGCTAGGTGATGGAACTGTAAACATAACTTTGTGGCAACGCGGTAAGCCACCTACGAATCACTTTCCACGATAAGAGATTGACGTTTAAAACAATTTGGCAACACTGCTCTTTGACTTTTTATTATTCTTATTCTTACTTTGTTCTCTTTACGTTCAACTTATCTTATTAGATGTATTTAATGATATTAATATATTAAAGTGTTAATTAAACATAAAGTCTATTTATTAACACTAAAGTGGTGACCCCGACTCCAGCCAAAAGGCTGATATTACAAAATACATCTTTAAATAATAAGCAACAACAATTGGGCATACGCAAAGTAGCAGGCCAGCGAAGCGTCAAATTCTTGCGAAACATTGCGAACATTGCAACACAAACACACTTTCTTTCTAGGAAGAGAAAAGGTGATGCAAAACGGCCGTTACGATCGTATCAAGAGAGATACAGAGCGATAATTTCGACTTAGTGACGTCAATAACGACACCGACAAATTTGACTGGGTCACTATACATCTCAAGCACGACGTTATACTCTGCGTAGAAGATCTTGTCACGCATCCACCTACTGAGAATCGATATTCAAACTCGATTTGCATGTTGTCAGCACAGCCAAATACACCAACCTCGACAACAGCTACAGTAAATGCAATTTCGAATGACAACATGTCACTTTCTGAGATTTCAGCTACCATTCAGGCACTGTCTGTTACCGTCAAAAAAATTCAAGGTGAGCTTAAAAATTTAAAACAGAGTTCTAAACAGAGGTCTCCTTCCAGAGGTCGTTCGACTAAGCACAACTCATTTGAAGCCAGTAATGCCCCAGAATCGAATCTGTGTTATTATCATATTAAATTTGGCGATAAGGCACGCACTTGTCGTCCAAATTGCGTTCATTTCAAGACGTCAAACTAGAACGGCTGCCGTCAGTCACGCTGGTTGGCGGCAGCGACAACATAACCAGCTCCAATTCAAACCAAAATATCGATACCCTTCATGAAACACGACTTCATATCTACGATCGCCGCAATCGCTTGCAATTTCTTGTTGACTCCGGCTCAGTGGTTTCTGTCATTCCACGCGACATGGTGAAAATGCAAGTCAAAACCGATGTACTTCAACTATATGCGGCAAATCAAGCAATTATTCAGACTTACGGCGACCACGTGCTGAAACTGGATTTAGGGCTTCGACGAGTATTCAATTGGTCATAGGACTGCTACGATAAGTCATTTATCGTAGCAATAATTGGTGCGGATTTTCTCACTAAGTTTAATATATTGTTAGACTTAAAACAGCATTGCCTTATCGATACAGCCACTGGCCCTACCACTCGCGGCAATCTTGCAGACACCACCGAATTCGCCGTTTTGACGGTTAACAACGCCAACGATTTCAGAGGGTTGCTGACTCAGTTTGTAGACGTTATGAAATCAACCGACAATTTCAACGACAATGGCATTTGTTCCCATAACGTTGAGCACCACATCGAAACACGAGGCATTCCTATTGCCGATCGCGCGCACTGCATATGGTGGCCAAAAAAACTGGAGGTTGGCGCGCTTGCGGTGATTACCGTAAGTTAAATGCAATGACAGTTCCTGATCGCTATCCGATTTCTCATATCCACGATTTCTCAGAAAAGCTGCATGGAAAACAAAGTTTTTCCACAATAGATTTAGTTCGCGCATATTATCAAATTCCGATGGCAAAAGATGATATTGAAAAAACCGCCGTATGTACACCGTTTGGATTATTTGAGTTTTTATACATGCCATTTGGTTTAAAGAACGCCACACAAACTTTTCAGCGTTTTATGAACAGTATTTATAAAGGAATCGATTTTGTTTACATATACATAGACGACATTCTCGTCATGTCCACCTCAGCAGACGAGCATGAAGAACATCTTCGCACCGTCTCTTCGATACTGCGACAACATGGTTTGACTATTAATGCAAATAAGTGCCAATTTGGGAAGCAGGAATTAGTTTTCCTCAGTTATGTTATCAATGGCGATGGATTACGTCCACCTATGGAACGCATAGAAGCCGCATAGAAGCTTAGTCGACGCAACGTTACTCGCACATCCTGCTCCTGATGCAAAACTGGCTTTGGTATGCGACGCTTCGAATTTCGCAATTGGGGCAGCATTAAAGCAATATGCCAATGACGTTTGGCACCCACTTGAATTTTTCTCGAGAAAATTAAGCAAAACTGAAAGAAATTATTCAACGTATGATAGGGAGCTCCTAGCTATATACGACGCCATACGCTACTTCAAACATATGCTAGAGGCTCGAGTTTTCGTCATCAAAACGGACCACAAACCGCTCATACATGCCTTCACACAAAAAGCTGAAAAAGCATCACCCCGTCAATTGCCACATTTGGACTTCATATCCCAATTTTCAACCACTATTATTCACGTTTCTGAAACTGCCAACACCGTAGCAGACGCGCTTTCACGTGTAAATGCTATTTCGATGCCTACCAGCGTAAGTTTTGTAGATCTTGCTCAAGCGCAAGCCGAAGATGAGGAGCTGATAACTCTTTTACAAGGAAGCACATCACTTAAGCTACAAATCGTTCATTTTGATGGCAACTCCGTTTACTGTGACATCTCTACTGGACACGTACGTCCTTACGTACCAGAAAAATTACGCTTCAATATTTTTGCATTGTTCCATAGTTTGTCGCATCCGAGTGGCAGAGCTACGCTAAAACAGCTATACCAAACGTATGTGTGGCCATCGATGCGGAAGGATGTCGCAACCTGGGCAAAGACTTGCCTACCTTGCCAGCGTGCGAAAATACATAGACACAATTCTTTTCTACCCAAAAAAAATTGACATGCCAGACAATCGTTTTGACCATGTTCATCTTGACATTATCATAATGCCACATGTCAACGGATTCCGGTACTGCTTGACGATGATTGATGGGTTTTCACGTTGGCCAGAGGCGGTTCCGCTTAGGGACATCTCGGCTGAAACTGTTGTTACAGCGTTTTGGACCAACTGGATTGCTAGATTCGGGTGCCCTAAGACTGTGACCACTGATCAAGGAACTCAGTTCGAATCGTCTTGTTTTAAAGCTCTTGCGAAACTGGTTGGATGCCAACATATACACACAACAGCATATCACCCGCAATCAAATGGGATGGTAGAGCGTTGGCATCGCTCCCTTAAGTCTGCATTGATGTGCGATCCAGCAACTCCGTGGCCAGATCTGTTGCCGACAGTTTTACTTGGGTTGCGAACTTGTTATATAGAAGATCTACACGCGTCTACAGCAGAAATGTTATACGGTTAACCAATAAGATTACCTAATGAATTTTTTGAAGATATGGATAAGCCTATCCACCCAAATATTTTTTTAGAGAGGTTCCGAGAGCACATGCGCCATATACGTCCAGCACCTGCTGCGCATCACATAAAGAAAAGTATTTTTGTTCTTAAAAACTTGTATGATTGTTTGCATGTACTCGTAAGAACAGACGCAGTTCAACAACCATTGGAACCACCTTACACAGGGCCGTACGAAGTAATTGATCGTCCAACAGATAGAGTGTTCACTCTAAAAATTAACGAAAAAGAAATAGCAGTCTCAACTGATAGATTGAAACCGGCCTTCATAACCAAAGAAGATTCAACGTCAAGCCCAGAAGTAACATCGCAATTGAAACCTGTTCTACGGACATATGAAAAGAAAAACCATGTTCGATTTTTGACTCAAACGTGACTTTGTCACTGAAGCAGGAGTACTGCGGCAACGCGGTAAGCCACCTACGAATCACTTTCCACGGTAAGAGATTGACGTTTAAAACAATTTGGAAACACTGCTCTTTGACTTTTTATTATTCTTATTCTTACTTTGTTCTCTTTACGTTCAACTTATCTTATTAGATGTATTTAATGATATTAATATATTAAAGTGTTAATTAAACATAAAGTCTATTTATTAACACTAAATCTTTGAAAACACAATGAATTTTTTATACCATATTGCGAACACAACGCTGTCAGCCTGTGGCAACAAGTTGTAACTTCGAAATTTTCGAAGTTGTCGAAATTATCGAAAGTAGGTATGTTGTAACACTTTCGACAGGCGATATTGGTGATAAAATATCACTTTGATTTGGTGGCAGTCATTGAGAAGCGAAGTTAGTATAAATGCAAATATCTTTTCGTTTAAGCATTTTTTTATCATTTATTTAACATAGAAGTGTTAAATAATGGTTTTAAGCTAGTGAAATAATAAAAGTATTGGCCCATTATCATAGTCAAAATAAAAATCGACTCTAAATTTAGTATAAACATTTTTGACAGTTTTTCAATATAATATGTTGTCATTAAGCAGGCACTTAATTTAGAGTAGACTTTTATTTTGACTATGATAATGGTTACCTTAGAACTGTTGAAATTAAGTTCTCCTTATTTTTTCCAAACAATGTTATTTGTCGAAAACAACAAATTTATCATTTTTAGTTTAACCCATTTTCTAGCGCGCTGCAAAAATTGTTGAATTTTTTTGATATAAAGTATATTTCTAGAGTAATTAGAGTCCCCTGATTCCAAATCCGTCATCAAAAAATTTCAAAATCCATCCATTTTTTCGTTATGTCAAAAAATCAAATGTTCGATTTATCGAACGTTGGCGCTTATCCCATTTCTATTTTCGTGTTAACACAATATAAATGGGTGAGACGCTGTCTTTTGCTGGTAAAATTTGACATAAGGTATTTGTATGGGATAAGCGAAAACGTTCAATTAATCGAACACTAACTTTGACTCATACCTGTGTTATTCAGGTGTTGCCACGTCTTGATTTTTTTATTGCAAAAGATAGCTTTGTTTTTTGGCTAAAAGACCTCATCATTACTTTCTTTTTTTTAACTATACATATATATTTAATATTATTTACAAGAAAGGTTTATTGGCTAGGTATTTTCCAACCACATCCCCCACCCCCTTGAAAATACAGTGGTGATGGTGAATACTATTTTCAAATAGCCAATGATACAAAGTAATATACGATACCAACGATCTTCCTGATTAAATTTACTTTCATAGCTAAAAAAATTATTAAAAATGGACAAATTATACGTTCTATTAATCGAACACTGGTAAAAAATGGGTCAAATGAAATTATTAATTAATAAAAAATTTTACAAAATATTGATTCACGTTATTTAACATGCCAAGAATCTGAAAAAAGCTTGCGTGTAGCTGTTAAATGTTCGAACATAACTTTGAAACAAACCAAATCGAATGTCAAACAAAAATGTTATGACATACTGCCAGATCGAAAACTGCGCTTCGATAGTGATGTTACAACATGTCGCCACTGGATATGTTCAAACCAGAGTGGAAATTTTCCGCAAGAAAATTAAGTTTAGATATTTAAAAATCGCAACTGTTTCTGTTTTAAAAATGAGCTAGGCTGAACAAACATTATTTTTTGCTGTGCGTTTTAAATTACTTTCAAGTAATTTTTTGAAGAGAAAACTTCTTTAGGCGCATTGAAAGATTTTGGTAGAGGGTAAATCTTTGGTTTGCGTCATCGTCTTTTTCCGAGTAACTCTTGTCATCAATACAGACAGCAAAGACAACAAGATAGGAAACTTCCCACCAGGAAATGTGAGCATTCCCGGATGTTACCAGGAAACATTCCATGGAATGTAAGAAGCATTCCCCTTTGTTGCACACTCCATTGCTTTTTTAACATAGCATGTCATTAGAGGGAAACATTCCTCCCCGCTGTGTTAAAAAGTCATGTGGAAACATTTCTCTCCGCTGTCCATAAAGTGAATTGGAAGCAGTCCTCTGCCCAGTTTTAAGAATTAATGTGGAAACATTCCTCTCCTTTGTTATGAAAATGGATTCGGCCAGGATTCGAACCCGGGACCCCTGAGCGAGAGTCGAGCGCGCTACCACTAGACTATCGAATTCTACAATAAGTGGCTAGAAAACAATGATATTAATATTTGCTATTGTCATTGCTTGACAATAAATAAAAGTTTCCACATGCATTCTTAAAGAAGCGGTTTGGAAACAATATAAATACAAAACTACCCTTAAGCTTCCAAAAGAAGCGGTGGGGAAACAATATAAATACAAAACTACCCTTAAGCTTTCAAAAGATACGGTGGGGAATGTTTATTTATCATTTTAAGATGAAAGCCTTCCGATTTTTCCTGGAGGGTTAGAAATCAACCTCAAAAAATGTCTACATGTATTTGTGCATAAAAAAAATCTGCAGTGATCGTCACTCTTGTTCTTAATTGGCCGCAAGCTCACAAAGAAATCACTTGGCAACTCCTCAAATTAATGCATATAATCTGTTTGTTAGTATATAAATACCTAAGTTAGGTTGCAATAAGATGTTTGCAACCAAAATTTATTATTAATTCGCTTTATATTTGCTTATATATATGCTTTTATAGTTTATATGCTTTCAAAGTTTGACAAATTTCACACTTGTATTTGTCAGTGGTTTTTTATTTTCACCACTGCGGCATTTTACTTTCAGAGTTGTCAACTATCATTGTTTTATTAATAAATTTTTTCTTAAAGGGTGTGTGTCAAAAGGAAACTTTTCAGTCGTGGTAGGATAGAAAATATCAGGTTGAATAAAGGTGTTGAAATAAATTTGTCCTCTTTTCTGTGTCAAATGGACGATGAAATTTTGACAGTTACAAATATTGACGTTTCTCATTTCGGTCCTGATTTTCATTCAATTTGCGACATATTTAATTCGAGTGCTTGTACTTGCTACTTATTCCGTAAACTTGTAATATTGAAAACTTAAAAAACTTAAAAATAACAAAATAATAAAAAAAATAACGAAAGTGCTTGAGTTTGTGTGTGCGTGTGTGTGGGCCAACGATCTCCCGGTGCATCAGCAAGTGCAGCAAAGTTAAATTGGCTTTCTTTGCTGGTGAAAGTCCTCCAAGTGCCACCACCAACAGCACAAGCAATTGCAGTGCAAAAGTTCTTGCTAGCCAACATCCTCCAAGTGCCACCAGCAACAGCACAAGCAAGTGCAGCGCAAATTTGTTGCTAGCCAACATCCTCCAAGTGCCATCACCAGCACAAGCAAATGAAGGGCAAATTCTCCATTTTCAATTTATTTAATAAACGCCGGAGTATGATCGCAGAAATTTGCCTCTGCGCTTGAGACATGCTGAAATGGTGCTCTGAAATATTGGAGAGTTGACCAGGCAATTGAATAATTGAATTGTGCTGCACTTGCTGGTGCTGCTGGTGGCGACTCTCGGAGAATGTTGGCAAGCAAAAGAATCAGGAAATTTGCGCTGCACTTGCTTGTGCTGCTGGTGATGGCATTTGGAGGATGTTGGCTAGCAACAAATTTTGCACTGCACTTGCTGGTGGTGGCACTTGGAGGACGTTCACCAGCAAAGAAAGCCAATTTAACTTTGCTGCACTTGCTGATGTTGGAGACCGTTGGCCCACACACACGCACACACAAACTTAAACACTTTCATTATTTTTTGGAAATGAAAACTTCTTTAGGCGCGTTGAACGATTTTGGTAGAGGGTAAATCTTTGGTTTGCGTCATCGTCATTTTGCGAGTAACTCTCGTCATTAATGCAGACAACGAGTAGGTTTTTAAATGACGCTCTTGGATCTTGACTACAAGGCGCTCAGCAAATGTAGCAAGCAACCATCAATAAGTTTCTCTGCTGACGCATTTTTTCCCCTCCCTTTGCTCCGCTGCGAAACATTGAATGATATAGCTTTTTCAATGTATGTGTAGAGCTGCTGTAGGTTAAAATAAAATAAATTTAAAATTTTTGATATTTGGTTTTTTTTTGACTGGCCGTGACGTCCCTTTTGATGCCACCACTCATAGTATAACTAGACAAGGTAGTGTTAGGGCTGAATGTTCTCTTTCTTGGTGACCATAACTGTCAAACTCAGCCATTTTGGTATTTTGGCCAATTTTTGTTTTCATATTGCATTCTCATTGGTTGCAGATTTTGTATGAAATGTCAACTTCGTTCTGACAGTTTTGATCACCGGCTCTCCGCCCTAACACTACCTTGTCTAATTTTACCATTCCACCACTTGAGAATTTGCTACCAGGCAAACAGAAAACACAGCAAGTAAAATGCGGTTTATTTTCTGACGCCGATTCGTTCATCCCCTCTAACGTTGCGCAACCGCCGTGAACCTTTCCATTCTCACTGCGTTGTTGTTGTAGATTTGCCATGTAATTGTTGTTGTACAGTTAGCTGGAATTTTTTTAGACTTTTTTGTAGCTATGTCGGCATATGACAACTTATTTATTTTAGATAAGAGTTTAAATCAATTTTTGAAATTTTGTATAAATGGCTGAAACTATTTCTTTTAACTAAATGTACTACCTTATCAAAAATATATACATATAATTCATATCATTTATTTAAGTTATTTCATTATTGAATTAATTTAAAAATTTAAATCTTATTTATATCTTTTTATATAATAACACAATATGAATGCACGCTATATATAGATTGTGTTGTGTATTAAAATAAGAATATATGAAAAATAGATATGGTATATAAATTATATATAATTTAATATAATAAATGTACGTAGACAGTTTAACCGCCTAGTGTTGTAAATTGAAAACGGAAACCAACGACAAGCAAGACACGAGAAGCAATAGAATTTCGTATAGAAAAAGTGTTGCTTCTCATGTCTTACTTGTCGTTTGTTTTTGTTTTCGATTTACAACATTAGGAGGTAAGAATAGACCGCTGATAAGCAGACTGTAGTTATTCTATTACAACTGTAAATATAAATTTATTTTGCAGGTTTTTTGTGTAAGTGTTTTTATTTACATATATATAAAGTGTTTTAAAAATACTTCGATTGTCATATGCCGACCGTAGCTACAAAAAACATCTACAAAAAATTCAAGCTAATTGCACAACATCAATTACCAAGCAAATCTACAACAAAAACGCAGTGAGAAGGGAAAGGTTCACAGCGGTTGCGCAGCGTTAGTGGGGATGAACCGAATTGGCGGCGGAAAATATACAGCACTTTGCTTGCTATTTTTTCTGTTTGCCTGTTAGCAAGATATAAAGTGGAGGCATTAAAAGAGACTTAAGGCGAATTGTTCACTTTGGATGAATCATCTGATTTAAAAATGTAAATTGAGTTTCATCTTTAAAAGAAGATGATTGTCATCCACATTGAACAGTGAAAGAAGTAGAAGGTCTTCCTACTTTTGATGAAAGTGAAAGCAAATCGAAGTGATGTGTCATTCGTATTAAAACACAATTGAAAGGTGTTAACATAATTTCAAGCAGAAAGTTTATATTTTTTTATTAAATTGCTGAATAGCTTTTATTTATTTGATTTTTTTTAAACATCAATAAAATTAATCAGCCAAAGAACATGTTTTGACAGTCAACACCGAATCATCTATCAAATTTCAAATTTACATTTTGAATAATGTAAATTAAAAATTAATTCACTGTCATCGTTCAACGTTCACTATCATCGTTTCGCCTTTATAAATAAGAGAAAATAAGAGTTAGCTTATTTTTCTTGTGAGCATGCATTCTCAAAATATTAAACTTCTTTCGGATTAAATAGTAATCCCTTTTGGATTAGAAAATTTTAAACTTTTCCTTGAATTCAAAAGTAATTTTTTTTGTGTTCTATATGTAATCAAAAAGAGTTAAAAATTTAGTACAAGATTTTCAAGCGCACACTTCTATTATGAACTGATACCAACTTATCTTTCCAAAAGTATTTAATAAGAAATTTTTTTAATCTAAAATTGTTTAAAATTTTTAAACAATGATTTGTAAATGGTGACTGAACTAATATATACGATAATTTCAAAAGATTTACATTTAATTTTTTGCTTAATAAAAAATCAGTGAATTGATAGCTAATATTGGATAGAAATAATTATTTAAACGAACTACCAAGTAACACTGGGTATATCGGCTAGTTATCCAGAAATATACAGGGTCCGCCAAATAACTTTTTTTTTTAAAACTCTATAAAAAAACTACTGGATATTTTCTCAAATTTCTTTTTTTAGAAAATAATTTCATTCAAATGGCTGCCTCGGCTGGCCATGCAGTAGTCTACACGATCGGTCCAATTTTTAAGCACATTATCGATTGAGTGCAGCTGTATTTCACTAATGGCTTCACGAATATTGTCTTTTAAAGCGTCACTTGTCTCTGGCTTGTCGGCGTAACACTTGTCTTTGAGGGCACCCCACCAATAAAAGTCCAACGGTGTCAAATCGCAGCTCCGAGGTGGCCAAACGACATTAGCTCTGCGGCTGATAATGCGATCTTCAAAAACAGGGCGCAAAACATCGAGTGTAGCTTCGGCTGTGTGGCACGTAGCGCCGTCCTGTTGAAACCAAATGTTGCCAATATCCTCCTCTTCAATTTTTGTGAACAACATGGCCCGATAACGATCGCAATTGACTGTAACGGCCACTCCTTGCTCATTTTCGAAGAAAAATGGCCCAATTATGCCTCTGGACCAAAATCCGTACCAAACAGTGACTCGTTTTGGGTGCAGCGGCTTTTCAATGTATACGTGTGGGTTTTCTGTGCCCCAAATGCGACAATTTTGCTTGCTTACATACCCTTACTAACTTACTTAGTTGGCGCTACAACCGTATGTCGGTCTTGGCCTTATCTAAGAATTTGCGCCAGCCATTTCTGTCTTTCGCTTGCTGGCGCCAGTTGGAAATTCCAAGCTTCGTCAGGTTGTCCTCTACTTGGTCTTTCCAACGAAGATGCGGTCGTCCTCTTCTGCATTGACCGCCGCTGGGTACCGAATCGAATGTTTTCTTCACTGGAGCATCGTCTTTCATGCGCTCAACATGACCAAGCCAGCGAAGCCGCTCGATTTTAATGCGCTTGACTATGTCGATGTCAGCGTACAGCTCATACAGTTCATCATTCCACCGTATTCGGTACTCGCCATTGACGCAGATTGGTCCGTAGATCTTACGAAGAATCTTTCTTTCGAATGCTTCTAAAGTCTTTTCATCTAAGCTGCTCAGCGTCCAGGTTTGTGATGCGTAAAGTAGGACGGGCATGATAAGCGATTTATAGAGCGTGATTTTCGTTCATCGAGAGAGGGCTCTGCTTCTCATTTGCCTACTGAGCCCAAAGTAACACCTGTTGGCAAGAGTTATTCTTCGTTTGATCTCAATGCTGATGTCGTTGGTTGAATTAATGCTGGATCCCAGATAAACGAAGTTCTTTACAACCTCGAAGGAGGTATTGTCAACGGTAACGTGGGTTCCAAGACGCTGGGACTGTTTGTTTGTTGACACTAAGTATTTCGTCTTATCTGCATTCACTGACAGACCCATTCGACTTGACTCTCTTTCTAATCTGTAAAATGCTGCACTGACTTCGCGCGTATTATGGCCAATGATATGTATGTCATCAGCATACGCAAGCAGCATAACACTCTTGTAGAATATTGTGCCACTACGTCTCAGATCAGCAGCTCGGATGATCTTTTCCATCATTAGGTTGAAAAAGTCGCACGATAAGGAATCACCTTGTCTGAAACCTCGTTTGGTAATAAATGGTGGGGAGAGGTACTTCCGGATTTTAACTGCGCTGCTGGTGTTGCTCAGTGTCATCCTGCAAAGTTGTATTAGTTGTGCAGGAATACCAAATTCAGACATGGTGGAGTACAGGTGCTTCCTTATTGGGCTGTCGAAGGCGGCTTTGTAGTCGACAAAAAGATGGTGGGTGTCGACTTGTTTTTCTTGAGTCTTCTCCAAGATTTGTCGTTGTGTGAAAATCTGGTCGATGGTGGACTTTCCAGGTCTGAACCCACATTGATAAGGTCCAATACCAAGGTCTTTATGCAAAATTCGTCTCAATGATGTCTCCGAAATTTTCAATTGTTGAGAACGACGGTGAATTGATGTTGATGGCGCTTCACGCACACTTTCTGCCACAGCAGCAATATTCTCGGGTGTACGCACTGCTTTTGGCTTTTCACGCTTTGGTTTATCGTTGAAAATGCCAGTTTCTTTCACTTTTTTCACAAGATAATGAACATACGGAGCTGACGGTGCTTCTTTTCTTCCAAAATCCGTACGCAATTTTCGCACACATTCTGCAACATTACCATGATTTTCAAAGTAATGTCGCAATATTTTCCAGCGTTGTTCAAGCGTATACACAACCATATTCGTTTAGCGGAAGTATAAAACTAATTTTATGTCAAATTAGACATGAGCTAAGTGCTACCATTCACGAAATAAGCACTAGTTGAAAAAAAAACGTTAGATGGCGGACCCTGTATAAGTAGAATTGGATAATGGGGGTGGACCAGCTGATATGAATCTAACACCTCAAACTCCATTTATTGCCACTAATGAAAGATAAGGCTCTCAAATTTGGATGAAGGATGAATCTTAATAAAGCTTATAAGCCTTAAGCTTATTATGTTTTGTATGCTTGCAAAAGAAGCCTTGGAACTAACCATTCATTTATTTCAACCTTTGTTTAGGATGTTTTTCTTGGTATCTGTTATGCAGGTGAAAAATAAATGTCAAAAATGGCGAAAATTGCTTACATTTACAACTTTCGAACAGCACGTGGTAAATCAATGCTGCCACAGAGTAGGGATATGAATTTCTTATTTTTTATATCACAATATAAATAGTTGTCTTTTTTACTAATTATTCACAAAAAAATAAATTACTTATTCAGAACGAGACGTAGCAACGATGGACTGGTACAGCTTATCACTTCCTAAATCGCTTAAAAACATTTAACACTTTATGAATTAAACAATCGAATCATGAATAAATTTAATTTTTTAAGGTAATATTCTGTTTATTTTACATTAACACTAAATGTCGCTAAACTTCAGCATTTTAACGGTATTCACAATTTCACTACAGCACATGACTTTGAGGAGTAATTAAAGTATTTATTTACACTACTGTACAATGTATTTGTACCTTAATATTTAATGTGTGATATCGAGCCGGAGAATACGGAACTGAATCGTCCTTAACTTTCACTTCGACGGTTGACGGTCAAATGTCACTTTCTCATTCCAAACTGAAAGTAATAACTACCCAGAAAGCTTAAGTGAATAAAGCACCAAAGCACGTTACCCACACGCCAGACTCAACTTAATAATCCGGAGTAACTATAAGCCAAATCGAAAGTGGCAACAGCGCAGGGTGTGGGTTCGAAACGTTCGAGTGCACGAGCAGGTAATTCGTTTAACATCCAGCACTCAGCGGCAAAAACTAACTCCGGCTGTCAAAACATAGACAAGTGAAAGCCAAGAATACGACCTGCAAATGCGCCAGCAGAATTTTCCTTACTTTACTGCAGAGGGAGCCACAGTTTTGTTTAAATTTTTAATAAAGTTCGGCTACAATATAAACACAGGAATGGAGTATAGAGCCTTGACAAAAACAAAAATGTCAAAAAACGAAAAAAAAAAAATAAGAGTAAAACACATATCAAGCAAGGATATAACGAAAGAATTTTTAATTTCAATGTCAGCAAGAAGTTCAACTGCATCCAAAGAATAAAATCAAATTAAATTTGGAATTGCAGCAAAAAACAAACACATACAAAAATGCAATAAAAGGATTCTGAGAGTGCGGCTGTCGCGTGTGGGCCTCCCCAAAGTGTTTACGTGCTCGTATTTTTTAACCTCCGTTTTTATAGGCGCTTGAATACGACCTCAAATTGGAATCGATTGAGTGTACAATAAATAATTTGTGCCTAATGTACCGTTCACAAAATGGTTCTCAGATAACCTCAACTTATATTATAAGCAGACTCATAGAACAAGGGAAAAATTATGCATGTGTGTTTGTAGTAAATGTTGACCCAGTCGTCAATGGGACTGGGCCGCATCGTTGCTAGCATGCCTTCGAAAAGATTTCGTAGCCCTTCCGAACTCATGTACAGTAAATAAATTAAATTTTGTACTGAATTGCAAAAATGTTTCTGATCCGTGGAGTCGGTAGCACATTAGAAGGAGGGTGCTAAGAAACTCGGAAATCTGAAAAAAAATTTATATAGCCATAAAACCAAGACCGCTCAAAGCGAAAAACCTTATATTGTGCAAATTTTATTAGAGTTCCACAATCGGTTTTTTAAGGCTATTCAAATCAGACACAAATAAACCTTGCCAACCATTTCTTATGTAGAATTTACCGCTACATCGAGGAAAAAATTTGTTGGTGCAGTTCCACTACTTGCAGCACCATTTGCTTCTCGGTCTCTATGCTTGTAATTTTTCCGTTGAAATTTGTCATAGGCCCAACAGCTCTTTCGGCGACGTCGTTGACTTTAAGCATTTTACTTACAACAGCGCATAAATAATTTTGATCATTAGTCCAACAACTTTGACTGATATTGAAAAAATATGTTATCTCATCGGGTTTTAAAAACAACGCATCGAAAAATTTTCTTGTGTCGACTTTACAAAATATTATACACACACTAAAAATATCAAAAATAAATTTACACCGGTGAGCGCATATTTGCATTTTTTACACCGAACGGTGTCAATTTACACCGCTTACTAGGTGTAAAATGACGAGCTTAACCGATCGGTGTGAAATAAGAAAGGAAAAGAAGAAGAGCAATATTGAAACCACATTCTTTTTGATAAACAAATTAAAAATTTTAATTTCTCAATTTTTTTTTTTTTTTTTTTTTTGTAAAGATCAGATCTTTGACCTGAAAGGAAAAGAATAGATTTATTTAGAGGAATTGATTGGAACAATACGTGAATTATTGATTAGGCGAAACAACCATGAGAGACAATTTGAATTGCTTTTAACCGAGGCTAGTGTTATGCCTTAACCTCGGCAAGCATTTTCAGCCCTTAGTTGTTCTATTGCTTTAATTCCACATTTTTCCACAATTTAGTTGTGGATTTGGAAATTTAATTTTGTAAATATTGATTAAAGATTTAAATGTTATTTTTGGCACCACGAAAAAGACCCCAAAAAATATTAAATAAGCTCTTTTGTTACTTCAAATGAAACAACTGTCAAATTTCGGGGACTATTTCAAAAATTTTGGTAAATATTTTTTTTTATTGGGGTCTTATTTCATTATGAAATAAAACCCAATGATATAAGCGCCAAACAAATTTTATTTTTGGCTTATTTCATTTGACAATTATTAAATTTAATGACAATTTAATAAAAAACGCAAGAAACATAATTTCGAATTGCTAAAAATTACACCGTTCTGTGTTAAAACAAATTATTATTTTTCAGAGAACAAAGCAAACATTCTATCCGATTTGTATTTTTTTACACAGAATATGGTCGGAAAAATGCATTCCGAACGATTGAAATATCAGTGTGCTCTGCCCAATCCACAAGAAAGGCGATCCCACTATCTGTGCCAATTGTAGTGGGATAAGCCTTCTTAATATCGCATACAAGGTCTTGTCGAGCGTTTTATGTGAAAGATTGAAGCCCATTGTAAACGAACTGATCGGACCTTATCAGTGTGGCTTCAGACCTGGAAAGTCCACCATCGACCAGATTTTCACGCTACGACAAATCTTGGAGAAGACTCAAGAAAAACAAGTCGACAGCCACCATCTTTTTGTCGACTACAAAGCCGCCTTCGACAGCCCAATAAGGAAGCACCTGTACTCCACCATGTCTGAATTTGGTATTCCTGCAAAACTAAAACGACTTTGCAGGATGACACTGAGCAACACCAGCAGCGCAGTTAAAATCGGGAAGTACCTCTCCCCACCATTTATTACCAAACGAGGTTTCAGACAAGGTGATTCCTTATCGTGCGACTTTTTCAACCTAATGATAGAAAAGATCATCCGAGCTGCTGATCTGAGACGTAGTAGCACAATATTTTACAAG
The DNA here is from genome assembly GCA_963920525.1 of Dichetophora obliterata. Lineage (NCBI taxonomy): Eukaryota > Metazoa > Arthropoda > Insecta > Diptera > Sciomyzidae > Dichetophora > Dichetophora obliterata. Next base: position 74,731,084 of record OY986436.1, read on the forward strand.
AGTGTTATGCTGCTTGCGTATGCTGATGACATAGATATCATTGGCCACAATACGCGCAAAGTCAGTGCAGCATTTTCCGCATTCAGTGAATGCAGATAAGACGAAATACTTGGTGTCAACAAACAAGCAGTCCGAGCGTCTTGGTACCAACGTTACAGTTGACAATACCTCCTTCGAGGTTGTGAAGGACTTCGTTTATCTGGGATCCAGCATAAACTCAACCAACGACATCAGCATTGAGATCAAACGAAGAATAACTCTTGCCAACAGGTGTTACTTTGGGCTCAGTAGGCAATTCAGAAGCAGAGCCCTCTCTCGACGAACGAAAATCACGCTCTATAAATCACTCATCATGCCCGTCCTACTTTATGCATCACAAACCTGGACGCTGAGCAGTTCAGATGAAAAGACTTTAGAAGCATTCGAGAGAAAGATTCTTCGTAAGATCTACGGACCAATCTGCGTTAATGGCGAGTATCGAATACGATGGAATGATGAACTGTATGAGCTATACGCTGACATCGACATAATCAAGCGCATTAAAATCAAGTGGCTTCGCTGGTTCGATCATGTTCAGCGCATGAAAGACGATGCTCCAGTGAAGAAAACATTCGATTCGGTACCCAGCGACGGTCAACGCAGAAGAGGACGACCGCATCTTCGTTGGAAAGACCAAGTAGAGGACAACCTGACGAAGCTTGGAATTTCCAACTGGCGCCAGAAAGCGAAAGACAGAAATGGCTGGCGCAAATTCTTAGATGAGGCCAAGACCGACATACGGTTGTAGCGCCAACTAAGTAAGTGAGTACTTTGACATGGAAAATTTTAAAGAAATTTTTAAGTGTGCAAGATTACTTTCTCTTATATTTTAAGTGGAATTCCAAACAAAAACAAATTTAATAACTAATTCTTCTTGATACTTCCTTCATTACGACTGTCATACGAAGAAGTATATTTGACAGAATTTTTTTATAAACTCAAACTGGTGTAAGAGCTTTTATCAAAAAAATCGAAACTGAACCAGGCAGCTTTATCTGGTGAGATATGGACCTGGTTAGATTACTACCGGTATCAAATGATTTTCGATATAAGGCTATGTCACACAAGTATTACAAATTTTTATTATCTCATCAATTTCAGTTTATTTTATATTTTGCATAGTTTCGTTTAAAAAAAACTAAAAATTAAACACTTTTTCGTTTGTTGTTAAGTTAAAGCTTGATAAGCATACGTGGATATGTTTCTGGCTGGACACAGAAATAGCTAACTTTTACAAATCTGTTAAAGCTTAAACAAATATTTGAAGAATTAAATTTTGTATAATTTTTATAAATCCCCAATATTCAGCCTTATCTGGATTAATTTTTCAGGCGGAATCAAAAAAAGGAGTGTTCATTTTTAAGATAAAGCTCAAGAAAATTTTGAAAATTTTAATGCAAATTTGTTCACCAACGGTTTATTAACAAATTTGCATTAAAAATCTTCAAAATTAAGAAAATTTTATTACAGCTTTATCTTAAAAATAAAAACTCCCTTTTTCGATTCCATGTGAAAAATTATTGCCGAGGGCTGACTATGTAGCATAGCCACAATATTTTAAAGCGAAGTTTTTTACAGCTTGTTCTGTTGATTTCCTTTTTTTGCGACTTGGTTTTCTAAGATTTTTGTTGCCTTTTGCTTACGTCTGTTCTAGTAACAAAATTGTCATTTAAAAAATATCTCACGCCGCTATCGAGATTTGAACTCGCTACCTCTCGATCGTCAGGCGGAATCCTTACCCATTAAGAAGAATTTAAGTAGGCACATTTTTATTTTTTATGATTAGCTAACAAGTATAAAAAGTATTTCCTTGTCTGATGGATAAGCTCAGTTAAAAACCAAGGCACACCAAGGCATAAGCCAAGGCACATCACATTTGACGTTAGACAGAGCGTTACGAATCTATTTGAAACATAAGCCAATCCCCAGTTGGCAATTAAGTTAGGGAAATGCAAAGGAAGTCATGCTATTTTTAGCGTCAATATGCCTTCCATGATCGATGCATTGATGAGTGCTTCTGTAAGACCTAACTTTTGAAGGTTCTGAGTCTTTCCATTTCATTTCATATGAAGAAATTTTGAAAAAATTTTAGAAACATTTTAACCCTTGGACAATCACATGGTTCTGGCCAGGCATATTTAATTTTTGAACGTTTATTAAACATACTTCTAGTTTAGGTAGATACCTGAATTTCCCAGTAGCCACCTAAAATATTGTTGGCTTTCTATTTAAAAAAATAAATTCCAAAATATCGTTCCAACACGAAGAAAACTGCAAAAAAAGTCCCCCTCGAACAAACACATATGCCTGGCCAGACCCCTATACAATTTGTATGAAATAAATTATTGTTATACACATTTTGGGTTATTTTTCTGCAAATACAATGCAGATTGTTGTTTCCAGGTATTTTTTTTTATATTTTGGGTTGTTTTTATGTGAATTCAATGCAGATGTTTGCTTCTAGGTAGTTTTTCTGTTCATTTTTCTCTTATTTCTTTCTTTCGTTTGTGAATTTGGTTTTGAGTTCAGTTAGTTTATTATTGTATGCTGAAGATACAACATCGACAGTCTGAAATATGTATAAATTTTTTGTGCGGAAACTAAAGTGAAATTATTACTATTGTTATGGCAGAGGATTTAGAATTTGTGTACAATACGCGCTTGCGTACAGAAAGCTTTACTGATAATTTCCAACAATAACTATCATCAGCGTTACAGCGTGATTTCGGAATTCACACAGAAGCAGACGAAGAACTAGATTTATTTGTAGACCAAAGCGGTGAAAACACAGATTTTGTGCCCGAAGATGACGCCTCGGACATTGAATATGAATTGGAAATTGAAGCAAATGAAATATTCGACAGCGATGAAGAATCCGAAGAAGAAAGTGAGAATGCACCAACTCAAGCTGCAGACGGTTTTTTGCTTGGAAAAGATGGTACCAAGTGGAGTACAGCTGAACCCGCTACAGTGAGATTCTGCCAGTACAACATCATGCGTTTCAGAGGTGGACCAAAAACAAACCGGATCACTTCGCTTGAGGTGTTAAAGCTTTTCTTTTCACCAAATATTACGTCCATCATCGTAACACAAACAAATCTATATGGAGAAAAAGTTACACACATATGGAACGCAGAATATGCAAACTGCACACCACGAGTATGGGTTGATATGACAAGTGTTGAGCTTGACGCTTTTATTGGGATGCTATTGGCTTTTGGTGTCAGTCATGATACTATGCAGCTCTCAAGATTGATGTGGCAAACTGATGCACTTCCAATATTCCGTGCAGCCATATACACGATTTGTTACTTTGATGCGCTGTATTCGATTTGACTATAGTCGTACGCGCGCATTTCGTCAACAAACCGACAAAGCTGCTCCAATTCGCGACATATGGAACTTCTTGAATAACAATCTTGCTAGTAATTTTGAACCACACGAAAGTGTAACCATCGATGAGCAGCTATTTCCATACCGTGGGTGCACAAAGTTCATGCAATACATCCCATCAAAGCCCGCAAAGTATGGCATAAAAGTATGGTGGGCCTGCGATGCGAAAACCAAATATTCGTTGCAAGGAAAACTGTACAGTGGTAAAGAGGGAGAACAACAAGAGAGACAAACAGAGGGTGATAAACCAAGGTGAAAATGTGCTCATGAGTTTGGCTAATCGATACGCCAACAGCGGCAGAACTATTATTGCTGATAACTTCTTTACAACATTAGACGCAGCTAAACGTCTTTCGTCGATTGGACTGGCATATGTTGACACCATTAGATCCAACAAAAGGTGTCTTCCCAAAGAAGTGAAAAAAGACAGCAAACGGCCAGTGCTTTCATCTGTGTTCGGTTTCTATGATAACCTTCCAAACGCAAGACGAAAAGCTGCGTAGGAAAACACGTTTTTACTGCACCAAATGCACTGATCCTGTGTGCCAACAACATTCCAAAGTTGATTATACTTGTTTTTCATGCATTCCACAAAATGAATAAAAAATTTTTTACATTAAGGTAGCAACATATATCAACAAATCAAAAAAAAAAAAAGTCAAAAGACAAAAATAATAAACGAACATACACCTAATCCTGTTTTTGCACGGTACATACGTTCCAGAAAATATCGTGTTAAAAAAAAATCAAAACGTGAAAATAACGTGTAAAAACAGGATAAGTTTATTTCTGTCGACCGTGTTATTTCAAAATCGTGTAAAAAAAGACCGTGCAAAAACAGGATTAGGTGTACTTAGAAATTCAAAGTTACGGTACCCTTTTTGCCATAAAAATGCATAAAAACGTATAGGGGTCTGGACAGGCATATGTGTTTGTTCGAAGGTTTCAGAATTTGTGTTTGACGGGGGGTTAAATAGAAAATTTTGTAAAAAAAATTTAAATTTAAAATAAAGAAAAAAAATATTTTTTTTTGTCTGAGCTGGGTGTAAGACTCACGCCCCCGAATTGTAACTCTTTACATATCGCTCATTTACTTGAAGACCGTCATGACTCAAAAAACGCGAATTTGCAGAAAATGCGTTTAAAGTTTTCAATTCACTCGCACCTTGTATGGAAAGAGAGAGGCATATTCTCTTCTCACGCGAAGAATATTCAAAATAACGTTTTTTATTTTACACAATATGAAATTTTTTACACAAGATAGAAAGAACAATTCTGAATCATTTCCCCAAAAATCGTGATGCATATATATATACATTCATATATATCATAAATATATCTTCGGGCTCGGTGAATTTGCGAAAAAGTTGATTTTTTTAACATATATCGTTGTTGCATGTCCTATTTCGCGTATCCGCCATACGTTAACGTAAACGTATATAGCGGTATTGCACGCGCAACGACGATATATAATTTAAAAAATTAACTTTTTCGCAAATTCTCCGAGCTCGACCGGAAATGGGATGGTTATATCAAAATATGAAAATTAAAGCAAATAAAATTATCTTAATTTTTAGATGGTGTTGTCAGTGGTTTTCTGTTTTTGTTCGAGAAAACTGACGAAAAAGCAATAAAGTTCAAAAATTCATATCTCACTCATTTTTAAACATAAAATCATAATTTTTTGACAAAATACATAGAATACATATAATAGTTTTAGTAATTATTTTTTTATTTTTAGATGTTGCTACTATACAAGTTTATTCGAGTATATTTATCCATGTTTGTTCCCATATAAAAAAAAGTGTTTTTCCCATGGGAACCAAAGTTACTACCGATTCTCTTTTGTAACACTCTATTGACTAAAAGAAAATAAGTCTAGTATCCAAAATTTGAACACGTTTTTATAAATTCAGATCTATTTTACGTATTCTGACAAAAAAAAAATCATGAATGAATGAGATATGAATTTTTTAACTTTAGGACTTTTTCGTCAGTTTACTCTAACTGAAACAGAAAAACGCTGGTAGCACCACCTTAAAATTAAAAAAATGTTTTCCTTATTTTCATTTTCATATTATGATGTAACCGTCTCATTTCCGGTCGGACTCGGTGGATTTGCAAAGAAATATTTTTTTAATCACCCTAATATAACGTACATAAATATTTTTAATCCACATCTCCCACCCCCCCCCCCAAATATTTTCCTGTATCCGCCCCTGACTTAATTTATAGTTTTTATAAAAAGCAGCAAAGAAGTATATTTGTGTCTTGTCGGCAAAAATTGCGGTAAATATATCTTCCTTCGAGAAGGCCATGCTTATTTGCCTATTGGGATGTAATAAAAATAATTTGCATGATTTTCGTGAACGTTAACACAAAAGAAATGTTAACTTTGTGTGGCCTCATGTCGTCTTTCCGGTAGATCTAATAAAAAAGTTTTTTATTAACAAATCTTTTTTTTTTGTCAGGAAGAAGGTTAGACAATTCGTAAGTGTTTTAAGGAACAGTTTGCCCTTAATATGGCATATTTACCTAGTAGCAACTGTCTCAACTCACAAATTCGTAGACAACATTTGCTACATCAAGATCTTGTAACCTTAAGCCGAGCATCAAAATTGATTGAATGCTTAAGGACAGGTTCTCATCTAGAGGTCCGAAAATACGGTGATGTTCTGGATTTTTTTTTCATAGAAGGAAGTAAATAATATCTTGAGTTTTTGACAGTTATTTATTGATTCTTAAAGTGTAGGAAAATATTTTTTCTGTTGCGTAAAGTGTAATGTAAAGTGTCAACACGCCGTCAAAAGTCATGTTGAAAAAGAGGTACCCTTCACGGTCTCCATCACATTTTATTTTATTTTATTTTATTTTATTTTATTTTATTTTATTTTATTTTATTTTATTTTATTTTATTTTATTTTATTTTATTTTATTTTATTTTATTTTATTTTATTTTATTTTATTTTATTTTATTTTATTTTATTTTATTTTATTTTATTTTATTTTATTTTATTTTATTTTATTTTATTTTATTTTATTTTATTTTATTTTATTTTATTTTATTTTATTTTATTTTATTTTATTTTATTTTATTTTATTTTATTTTATTTTATTTTATTTTATTTTATTTTATTTTATTTTATTTTATTTTATTTTATTTTATTTTATTTTATTTTATTTTATTTTATTTTATTTTATTTTATTTTATTTTATTTTATTTTATTTTATTTTATTTTATTTTATTTTATTTTATTTTATTTTATTTTATTTTATTTTATTTTATTTTATTTTATTTTATTTTATTTTATTTTATTTTATTTTATTTTATTTTATTTTATTTTATTTTATTTTATTTTATTTTATTTTATTTTATTTTATTTTATTTTATTTTATTTTATTTTATTTTATTTTATTTTATTTTATTTTATTTTATTTTATTTTATTTTATTTTATTTTATTTTATTTTATTTTATTTTATTTTATTTTATTTTATTTTATTTTATTTTATTTTATTTTATTTTATTTTATTTTATTTTATTTTATTTTATTTTATTTTATTTTATTTTATTTTATTTTATTTTATTTTATTTTATTTTATTTTATTTTATTTTATTTTATTTTATTTTATTTTATTTTATTTTATTTTATTTTATTTTATTTTATTTTATTTTATTTTATTTTATTTTATTTTATTTTATTTTATTTTATTTTATTTTATTTTATTTTATTTAATTTAATTTTATTTTATTTTATTTTATTTTATTTTATTTTATTTTATTTTATTTTATTTTATTTTATTTTATTTTATTTTATTTTATTTTATTTTATTTTATTTTATTTTATTTTATTTTATTTTATTTTATTTTATTTTATTTTATTTTATTTTATTTTATTTTATTTTATTTTATTTTATTTTATTTTATTTTATTTTATTTTATTTTATTTTATTTTATTTTATTTTATTTTATTTTATTTTATTTTATTTTATTTTATTTTATTTTATTTTATTTTATTTTATTTTATTTTATTTTATTTTATTTTATTTTATTTTATTTTATTTTATTTTATTTTATTTTATTTTATTTTATTTTATTTTATTTTATTTTATTTTATTTTATTTTATTTTATTTTATTTTATTTTATTTTATTTTATTTTATTTTATTTTATTTTATTTTATTTTATTTTATTTTATTTTATTTTATTTTATTTTATTTTATTTTATTTTATTTTATTTTATTTTATTTTATTTTATTTTATTTTATTTTATTTTATTTTATTTTATTTTATTTTATTTTATTTTATTTTATTTTATTTTATTTTATTTTATTTTATTTTATTTTATTTTATTTTATTTTATTTTATTTTATTTTATTTTATTTTATTTTATTTTATTTTATTTTATTTTATTTTATTTTATTTTATTTTATTTTATTTTATTTTATTTTATTTTATTTTATTTTATTTTATTTTATTTTATTTTATTTTATTTTATTTTATTTTATTTTATTTTATTTTATTTTATTTTATTTTATTTTATTTTATTTTATTTTATTTTATTTTATTTTATTTTATTTTATTTTATTTTATTTTATTTTATTTTATTTTATTTTATTTTATTTTATTTTATTTTATTTTATTTTATTTTATTTTATTTTATTTTATTTTATTTTATTTTATTTTATTTTATTTTATTTTATTTTATTTTATTTTATTTTATTTTATTTTATTTTATTTTATTTTATTTTATTTTATTTTATTTTATTTTATTTTATTTTATTTTATTTTATTTTATTTTATTTTATTTTATTTTATTTTATTTTATTTTATTTTATTTTATTTTATTTTATTTTATTTTATTTTATTTTATTTTATTTTATTTTATTTTATTTTATTTTATTTTATTTTATTTTATTTTATTTTATTTTATTTTATTTTATTTTATTTTATTTTATTTTATTTTATTTTATTTTATTTTATTTTATTTTATTTTATTTTATTTTATTTTATTTTATTTTATTTTATTTTATTTTATTTTATTTTATTTTATTTTATTTTATTTTATTTTATTTTATTTTATTTTATTTTATTTTATTTTATTTTATTTTATTTTATTTTATTTTATTTTATTTTATTTTATTTTATTTTATTTTATTTTATTTTATTTTATTTTATTTTATTTTATTTTATTTTATTTTATTTTATTTTATTTTATTTTATTTTATTTTATTTTATTTTATTTTATTTTATTTTATTTTATTTTATTTTATTTTATTTTATTTTATTTTATTTTATTTTATTTTATTTTATTTTATTTTATTTTATTTTATTTTATTTTATTTTATTTTATTTTATTTTATTTTATTTTATTTTATTTTATTTTATTTTATTTTATTTTATTTTATTTTATTTTATTTTATTTTATTTTATTTTATTTTATTTTATTTTATTTTATTTTATTTTATTTTATTTTATTTTATTTTATTTTATTTTATTTTATTTTATTTTATTTTATTTTATTTTATTTTATTTTATTTTATTTTATTTTATTTTATTATCATTATTATCATTATTATCATTATTATCATTATCATCATTATTATCATTATTATCAATATTATAATATTTATCATTTTTATCATTATTATCATTATTATTATTATTATCATTATTATTATTATCATTATTATCATTATTATCGTTTTTATCATTATTATCATTATTATCATTTTTATCATTATTATCATTATTATCATTATTATCATTATTATCATTATTATCATTATTATCATTATTATCATTATTATCATTATCATTATTATCATTATTATCATTATTATCATTATTATCATTATTATCATTATTATCATTATTATCATTATTATCATTATTATCATTATTATCATTATCATCATTATCATCATTATTATCATTATTATCATTATTATCATTTTTATCATTATTATCATTATTATTATTATTATCATTACTATAATTATTATCATCATTATCATTATTATCATTAGTATCATTGTTATCCTTATTATAATTTTTATCATTATTATCATTATTATCATTATTATCTTTATTATCATTATTATCATTATTATCATTATTTCCTTTAATTCCAGTATTTCCATTATATTTTATTTTATTTTATTTTATTTTATTTTATTTTATTTTATTTTATTTTATTTTATTTTATTTTATTTTATTTTATTTTATTTTATTTTATTTTATTTTATTTTATTTTATTTTATTTTATTTTATTTTATTTTATTTTATTTTATTTTATTTTATTTTATTTTATTTTATTTTATTTTATTTTATTTTATTTTATTTTATTTTATTTTATTTTATTTTATTTTATTTTATTTTATTTTATTTTATTTTATTTTATTTTATTTTATTTTATTTTATTTTATTTTATTTTATTTTATTTTATTTTATTTTATTTTATTTTATTTTATTTTATTTTATTTTATTTTATTTTATTTTATTTTATTTTATTTTATTTTATTTTATTTTATTTTATTTTATTTTATTTTATTTTATTTTATTTTATTTTATTTTATTTTATTTTATTTTATTTTATTTTATTTTATTTTATTTTATTTTATTTTATTTTATTTTATTTTATTTTATTTTATTTTATTTTATTTTATTTTATTTTATTTTATTTTATTTTATTTTATTTTATTTTATTTTATTTTATTTTATTTTATTTTATTTTATTTTATTTTATTTTATTTTATTTTATTTTATTTTATTTTATTTTATTTTATTTTATTTTATTTTATTTTATTTTATTTTATTTTATTTTATTTTATTTTATTTTATTTTATTTTATTTTATTTTATTTTATTTTATTTTATTTTATTTTATTTTATTTTATTTTATTTTATTTTATTTTATTTTATTTTATTTTATTTTATTTTATTTTATTTTATTTTATTTTATTTTATTTTATTTTATTTTATTTTATTTTATTTTATTTTATTTTATTTTATTTTATTTTATTTTATTTTATTTTATTTTATTTTATTTTATTTTATTTTATTTTATTTTATTTTATTTTATTTTATTTTATTTTATTTTATTTTATTTTATTTTATTTTATTTTATTTTATTTTATTTTATTTTATTTTATTTTATTTTATTTTATTTTATTTTATTTTATTTTATTTTATTTTATTTTATTTTATTTTATTTTATTTTATTTTATTTTATTTTATTTTATTTTATTTTATTTTATTTTATTTTATTTTATTTTATTTTATTTTATTTTATTTTATTTTATTTTATTTAATTTTATTTTATTGTATTGTATTGTATTGTATTGCATTGTGTTGCATTGCATTATATTGTATTGTGTTGCATTGCATTGCAATGTATTGTATTGCATTGCATTGCATTGTATTGTATTGTATTGTATTGCCTTGTATTGCATTGTATTGTATTGTATTGTATTGTATAGTATTGTATTGTATTGCATTGCATTGTATTGTATTGTATTGTATTGTATTGTATTGTATTGTATTGTATTGTATTGTATTGTATTGTATTGTATTGTATTGTATTGTATTGTATTGTATTGTATTGCATTGCATTGCATTGTATTGTATTGCATTGCATTGCATTGTATTGTATTGTATTGTATTGCCTTGTTTTGCATTGTATTGTATTGTATTGTATAGTATTGTATAGTATTGTATAGTATTGTATTGCATTGCATTGCATTGTATTGTATTGTATTTTATTGTATTGTATTGTATTGTATTGTATTGTATTGTATTGTATTGTATTGTATTGTATTGTATTGTATTGTATTTTATTGTATTGTATTGTATTGTATTGTATTGTATTGTATTGTATTGTATTGTATTGTATTGTATTGTATTGCATTGCATTGCATTGTATTGTATTGTATTGCATTGTATTGTATTGTATTGTATTGTATTGTATTGTATTTTATTGCATTGCATTGCATTGGATTGTATTGTATTGTATTGTATTGTTTTGTATTTTATTGTATTGCATTGTATTGTATTGCATTGCATCGTATTGTATTCTATAGTATTGTATTGTATTGCTTTGTATTGCATTGTATTGTATTGTATAGTATTGTATTGTATTGCATTGCATTGTGTTGTATTGTATTGTATTGTATTGTTTTGTATTTTATATTTTTGCATTGCATTGTATTGTATTTTATTGTATTGTATTGTATTGTATTGTATTATACTGTATTGTATTGCATTGTATTGTATTGTGTTGTATTGTATTGTATTGTGTTGTATTGTATTGTATTGTATTGTACTGTATTGTATTGTATTATACTGTATTGTATAGTATTGTATTGCATTGCATTGTATTGTATTGTATAGTATTGTATTGCTTTGTATTGCATTGTATTGTATTGTATAGTATTGTATTGTATTGCATTGCATTGCATTGTATTGTATTGTATTGTATTGTATTGTTTTGTATTGTATTTTATTTTATTTGATTTTTGTTTTGGTTTTATTTATTTTTTTATTTGTTTACTGTATTTTCATTTTTGCGTTTTAATATTATTTTCAACTCAAGTAAATTAGAAGTCCATAGATAGTCGTTAAATTTTTTATATTTATTAAGATAACCTTGAATACAGTTTTAACAAAGAATTTTTTAAAATTACAACAATAACTTACATTTTAAGTTGAGCATTTTCTAAATACTCTTCTCCGTTTAGAAACTGCCATTCTTAAACGATTTTTTTTATTTTAATTTATTTTTGCAAATATGATATCACTAAGAAAAAGTTTGTCACTTAAAGAAAATAGCATTTTAGCTCACTTACTTCTTCATAGCTCACGTCCTTAACTCTGCCTTAGGAATTTTTATGCTTGAAAAGTAACTTTTTCAGCCTTTTTTCCTGAGAATAACTTTTACGTTTCTCTTCCTAAGAATTAAACATATTGGGAAAGCATTTTTTAAATTGCTATCAATCTTTTTTACTGTCCCAGTAGCTCGAAGTGCTTTTTTAAATGCATTGAACTATTTAGTGAGGTATGGAATCTATCCAAATACACATGATTCTTTGATTCATTTTATAAAAATAATTTGATATCATGAATAGTTTTAAACAATACTCTGAAATCTAAATTACATTTATGGCAACAACACTGTGCAGCATAAAAAAAATCTGCATTTAATAATTTCAACTTTTTTCACTTAATTTTAATATGAGAAATCTCGTAGTGACACCCGTTTTGCCACTTTACCGAAGACTTTAGAGCCATCAGTTTTTTTGAAATTACTTAAGATATACATTTATTATCATGTTGTTAACTCGTGAACAATTAAAAATTTAATTTTTGTTTCTTCAGCACAATTATTCCTATTATTCTGGGAAACAACTTATTAAATATTTATAAACAAATTCGTTTGAAATTGTCTTTGAACCTTTGACAAGCCACATATGTCTTACCCGCTTTTAACACTTCAAATCAATTAATGTGACTCATGCGCTATGTATGCTCAACTTGTTAATGTTACTCATACGCTATGTTATTAAGCAAGACTTTTTGTAAGACTCACTCGGCAAGACCCACTGGAAGCGATTTTTTAATATTTATTTGTTCATCAAAGTTGTTGGCCAAAATAATAGGACGAACTTTGCTGAAGAAACCAAAATGAATATCCGTATGGTTAAAAAGTTATCAACAAGAAAATGAGTAATTTTTGATTCTGAGCTGTTCGGAAAAGTGGTAAAACAAATGTTATCACGAGATTCCGCATACCAAATTAAGTGAAAAACGTTGAAATTATCAAATACACAGAGAGAGAAAAAAGGGTACAAAAAAGTTAAAAAAAACAATACGACTGATTGCGCTCAAACTCAGCGTCAGTTTAGAGGTCAGTTGTGTCAACTTAGCGACAAAAAGAGTGCTGACAATACATTTAAGCGTACTTTCAGAATGTATTTGAGCCCACCTGGAAAAAATGCAAGTTATTCAATGTCATATAGCTTAATGTTTTATAAAAGTTTTTCATTCAGTTGGCAAAAAAAATCTGTACCAATTCTAGAGACAAAGGTATCACATTCTCGCAAGAATCAATGCTTTCACTGTGATTTAGGTAAAATAAAAATAAAAAAACGCACTTATAAGAGTAATTTCATTAAAGAATGCCTAACAGCAGCATCTCACTCACCTGTGACCCTTGCGATGTCCTGTGCTTGTACCATTTGCGCCACTTCCACCAACACTACCACCTCCTCCTCCGCCATCCGAACAGTTGCCATCGATTATGTTCGTCGACACTGTATTATTGTTATACTGCTGTGTGTCCTGTTCGAAGGATGGGTTTGTATACTGTTCTGGCGACTCCTTTTGTCCTTGCTGGCCGGTCGTACTGCCTGTCATAATGTTGCAGTCATTCAGATATTAATTTATATCTTATCCAAATTCTTGCAGAGCACTTGGGAAAGCTTTTTATTGTTTTTTATTTGTTTTTTTGAGAACTGAAATTAAAATAAACATAAAACAAAACACGATAAGTAAGAGTTTAAGCAGGATCAAAGCATATTTTTAACAAACACAAATTCATAAAGCTACCCCAAAATGAACAACCTACAAAAGCGTGCGGTTTTGAAAGCGGGGAGCTGTTGAAAGGTTGGAGGATGATGAAAAAGAGCTAGAGGTGAATGCTTTAAAAAGCAGCTATAAAAATATAAATTCGAGACAACCCGTCGCCATTGTCAACAGCCTGCAATGCAAAACTTCTCTTTAAAAAGGTCGTTAGTCCTGCGTAACAATTTAACTTCCGCGTATTGGCAGGAAAATTAATTAGTTTTTGTAACGTAATCTGCTTAGTTCTGAGCTCAAAATTGAGAAGCCAAATAAAGCAACAATTATGCGAATGTAGGTATACCTTAAATTTTGACCTTTGGATTATAAATAAATAATTAATTTTATTTTTGTCATAAAAAATAATCATTTTGTAAAAGGATATTATTTTGAGGGTAAAAATTCTGCCTTAAAGCTGCTAGATTATTTAAATTTCATTAAGATTTATGTTGATACCCTCCAAAAAAGTTGAAAAATGAAGCAGACATTGAAATGATTTCAGTTAACTGTATTTAAAATTTGCTCATTATTTTTAATAATCAAATAAAAGCTATATTATTTCATTTAATGAAGAAATTTAAGAAACTCTTATCTCTATTCTAACTCCACACAGTAGTTTAAGCTTTAAATCCAGAAGACAAGAGCATAAATATCACGGGTCGTGAATTTTGCTTATATGGTATTTAAAGTAAGGGCAGCAAAATATTAGTAGAATAAATTTATAAGGAGGCGTAGCAAGTATTGAAAAGTACATATATTCTTGATCAGCATTACCTTCTGACCCGATTTAGCCATGTCCTTTCGTCTGTCTGTCTCAATGTGATCACAATAACAGCCACAAGCCGAAATTCAACATGTAAGCTTTATATTAAAAAATACATATGAAGTCCGAAAATGAGCAAAATCGGATGAAAACCTCACATACAAAGTGACTTTACAAAAACGGTAAAATCTCTTAAAATTAAAAAAAAAAAAAATAATCTAATGACTTTAAATTTTGCACAAAAGCTTTAATCTTAATATGCACGTTGAGTATAACATTTGTACAAATCGAATGAAAACCACGTCTACCTCCCACACAAAATGACTTTATGAAAACTGTAAAATCTACTTAAATTCCACAAAATTGAGTGCAATGGCTTCAAATTTTTCAGATAAGTTTGAATTTTTACTATGCCCCCGATGCTACAAAACTGGTACAAAAACTGAAAATACTGCCCACCTCCCATACAAAGTGACGTTATCATAATAGTAAAACCTTTATAAATTAAAAAAAAAATTTATGTTTAAACTTGATATTGTTCACATAAGCTTTAATAAATAAAAAAGGACTCTGAGTTTCTAATGTGAATTATTTGGATAAAATCTAAGCCTTATAAAAGTGACGTCATCAAAATAATACAACATACAAGACTTCGATTAAACTAAAACGCGGAAGTGGGGTATTTAAATTTCGGTCCAGTGGAAGATAATTTCTAACCAGTTGTTTTTTTATTCTTTGTACTTCCAAAGACTATTTTTCGCACATTCATAACTTTTGTAAATCAGGGTGATTTCGATTTCAACTATTGCAGCAGTTTATTTTTTTAAGTACTTAAGGAGAGTATGCTTGGATTGTCTGAATGTAGGCCCTGAACAGCTACACTTAAACATTTAAAAAGTGAAAACAACATTTTTAAAAATACAACAAATGGCGGTATTTGTGTTTTATTCCTATTTTTGTGATGAACTTTAGTGGCAAGAATTCTTCTTATCAACAAACTTTAAGCATTTCATTTATGTTTAAATAAACATCAACACATAATTAAACAAAATATAAAAGCTTTTTCAATGTTAAAATGTTTCCATAAACAAGTGCAGATAATGAATTCTATGAATCAAGCTTCAAAAGCTGACTGCCATCATCATCATGTAATTAATTGCGTTTTCAGCGAAAATGTAATTCATTTCTGCATCTTTTGTAAATTAACAGTCTGTAAATTGATAAGTTCAAAACCTTTAACAATTAAAATAAATTGGAGCTGTGTTTTGATGGTTTACCGTCTGAGGCATGCCCTCATTTTTCTAAGCACCATAGATAGTTATTTAGTTGAGCGAATAGAATTGGTTTTCTTCTTTTGTGGTTAGCTGTTTGTTGATTATTTTAAGAAAGACAACTCCCACATTTGTCCGTTATTTTTACATACTGCTGTCATTGTTGTTAGGCGGTGGCTTTTTAAACATGCTGTAAGATGTATCCGCAGGCATTTATATTAGTTGTACATACAACATACTATTTTGTTTTGCTACCGTACGCAAATCCTTTCGCTTAGTTTAGTTTTTATAGCTTGATGTGTTTCCATCATGAACATCAACAATAACAAGACCATCCTAACAAAATCCACCTCGCACAATATGATTATCATAAATGCTATCATCATTATTACCAAATGACCTACTTTGTTGTGGTTATGAATGTTATTTTTGCTGTATAGCCTCGCACAATAATTTTTTTTTGTTCTGAATTTCTTCTCTGTTCATTTCCATTACTTTTAATTTTAAATCAGCTCACTTTATAGCATATAGAGTGGCATACTTACATTTACTTTCTAACAACCCACCCACCCATTTGGAATGATTTATTACCAAATTCTGTTCTGTCAGATGTGTGGCAGTTAGGTTGTAAATCATGCAACCATTAGATTAGAGATAGGACTAGACAAGGTTGACCAAGGTTTTTGTCTAGATAAAAAATAGTTAATCGTTGCTCAAAGAAACTATGTTTTGTTTTGACCAAGTTAACTCATCTATAACTCCTTCTATAACTTCAGTGCTTCAAATATTTATATATTGATTTGCTTTGCACAGGTTCTGCGGTGTTCAATATTTTGTATTGCCTGTTTTTATTTATATGTCGCTTACCTACTCATGGCCCGTAAAGTAGCTTTAAAATTTTACGCACGAGTCTAAGAACAATCTACTGACCCCATGAAAACATAAAAGCATAAAATTTTTAATATTATTTGCTAATTTCCAAAAGCTGACCTGACCATCTTAAGTAATTCTTCAGAAATAGCAAAAAAGTTTGTTTCCCTTCAAAATGGTGATATCAACTTAATTTTTTTGTCGTTGTTGTATTTCAAAAAATCTACAGATCGGATTTTGAAACCAAAGCAACACCAAGGTGTTTGGACATTTTTGAACAAATAAACTCTGTTCAAGTTGGTTTTTTTTTAAAGAAACTGCTATACTTGAATTAAGTTGGTAAATGAAAAAACAAACGAAGGTCTAGCTTAACGAAAAAAAGACTTGCGTCTGACTTTTGAATGCAAATACCTCTAAAATTAGGGAAAAGAGGTCTCCTTTAAAATCTTTTTTTAAAACCATTTCTTAGAAATTTGGGCTAGTTGTTAGAAAAAATGGACGATTTTACATTAAGAAACACACAATATTTCAAAACACCGATCTGTTCATGTTTTGGCAATAAGTGACTCATTGCATAGCTTTTATTGGAGAATTAATTTAAAGTAGAATTATTTTAAAATGCACAGGATATTACACATTTTTTAATTTTGCAAAACGAAAAAAATTGACTATTAAAAAAGCTTAAGAGTTCTGATAATTGATCCTATAAGCTCTAAAGATTTCTAGATTTATCGATAGCTCTTGTTTACATGATTTCTTTGCTGTAGTTGACCTTGAATCTTGCATACATCAGTCTACGCGTTTGTCGTCTTTGGTCTTAACTTGTACGGATCATACATCTGTCCGTCTTGAAAATTGTAATCAGTGATCATTGCTTACTGTGCTTAAGCATTGCTAATTGTTAATTGGTTAATGATTGTTTGTCTAGTTCTCCGTCAATCTATAAAATTACAGATTTCAGATTATTAAATAATTTTGAAAGGTTCATTAAAAAACTCTTTGTACTTCTTTAAAGTTGTATGAAAACCTAATAGATAAGGTCGCGTGATTCCGACAAATTAAAATCCTGGCTATCAAATGCATAAAAAATTAAAAATAAGCTATTTAAAAGGAAAAAGAAAAACCCAAAGGATTCTGCAATAGCGGCTTCCTATAAATCAATTTCTAAAGAAATCGCTAAAGAAGTCATTTCATGTAAGAATAACATTTATTGTAATGACTCTGTGAAAGCTAAAGGTGATATTATAAAAGAATGAAAATTGGTTAATAATATCCTTAAAAAAAAGTAAATAATGATACCGTTCAAACCTTGGTTTTTGATGATGTACCTGTTTCGAATACAGAAACTTTGGCGGTTTTTTTTCAATAATTTTTTTTTATTTATAGGATCTGAAGTACATAGTTGTTGAAAACGCAACCGTTAGAACCCAACGTTTTTGTTTATCCAGTGAACCTTGTCTTGCCATGAGTTTTGTTAATAACCAATTTCTTCGTTCGAGTTTTATAAAATCATTATGTCGCTAAAAAATTCAAATAACAGTTTTTCTAGTAATTTTATCAAGAGAATGTCTTTTAATATACCTGATGTCTTAAGTAATGTGTTCTATAAAAGTGTTGAAACAGGTATATTTTCGTTTGATATGAAGATTGCTGACGTAATACCCCAGCTTATAAGAAGGGGATTGTACGGACATTAATAACTATAAACCCATTTCGCTTCTACTAGTGCTTGCAATGATTTTTGAAAAAGCTGTGAAGTCTCGAATCATCAGATTTTTGGTCAAATACAATTTTCTCAGTAAATGTTAATATAACTTCAGAAGTGATCTACATATCTACAGAACATGTTCTTTTTAACCGACTTCTAAAAGGAGGTTCGTTGCTTTCTTTTCTTTTTTTTTTGTCTTTATATCACATCATCAACTTCTAACGCACTCTCGCGAGTGGTGTAATTTTTTGTCAATAGATACAGGTATTGAACACGGAGGTGGCCGTCTGAAAAATTGGGCGGTCTTCGACAAATGGCTTGGCAATATTTAAAAATACTGTTTCTCGAATAATATTGATACTAGGGCACTGAAATTTAGCACAGTAGTAGGCACAATTATGACAAACTAATATCAATAAAGTGGGCGTTTTTAGAAAAAGAGACATGGCACCATTATGAAAGCACTGTTTCTCAAATAATATTGACACTGGGGTACTGAAATTTAGTACAGGGGTAGACACAATTATGACAAACTACTTTCAATAAAGTGAGCGTTATTCAACAAAGGGGTGGTAATATTAAAAAAACACTGTTTCTTGAATAATATTGAAACAAGCGTACTGAAATTAAGTACAGGGGTAGGCACAATTATAACAAATTACGGTCAAGAAAGTGGGTGTTATATGAGAAGGGGGCTTGTCAATATTAGAAAAACATGGTTTCTGGAATACTATTGACAGCAAGGAACTGAAAGTTAGTACAGTGGGCACTACTGTTACAAGTTATAGTCAAGAAAGAAGACATTATTAAACGTAGGGGCGTGGCAATATTAGAAAAACACTGTATCTGGAATAATATTGACGCTAGAGTAATCAAATTTGTTACAAGAATGGGTAGAATTATTACAAAAAATTATGAAAAAGTGGGCGGAATTCGAGAAAGGGCGTGTCACCATTAGAAAAATAGTGTTTCTCAATTAATATTGCCACAACGGTATTGAAATTCGGTGCAAGAGTATATAGAATTATAAAAACGCTATTAAGAAAGTAGGCGGAATCCTACAAAGGGTTCTAGGCATGAGGTTCACAGGGGGAGCAGGGGGCACATGTCCCCTAGGCAGTGAACATTTTTAAATATCTTCAAATTAAATCAAAAAGCCGTAAGCTACAATTAAAAAATTTTACGGGAGAAAAACTTTCTAAATTGTAATTGTAATTGTAAGTTGCGCTCAAACTTAGGGATTTTAGAATTTTTTTAATAAAAACGTCGTTTTTAGTTGTAAGAGTGTACACTTTAGCAGGAACATGCATTTTGATAAGGTGCATCAATAATCAATCAAAAATTCGACTTTGAATTTATTGTAACTTATGCCTTTTTTGATTTTATATAACGTTATGTTCATTATTTATGTTAATATATTTTGAAGAGAACTCAAAAATACTTCATTTAAGATATATTTATAAAAAAGCTGAGCTAAACCATGCATGCATTTTTAAATAGTATTTTGTACCCGTCACAGAGATAAGTTACGATACCATTTCATCTACCCTTATTTCACAATAAATATTATGTAATGAAATGAAAGAAATTACGAAGTTATTCGTACGAGAAATTGAGCAATGATAAGGAATGATATCCCTATTAGTCGAAGATCATTCTTCGGAGCAACAGATGGTAAGGGGCATTTAGGCCAATAACGTATATGAACTTGAACGATAGGAAAATTTATGTTTTAAAGTAATTAAACACAAGAAGAAAACAAAGCAATAAAATGAAAACTTAAATGTTTTCCCAAAAGTCGGCTTAAAAAAAATCGGTTTTCTGTCATAAAGATGATCAAATTTGGATAATTTTTAATTTTTCGAATTAAAAAAGCTCTTAATTCAAACGAAAAAAAATTAGAAAATTCTGAATAAAGTAGGCTAATTTCAGATCAAGCATTAGTTTTTAAGAAAATCTGGTGGCAATTTCTTGTTAAGAAAACGCTTTTACATTAGAAATATTGTATGTAATATTTTATGGACAGACGTTTTTTTATGACTAAAATTTAAATAGGAAACTCGATTTGAAACATTTATTTTATACTTCTTCAAATTCACGTTTCTTAACTGTCGTCCACTCTTTTTGAGAATTTTTTGAATTTTTTTCGCGTCACGTGCTTATATTACATCAAGGATTCAGAATCATTGCAGGGAGGTTCTGGAATATATTTAGAAAATGAATGAAGCCCAAAACCCATCTATACATGTACGTGTTTATATTTTTATTCACACTTTTGAATTAAAAAAAATACATTTTGTAAATAATTCATATAAAAGGTGTGTTTCCAAACTCGATTTAAGTAACTTGCATGTTGCTAGAACTGATGTATGTTGAAAAAAGAAATAAGTCAGTTGATGTCCATGCTGGGAACATTTCAAGAATAGCGACAACTCTAATTCTTAATTTTTACGAATCATATGGATTTTTACCTCCAATCCAAATATGATACATTTCAGGCCGCTCGCAATTTATTTATGAGTTATAGGCCTCCAAAACTGGAAAAAATGGACTGAAAGTGTTGCTGGTTTTATTCTTTTTTTAAAAATAACTACTGGGAAATTCTTGTGCTCTTATATGAAAACAGGAAAACTTTGGGGCTAAATAGTAATTAATGCGATTTTTAAGGATAAAGGCGACATCACATTATTTAATTTACTTAATTACTAAAAAAATTTGTAAAAAAAATTTTTGAAATTAAAAGAAGAAAAATTAAATTTGAAAATGTTTCGGGCATGATACGAGAATGATTTTTACCCCATCTTTGAAATACGTGGCATTCGGTTATAACGACACTGATGGGACCGGAATATTTCGTCGTTACAACCGAATGTCGTTATATGCACACATAAATTTTTTATTGTTCATTATTAACTGAATTCATTTATTATAAAGGAAAAATTTTTTTTATCAATAGTATAAATAAAAACATACAACTTAGGGTAAATAAATGCAGTAAGTTTTTTTGTTTCTTTGACTTTCTGATTATAAATATTTTACTTTTCGGACTTCCATCCATGTTTGCAGCAACCAAAACTGCAACAGTCACAACTTTTCCTTCTATACACTTTTTACCTTTAAATTTTAAAATTCTATCGGGCATGAGTTTAAAGAAGAACCTTGTTTCATCAGCATTATACATTTTTTCTGAGTCCCGATAGCCATCTCGAAGTTTTGGGAAAAAATTCTGTAGTCACCTTGGGATACATCACCTGCTTCACCTGAAACCTTGCAGTGTCGCTATCAAAAATGGTAAATCCCATTTTCTGAACGAGAAGAATTCGTTTTACCTAAAATTTTAACTAAATCATTGGCTTTTTCTTGTAAAATATGATCGCTTAGAGGTATATATCGCGATCTTTGGATTTTAAACGAAGTAAATAGTACATTTTCTACATTTTGAGGAGATGTGATCCTTATCTTTTCCCTATGTTTCCATATGATGGATATTGAAGAATATGGCGAAAGAAATTCTTCGCCGTTTTCAATCCGCCAGATTATTACCGATTTTTCTTCTATGGTGAACGCGTTACGTTTAGTTTGTGGAGGCACAGTAAAAAATCAATCATGCACTTGAAGGAACAAATATGTACCATATGTAAAACCACAGGCGCAAATGAAGCTATGCAATTTTGTTGTCAATTAACTTTATACGGTTATTTCCCTTTCAACAAAGTGAAAATTGCAAATATGTACAAATATAAACAAAAAAAATTCAAAAGTAAGCAAATCTAGTAAGAAAACTCTTCAAAAGTAAGAAAACTGCGTCGTTTTATGCAAACTCGTCGTTATATCCACCGACGTTAAAAGCGAACTCAGTTCCTAAGAAATGAGAAATTAGAAAATGCGGACTTCAAGAATACGACGTTATAGCAGAAATGTTGTTATAACCGAGGTCGTTATAAGTGAGTTCCACTTTATTATATATAATTTTCTTATGTGTACAAGCGTGTGTTAACCGGCGTACCATGAAAACAAAATTAGTACAAAAAATATCAGAAAATAGAATTATATTGGTAACATTTTCTTAATGTGCATTATAGACTCCTTTATGTCTTTGCCCTTCCCCCTAGAACAAATCCTGAGGACGCCCTTGGTTCTAGGGTACTAAGACTCGTTATTAAACAAATTAATATATTTATTTAAACAAAAAAAAAATAAAAAATTAATATAGTAAGATATCCAATATAATAATACCCATAAATAAATTATCAAATGTGACCAAGAAATTAATAGGTTAACATTATTTTTTACTTTGTAGTGATTTTGAAGTCGTTGTTTTTTGTTAAAAAGTTTTTATAAACATTTGCTCGAACGTTTACTCCGGTCTTTACAACAAAAAATGGATATAACTGTGGATATAAAGTGGATATAACTGAAGCTTTTAATACGGTCGACCATAATATTTTGCTAAGCAAATAACATAATTTTGGTTTCAGGGGCGATATACAGTCATGTGAAAATAAATAGGACACCTGTATTTTTATATTTAAAGCTGCATGAATTACATACAAGGTGCAACAGATATAGCATAAATTCCTTCGGTTGGTGGTTCCTCTTGATAAGGCGTCCCTATTTATTTTCACATGACTGTATAACAGGTTTGGCTCGTATCTTTTAAATAGGCAGCTAAAAGTTAAGTTAAAAGATTATTGTAGTTATTCTATGCACGTAGAAATAGGTGCTTCTCCTCTGTTCTTGGTCCCATTATTTTTCTTATTTTCATTAATTCGCCCTTCTAACATACTTTCAATAGTAGTATGAATGCTTTTACCGATGAAATGTACTTTCACGAATAACTCCACCTTAAACCTTACAGTTGATATAAATCATTATCTGGAAATAATTAGTCACTGGTTTAGAGTGCATATTTTAGTCCTAAGCAATAAAACTCGAATCATGTATTTTAATTCATTAGGTAAATAAGAGACTCTGCACAGTTTTACATAAGGGCAAATGTAAAAAATTCTCGTATAGTACATACAGTTGCGGTCAAAATAATAGCAGCACCTTTATATTCAGACATGTTTGGATAAATAATACTAGTCTACAAATTTCGGATCTGGTAAGTCCATTTTCATTCCTATATGTACTTTCAATACTCGTTCCAACTCCGTACTCAGTTTCCTCCAATATTGTAAAATTTTCAAGATACAGGGTGTTTCACGTTTTTGGCAAGTGTTTAGTATTATTGATCTCGAATCTAAGCTACTTTCATTATACGTTTCATTATTTAAAAATATAAAAAAATACGACTTATACGATACTACCTCACTTTTTCTCTAGCTAAATAATTTTTCTCTAAAAGATACTTCCACTATCATTTCACTTGTATTCACTTTTTCAGCTATTAAAAACTATTTTGGTTTTTGAAACGACACCACTCCTCGCGATAAAGCTTTTACATGATGCAATAATGATTTTACTAGATTTCATAAGGGGTCGTCCATAAACTACGTTACCAATTTAGGGGGGGGAGGGGTTTTGAAATGCACTACGATAAGTAACGGTAGGGGGGGGAGGTGTTTAGATATTGTAACGTTACCAAAAATTAAAAAAATCGACGAAAAACCTTATTAATAAAAATTAATAATTAAAAAAAAAATAAAAATTAAAATTAAAAATTAATAACACAATCATTTCAAAAATTTTTAACCTTACATGTTTATGTTTGATCGTCTAAATTGATGGTTAACTTTTGTTTCAATTTAATATATATAATTAAATATTTCTTCCACCACCTTTTCCCTCGACACAGGAACCTTTTGGTATTCCTTCACCATCTCAGCACACTTCTGAAAAATTTGGGTCTTTGCTTTTGCGACAGGCTTTGACGTTAAGGCCTGAATGTTCTTGATCAAAGGAGATACCGTATGACATGTACTGTCCTTCTCAGAAAGAAAAAATCGGTTCAAGATCGTGTCCTACCTGCGGCTTGTATTTCGTTTTTAAAACTTCTATGAATTGCCATAAGTTGTATTATATCGTTTACAATAAATCGGAATAAAAAATACTATTTAAATAAATCAACTTTCAGAAAGCATTTACACAAAAACACAGAACTTGGTGCGGCTCGGGTGCAGCCTTTAAGGGTACTCTGTCAAAGACCAGGTGAATTTCTTTGGGTTAGAAATGAGGATTCACCTGAATGGGTCGACATAGAATCCGATGAAAAATTCTATTTTGAAGAATCGTCAACAAAGCTACCAGCTTCTTCTATCCCAGTGATTGAGAGCATCGAATCTTGGATCGCAAATGGAATAGCTTTTACAGATGATATTAATTATTGATTTTTTTTCCAATTGTTCCTTTAATGTATCTAGTCATACTAGTCACTAATACTAGTGAAAATTGTCAGAGCTAGTCAAAATATGTAATCATTCGAATGAATTAATTTCATATGTCACGTTACTTTATGGGAGGGGGGAGGGGTTTTGAAAAGCACTACGAAAAGTAACGCAGGGGGAGGGGGGGGGTAAAAAAAACCGGAAAATCAGTAACGTAGTTTATGGACGACCCCTAATGATTCTACATGATATAATAATTATACATGAAATCATGTTGATTAACTTTTTACATGGTACAATAATGATTTTACGGGATTTCATAATGATTATACATGAAATCATAATGATTCTACTCTGCAAAACTAGCTAATGCGTGTTTTTTTTACATGATTCAACAATGATTTTACATAAAATCATAATGATTTTCATGTTGCTGCTAACATGAAATATGAAATCATGTAAAATGAAATCAACTATGCATCACAATGATTTTACTATGCAAAATTTTTCTGTGTGTACTGCTATTATTTTGACCGCAGCTGTATGTCTGTTTAACGTTATGCATCAAAAAAATGATTTTGCATTTTAATGTTTTCGTATCCTAAGTGTTTTCGTATTAAACGTGTTAACTCTTTTAAATAAATCGGTTTTTTGCTTGAACATACTTGAGCACTAAAAAAGTATTTAATGGCTGCAACTAGACATTTGTATCTGTTGAAAACCTTTTGTTGCCTAGAACTTTTAAATACATATATTACGGGATTTTTTTTCTAAATTAGAGTACGGTTTATCATGTCGGGTTTATGTGCAAGTATGCTAATAAAATAAATCCATGATATCTTAAAAAATGCCTTCCGATTGATTTGCAATAGAACGCGCCTTTATTCTAGTTTGATTCTGTTTCGAAACTTAAACATTTCAGCTTTAAAGCACCTGTTAAAACAAAAACAGGCTGTCATTACAAAAGCTAATGTAATGACTTGAAATTTTGCATATGAACTTTGGTCACAAATATTCACCATATATTTCAAACTTGTCAAAAAGTATAAAAACCACGGCTACCTCCTAAGCAAAGTAACTTTATGAAAATGGTCGAGTCATTAAAAATTCAGCAAAAATTAATTTAATAAATTAAAATTATGAACATATGCTTAGAATATTAAAATTCACTTTGAGTTTGGAATTTGGCAAAATTGTTAAAAACTCGACCAATCTTCCATACAAAGTGACGTTATCAAAGTAGCATAACTTTTATAAATTTCACAAAAATGTGTGTATTAACAGAATTCAGTTCATAAACCTTATAAAAAAATTACAAAGGTTTTTGTTTATTTTTAATTTAATACTGAATGAGAAATTGAAAAAATTACTTGAGCAATTTTATATAAATTGGAAAAAATAGACTCTTCCAAACCTTTTTTTATGTTTTGAAATGTATAGACTACATAAAATTTTCATTCTTTTAAATCGTTTGCTTACTTAGAGTTCCAAGTTCTGTGTTTATTATAGAGTGAAATAAAATGTACCAAAAACGCGTTGGTAGTAGGAAAGTAGAAAAAATATAAAATTGTACCAAAAAAGTAAAACTGAACCCAAAATGTCAACCCTGGATCCAGCAGGCCCTAGATAGAGATCGAAACACTATTTGCTTTGTTGTAGTTTTTGCTCGTGATCGTAAACACAAATAGAAACAGTAACATTTTTACGCCTCTTCACCGATCGATACTGCTGTTTAAAAAAAATAGTGGAATGCGTCAATAAATTATTTTGCTGCTGTTCTGCAAAATTTTTATTTTTAAGTTGTGGCAGCAGCAGCGGCGAAGCGGGGTACATTTGTTACTTTTTTAGTTTGTGTTTACCATCAGGAGAAAAAACCCAACAAAAGAGGTGTTCACACGTCTGTCAAATGATTGAAGTATATCGCGATTTTCTTTTACTCACTCTAAAATTTTTGATTTATTTCTGCTCACACATGATTTTTCGATTGAAGTACCGATGCAGGCATTTGTTACTCTTCTGCCTACTTTTTTGCCTACTTTTCTGTCTACTTTTCCTTTTTTCTCTTCAAAAAACTGCTTTTGTGTTCAAATAAGTACTTTTTTAGAAATAATTTGCTACTAAACAACAGACAAGTAAAAATGCAACCCTTTGACTGATTGATGCAGGTCTGGAGCTCAATCAAAATTTTGACTGATTCGATGAAGAGTTTGAAGTTCATTTTCGCTCTCTCAGAGAGTTCATTTTTGTTTAACATAGGGGAGCAACAACAAATTTTGATTGATTCAATCATTTGACAGACTTGTGAACACCCAAAAAACAAATACTGTTTCGTGCTTGCTTAACTCAACGCAACATTATCTTTCTGTTTCTCTCTTCGGCCTGATTAGGGCAGTGTTTGCGTTTGAGTCGAAGAGCGATACACGAATATGGCAGAATAAAGGTTGTGGAGTTTTCGATTTTGTAGCGCTACGTTTAAGTTACGTTTTTTTCCATTCCCTACTTCAAAGTAGTATCTTATATATTGTTGTGTATATTTATTTTATTTATTTATTTTATTTATTTATTTATTTATTTATTTATAAGCGCTTGTAAGAAATAAACTTATAGTTAAGCACCGATAACATGTGTGGATATAAATCAACAAATTTTTTAATGTTAAACACTTAAACATAATCTTGAACAAAAATTAATTAAATAAATACATTGAGATCAAAAAAGGTTTTTAAAAAACGATTATAAGAATTTAAAACTAAAAATTCAAAATAAAATAACTTTAAATTAAGAGAGAAAAATAACATTAATAAGAAATGAATTAGGTAAGAAATGAAAAGAGATAAATGAAGAAAAATAATAGAATAGCGAATCAAGTAAAAAAAGATAAAAGTTTTGGTTAGAAGAAAGACAAATAATCTGATAATTTAGATTTAAATATGGTTGTATTGCAAATACGCTGTAGATACGGTGAGAGTGAGTTCCAAAGACGTATAGAATTAACAAAGAACTGACGTTCGGACGCTAAGCAGGCATGTTTTGGTTGGACTAGGTTGTTTCCGCGCTGAGATCTTAAAAATTTTAGTTTACTATTTAAGTAAACTGGCTCTTTGGTAAAAATAATTTTGTGCAGAAAGACTAACGCCCTCAAGTTCAAAACACTGTCAAAAGTCAAATTGAATATTTTTTTGCATACTGGGATATACGGTCGGTTCGTTTAAGTCCGAAGACATAACGAGCGATGTTGTTATAGGAAACGTTCAACTTGCGCTTACTAGCAGCATCACAGTATGCAAAAATGTCGGATCCGTACAATAAGGTGGGGACAAGATACGTTTTAGCTAATAACATTCTTATGTTAAAGGGGTGAAAAACTGTGTGGCCCATAGGCTACGGAGCATACCATAAACTTTTCCTACAGTGATGTTGACATGATTCGTCCAATCTAAAGTGCTGCTGAAGGTAATACCCAAATCTTTTGCCGTTTTTACAACTTCAATACATGACCCATTTATAGTAACGTCCGGAAAGGGCAAAGAAGAGTTATGTTTTCTATTTATAATTAAACATTTTGACTTATTTGGGTTAATGCTTAAGCCATTAGCGGAAGCCCAATCGTAAATTTTACACAGATTAGCATTCAGACTATCAACACACGTGGTAATATCACATTTGCGACAGCTAGTATACAGTTGTACATCATCAGCGTACATTTGTATACCACAATTTTGCAACACAG
Source organism: Dichetophora obliterata (assembly GCA_963920525.1). NCBI lineage: Eukaryota > Metazoa > Arthropoda > Insecta > Diptera > Sciomyzidae > Dichetophora > Dichetophora obliterata. The sequence goes on from OY986436.1 coordinate 74,759,798, forward strand.
TTGGTAAGTCGTTTATACAAACCGAAAATAAAAGAGGGCCCATTACAGAGCCTTGAGGAACGCCACGGATTACAGGTAAGAAATTAGAAGTAACGCTGCCTATATTTACGGCTTGTGATCTGTTTGTGAGATATGAGCTCATTAGTCGAGTTGCAGTGGCGGATAAATTAAACACATTTAATAATTTCGAACATAAAATTTGGTAATCAACCGTGTCGAAAGCTTTCGAATGTTCTAGCAAAACTAAGAAAGTGATTTCATTGCGATCGAGGTTATTTCGAATTTCATCGCTGACGTCAAGTAGAGCAGTCACGCAACTGCGCTTAGGTCGGAATCCTGACTGTCTGTCAGTTAGCAGTTTATTGTCCAAAAGAAATTTGTTTATTTGGTTGTACATCAGCGTTTCAAAAACTTTTGATAGATATGGTAAAATTGCTATGGGGCGGAATTCATTACCAGTTTTAGGGATGGGAATAATTTTAGCTTTTTTCCAAACAGCAGGGAATTCTGATTTCGTTATGATGGTATTGAAAATGTTAATAATGAAAGGGGTTAGAGCAGGAAGAAGTAACTTAAAAAGCCTGGGATGTATTTCATCGAAACCGACGGCATTAGATTTAATCTCTAAGAAACTTCGCAGTACTTCTGTATATTCAATGCATTGAAAATTAAAAGCTGAGTACGAGTTGATAGATCTCTGAAAGATGCGACAACAGTTGACACTGGGCGCTGGCATAGGTATATCTATAAATTCGTTATTTAGAGCCTCGACGTCTACGCTAGTGTCTGTAGGCGAAAAATTTCTACCAACTCCAATTTGCCGAATAATATTCCACTTCGTTTTGCTGTCTATGGCAGAGCTAAATTTAGATTCATAATATGCTAACTTTGCAATTTTCACCTCCCTGACTACATTGTTTCTGCATATTCGGAAATATTATAACGCTCGGGTGTTTTGAGACGTTTCCATTTATTATACGCTGCGTCACGTTTTTTCATTAAAGTTTTAAGGGTACTGGAAAACCAGGGCCTTGTTTTTCAAACATGTTTTTCAAATAGTGAATTGACGTTACGTTGTAGGAAATCTAACTTATCATTTACTGATAGCATACGATAAATTTCTGTCCAGTCGACGTGATTGAGCTCTGTCTGAAGAGAGCTAATGCTGTTTTTTGCTCTGGTATTGGCAGCTGAAAATTATAGAAAAGAAAAATCAGGTCATGCTTGGAAAAAACAGGAGCAGATAACTGGTCATAAAGTAAGACTTTATCATTATCACTGACAAAAAAGAGGTCTAGCAGCGAATTTCTATTTTTGGAAAAGTGTGTGGGTGTGGTGCAGTTTGGCGACGTAAGACCAAGTGCACAAATGTCATCAGATGAGTTTCAACCAATAAATCACAATTAAAATCGCCACAAATTATGATGTCAGCATAGGAGCTTACCACCGATTCAATTTTCAACATTAAGTTTTCTGTATGGACATAACGATTTGGCTTATAAACTGTGCCGACAAGTAGTTTTTTGGATTCATAGATTATGTCAACAAATAGGAATTCAATATTATCTTCAGAGTTTGATTTACTGATTAAGTTGCATTTAATATTATCTTTAACAAAAATTGCATCCCCACCGGCATGAGACTCTCGATCCGCACGAAATGATCTATAACCCTTTACACTAAAGACACTATCTTGAACAGAAGGCTGAAACCATGTTTCAGATACACAAATTATATCCATGTTTGAGTTTTCAAAAGTGTACCGAAACTCATAAATTTTATTATTTAAACTTTGAGCATTAATATGACATACCTGTAGTCCCGTCGCTTGCCTGCTTAATATTCGAATTAAAGCATAGAGATTGTCTCTAGAACAACAACGACTGTAATTATTCGAACTCACAATGGATATGGTTTGAGATAAAAAGGCGCGTATTTGCAGCACAGTTGTTAAAATTATTATTAACTATTAATATAAGAAATAAAAAATTAAAAGAAATTAAAATAAGAAAAGAACTAAGTGTAAATATTACGCAAAGAAATGGAATGAATGAAGCAAATAGAAATAAAAAGAAGATAGATAGGTTAAGGAAATACAAATTAGATAACGCAAAAACATAAAACTTAAACTTAAGCTTAGGCAGGAACAACTTCATCTTCCGGGCATCTTTCACAAATTCAGTCGGCGGAAAGAACATGGCTGTGCAGCTCGCTTTCATTTTTGATGCGAATAGCATTCTTGTAGGTAATAGCAGCATGTAATAGCTTTCTAGTATCAGCGCTGAGGCACTCGTGGATGTAGATATTGTTATCTGCTTCAACAGACGGCTTTCTTTACACATCTGCGGTAATCACCAAATGCTTTCAAAACCCGATTTCGGTCATGCGGAGTGTAGAACTTGACGATGATCACAGGGTCTGAATTTTGATTTGTGGTTCTCTGCCTAACCCGAAAAATATCTTTTAATTGCGGTGGTAAAAACTCAATAGAGTGACATACAAGGTTAAAGATGCTCTTAATATTTTCGCCTGTCATTAAAGGCACTCCAAAAATAATTGCATCGGAAGAGTTATGATTTTCACTGCTGTTGTTGGAATTTGATGTCGAAGAGCATCGCTTGAGTTCATCGGTTAGGGCATCACAACGCGAGGAAAGAAGTTCGATGCGATTTTCAAGTGAGCTTAATTTAAGTTCGTAATCACTAAAATTGTTTTATATTTGTGTAAGTGCTATCACCTCTAGTTCCTTGTAAAACAATAGATATCAGATCTTTCTTATTTTAATTTATATCCCCAAAGTACATTAGAATTAAAGTATATTAAATTATTTATAGATATTTTTAAGTCATATATTGTACTGATTGGAAAAGATAAAATAAATATACTACTACTACTCGTACATGAATCAACTATAAAGAACAGGGTTCCTTTACGTCTGAACTCGAAGCAAAACCAATTTTTACATTCGAAAGTGACCTACTAGAGTACACCCTTAAGTATCCTTGATTTATGTAAGATTGACTTATAAACCTCTTCAGCTTTTTTAGAACTTATTTTGTGTTATGTTTTTAACAAAAAATGACTAAATACTTCTTAGTTTTAACTCTGGCAGCCAAACACACATTTGTTGTGTTTGTAATATAAGAAGTAATGTAAGTTCTATTGCTTAACATCGCGCATATCGACTGGTACACGAACTTCTATAGGGTTAGGAAATTTAAAGATTTGACAGTTGAAGCTCCGGTTCAATCACTAAGCGAAAAATTGAATTTTAAAATCAAGTCTGACCGTTTTCAATGTAAAAATGTTAATTTTTGATTAATCGTTTTCATTTTGAAATTGTTAATTTTTAAAACAAAAAAGAATTTTTAATTTTAAGTTGAAACAGATACTGAAAAAATAACTGTATAAAATAATAAAATAAATTGTTTTTATTAAATATGGAATATTGTGATGAAGAATGGCTGGCCTTGGATGGTGAGGCGGCTGATTTTAGTCCTCACATCACTTCATCATCTACATCTCCACTAGAGGAATGCTCATTTCAAGAAATGGATGCCAGCAAGGATGACGAAAAACTCGGGGAACTTCTAAAGGAATTTGATATGGAGTGCATAATGGAGTTCTTGAATGGTATGCTATATGTGAAAACATATGTGAAATTGAAATATTTCTATTTCTATTTAATTTACTATTTTTTATTTTACAGAATAACATAATAATTAATAAGAAAAACAATTAAAAATTAAAAATATTTGTCTAATTTCAATGTGTTATCGTGGAAAAGGCTTTAAAAAGGTAAGAAAGAACAATTTTAAATCAAAATTTTACGATACAACGCTTTCAAAACAAAAATGTGTGTTTTCATATCAAAAATGTGGTTTTTTAAATAAAAAACGTGAATTTTAAAATTAAAATTATGTTTATTAAAATCAAAAATTATCAACTTTTAAACAAAATTTTCTATTTTTAAATTGAAAATAAAACAATATTAAACTAAAAATGATCCATTTTTGAAATAAAAATGGGAATCGTTTTAAAAATTAAAATATCGTATTTGATTAAAAAATTTTCAACTCTACCCTACTTTTGTTGCTGTTTATTTTTGATTTAAAGTTCGAATTTTTGATTTTACGTTGTTTTTATTCTCGGTGATTGAGATTAGCCTTCAGTTGAGCTTGCGTTGGAGGTTAGTGAAACCATTAAAGGGACTTGTGTGTTAGTTGCAATTTATGTGGTATTAATAGCTTGTAATACTGTTTATCCACATTTCTTGCATAAACGTTAGTATTTTGCATTTGAAATTCATACTTCATTTTGAATTTTATGCCTTGATACATTTTCTGATTAGGTTTATGTATGTTACAGTCTTAAGATCGATAATTTATGCTCGTATCAACTTGTAATATTATCATCACCTATCGTGTACTATTTTGTCAAGATTTAAACCAAGTGAAGGTGCCTGCATACAATTAAAATCACATTGATTTTAATTTCAAAACCTTAAGTGTTATAATTGACAGAATGTTTCATTGGAGTCGTATTGATGGTCCACCAATCGTTGTGTTCCAATTCCCTTTGAAGGTTGACTGTGCCCTTTCAACGTGTTGTCCTCTGGTGTTACATACATTCCTAAGTTACTAACTTGATTTTGCATAATAAATAACATATTTCACTGAACAATAAAATTCATGTTTTAATAGGTACTTTTTCTAGAAAAAACATTTTACTTGCGTGCCATTGTCAAATAGGTGATGAGGGTAGGGAGCCACATTAAAGCCTTACAAAAACACAGTTCTTTAAATTTTATACGCCAGAATCACGCAACGGTTAGTAATATTTAACAGACGGGCAGTCAGGTGATAAAGCAGAATTTTTTTGTGAACAATATATGAGCTGTTATAAATGAAAGTGGGATAAGTCCACTTTTGGAAAAAATTAGGTATTTGCAGATTTAGTAAGGTATAGGTATCTACCCTCCTTTTATGTTTAGAGGAACTTAAAATATTATGGTATAGGAGGATAATGCGGTGTAGGCTAACATCTTCTGTTCTGCGAAACTTATTTTGATGCAATCTTGGTTAAATTCAAAGAGAGTAGAGTTCAATAAAGTAGACTTAGACAGTTAAACGAAACATGTGCTTGCGTTTTGCCGAAATTTTTTTTGGTTGCAAAGTTAGTGAAGTTTTTTTAAGGAAAACCTCGAGTTATCAATTTTTGTGTGCTTTTTGCATTTAAGGCAATGTCTTGCAAAATAAAAATGAGCATGTGTTGGTTTGCAGCCAAAATTGTGCACTGAAAAACAAAATCCATTCTAATTCAAGTATTACAAATTCAATTCGTATATTGCGACGGACAATTGTATTGTCGGATAGAGGTTACGCTGCTTTAGTCATGGCTGCTTCGTTGTTAGGTTTTTGCAAAATTTTAACGCAAATATCTATAGTAAATGCTGTATCTGAAAAAATCTTACCTTTTTTTTACAATATCAAAACTCTTAATTTAGAAAATGTAAATTTCAATTTATATTCTTTGTTTTTGGCATTGCTCTCTACCAAGTTTTCCTCTATTTCAGACATTTAATTCTTTACTTTATGCAAAGTATTTGGTTTTGTTCTTTATAAAATCTTTGCTTCTCTACATGATATAATTCCTTATGCGACAATTCAAAGTCCCTTTCAACATTGTTTTTTTCATTCCTTGGAACTAAACCTAACATAAAACGCATTTTCATTTCTTAAAAAACATCAACCGGATTAATTATCGCTTAGCATTATTTTTAAATTGATTCAAATGCAAGCCCTTGAATGTCTCTCGAAGTAGACGAAAATGTACTTATCCCATTTTCATTTGTAACAGCTTATATAAAGAGTGAATATTTAAAGCTTAATATAGAATTCCAAACTAACAAGATTTTAAGGCTGCTGACGCATTTTCTGGTTTTACATAATTTCAGGAGTCGAGGATGAAAAGGATGGTATAGTATACGTAGTTTATTATATCTTTTTTATCGTTTAAATAAGAAAGTTTGTCGCAACGACTTACGGTCTAGACCGTGAACTAAGCAGTGACACGCCAATTTAAAAGATGTACAATTTGCACAAATTTGAATGCAAATCAAGGCAGGGTTGTTTACCCAAGTGGTTAGGTATATTACCCAAGTTGAGCTTGAAAAGTTGTTTGTTGCTTTGAGCGACATTTTAATTACCAATTAATGCACATTCAGCTCTATTTAAGAAATTTACAAATTTATGATGGTGCTTATAAGTTCTGCTTTTCAAACTTTTCATTTTCTTCTATGCATATAATTAATACATATCTCGAGATATACTGCTGTACTGCTCGCGTGTTTTACATGGAAATATTTGTTAACTGTCTTTTTATGTCTCTGCTGCGAGTGTGAATGTTTACACTTAATTGGCCACAAACATTTAACTAATCTGCGCAACTCAATTAACTGACAAGCTCTTAGGTAAACATTTTTTTTTGTTCAAGTTAGTAGTGGCAGAAAAAAAAATACAATAACATCTGATCCCCTGAGATGCACAGCAACATTTACGCGCTACCTGCTATAATAAATGTTCAAATTATACCAATGGGAAATGTTGGCGTAGTTCCTAACATAGCAATAATGCATACAAATTTGATTAAGATATACTGTGGCATATTTTTTTATGTAGGAGGAAATGTTGCTGCTACATGCACACTACTTAAAAGAATAAAGATTTTCTAAAAACAATCATTTACTTTATTTACTTTCTGCTACAATTAAAAAGCTGGCAAACAATTATGTAATATTAAATTTTCTCACTGAGTGGCGGGAAGCTGACTATAAATTTCACCATTACCCAATAATGACCAAACGAAGAACGATTCGTATACGAGCTCGCTAAGGAAGCCGAGATCTCGGACTCGCAAACTCGGACTTGCAAACGAGCTCAAAACGAACACGAGATCTCCGATCCATTCAAAATTATGTGAAAAGACTTAGGAATTATTCTTATAAATTTCTTCATAGAAAATTATATAAAAAGACTTAAAAATTTTTCATGTAAAAATTATGAATTTTTTTTTATATTAATGAACGTATTTTTAACAGCTTACAATCTAAAAATACGTTTTATTAAAAAAATTATATAGCTATTTTCATATAAAAGAGTCCGACTTGTAAACGAGCTCGAAACAAACACGAGATCTCGGATCCATACAAGTAGATAAAGTCTTTTTGCATTATTTTGTATGGATCCGAAATCTCGTGTTCGTTTACGAGTTCGACTTTTTTATATGAAAATATAGAATTTTTTTAATAAAAAGTAGTTTTTCGTTGTAAGCCGCTAAAAATACTTCAATTTAAATAAAAAAATTTCAAAATTTTTATATGAAAAAATTCCAAGTCTTTTTGCATAATTTTGTATGGATCCGAGATCTCGTATTTGTTACGAGCTCGTTTAAGAGTTTGACTTTTTTTATGAAAATACATAATTTTTCTAATTAAAAGTATTTTTTCATTGTTTGCTGCTTACAATACCTCAATTAAAATAAAAATATTCAAAATTTTTATTTGAAAAAATTCGAAGTCTTTTTATAAAATTCTCTATAAGGTAATTTATTTGAAAAAATTCTAAGTGCTTTGATATAATTTTGTATGGATCCGGAATCTCGTGTTCGTTAATTTTAATTACCGAATCGTTCTCGAATCGTATTCTCGGACTCGTAAATGAATCGCATTCTCGGACTCGTTTACGAATCATATTCTCGGGCTCGTTTACGAATCGTATTCTCGGACTCGTTAACGATTCACATTCTCGTTAACGAATGGTGATTTTCTCCCGTTCGCGTATTCGAAACGATTCGAAAACGATAATCGTTTACGATTAAAATGTCCGAGAATGCGGACTCGTTTCGAATTCGTTTGGCTTATTGGGTAGGTGATGTTTACTGACATAACAATATGTACGAGATAAATTTGTGTGTTTTTTTATCTTAATCTTATTTAATAATTAATCTCATAAAAATATTTAATTAAAATACATTTTGAAGAAAATCGAGCGAAAAGGAGCGAAAGTAAAAGAGCATTAAATGGTTAAAAATCTTGGAATAAATTTTAGTACAGCTAAAATATGACTGTACTTTTTAACCTTGCTGTTTAAAATTTAAACTTTGCAAATACTAATTCATAATTAAAACTCTACTGTATTAAAATTTAAGCCAAAAGAAATATTTTAGCTTTCCTTTTAGCTTTTTGGTTTAAATTTAAGTACAATTCTAAATTGTTTTTTGTTTTTTATAGAATTTATACTAAATTCTAGTCCATTTGGATACTAAATTTGGATTTGGACCAGTAAAAAGTTAGCCTGACAATGCTAGAACCCAATATAAGGCGATTCGGTTCTTATGTTTGTTTATCGCTTTTGTTACGTAAAGCACAATAGAGCAGTGGCTAGAGTAGTGAACTTAAAAACTGAACGACGAGGGTTCGAGTCTCACGGTGTTTATTGTTTTGTTTTTAAAATATTTTAATCCTTAATATTTTAATTATTTTGCAAGTACTAGATTTGAAACCATAGCTGCTGTTGACTTGTATGTGGTACAGAAATTTGCTGGAATTTAGTAAAAACTTGCTGTTTGAGTTTATAATAGCTTAGCAAATATTTACTTGAATTAAGTAGAAATTTGTTTTTGCAGTTTATAATGGCTTAGCAAAATTTTGCTTGAGTTTAATATAATTTTGTTTTTTTCTTAATACATGAAGAGTGATTTCAATTTAGCAATCTTTTTCTAAAATCACACCGTGATTGAGCAAAGTTTTGCTTTTAATCAAAACATTTGCTTGATTCAAGCAAAATAATTATTTTCGTGCTCTTGCAAGTATTACAGAATTTCACGAGTGAGTATGACGAGCCAACGAGGAGTGAATTGAGCTTTGTTTCTCATTCCGTGATAAAAATTGAAGCATGTGTCACTCCACGTTGGCTCGTCTACTTCGTTCGTGTAATTCTCAAGTTAACATTTTGGAGCTGCTTTTATTTGATGTGTTTGGGTGGAACCTAGTGTTGTCAAATATTTCTGAATAAACCCAAAATGGCATTTTTAAAAAAACCGGTTTTTCGAATTTTTATAGACAAAAGTAATAGTAATAATATTAAATCCATATACATATATTCAAGAAAGTTAGCACATTTTAAGTTTCTCTATTAATTGTTTTCATGCTTTAGGTAAGGTTAGGTTAAGGTTAGGTGAGGTTACGAGCTAATTTAGACCAAACTGTTGGTGCCCAGAATGGAAGAAAGGAGTTATCAAGTAAAGCTTTTGTGTAGGATGTTCTTAGTGTGGCAGAAGCTGTAGAAATATGTGATATTAAATCTGAAGCAAGTGTTATGCCTTGATCTCAGTCAAATCAAGTTACTATGCGTTCCTCTCCACAAACTTTTCCTACCACCACCAACTACAACTTTTCGTCGTAAATTGCTTTGGGGCCCTTTGATTAGAAATAAGGAAAGAAAGGTTAAAGCGTAGGACCACGGCCTGGCCAGGACTCGAACCCGGAACCCCTGAGCAACAGTCAAGTGCGCTATCACTAGACGTTCGAGGCCAACAAATACAAACATTTACTTTTTTTTTGTTAGACAAGTCCGTCCATTCGTCGACACTGATAGAAAGCTACCATTGTTTGCATTTACTTCTTTAAAAAGTTCAAAGATTTTTTTTATTTAATAACACTGTGCGGCACAAAAATCTGTACTAAATAATTTCAACGGTTTTCACTTAACTTAGTATGAGAAATCTTGTTGTGACATCCGTTTTTCCTCTTTACCGAAGACTTTAGAGCAAAATATTTTTTAAATTCAAGATATAATTCGAGATATACATTTATTTTCATGTTAATAACTCGGTGTACCACTAACAATTTTATTTTTGTTTCTTCAGCAAAGTTATTTCTATTATTCTGGTGAACAACTTTTCTAAACAAATATATATGAAAAAATCGTTTGAAATTCAAAGCCGTTAATGTTACTCATACGCTATGTTGATCTGATCTTTTCGTTGTTGTTGTTTTCGTTGCTGACTTTAAGTTAGACTTTTTGTAAGACTCACTTCGAAGACCCATTGAGTAATTTTTGATTTTAAGCTATATACCATAAAAAAATGCTTTTCTAAAATGTTCAATAAAGTGGTTAAATAAATATCACCACTAGATTCCTCATACCAAAATTAAGTGAAAAACGTTGGAAATATCAAATACTCAAAAAAAGGGTACAAACAGCAAACAGTGTAATCGTTTATTTTATAAATATTGCTATAAGCTAAAAATTAACAACAAAAATGGAAATAAATTAAAAATTTTAAGTGTTCGAAAATGTCGAATAACCTGACAAGAAAAAACCGGTTTTTCGAATAATCCGAAATGTTAACTAAAAAAGACCGAAACCGAAATATCAATAAAAATCCGGTTTCTCGAATAACATGAAAACGGGAATGACAACACTAGTGCAACCACTGTTTTTCTGTAATTCTTATTTCAAAGACATTTTTAGAAAATGAAAGCATTTTATATCTTAAAATGTCAAGGTTAATGAAAACGATCCATAAAAGTGGTCTGTTGCTTAATGGGGAAATTGACGATGTGGCTTAAAATCTTAAATTTTTTTCTAAACTGTGTTTTATTACTGCTCAAACATGTGATTTATGTATCTGATCGATATAATGGGCCCTGAGTAGCCAAAAACTGTTGCATAAATAATGAATGCATATACAAACAAACAAACTATTCTTTAGCACACAAAACAAACTTTCGTCAGATTTCGCTTACAGTTCTGCATTACAATAGGATTATTGATAACACGGTGTAACGAAAACTAGTAAGAAATTATTTTCGATTTAGCACCTACAGAATATTCTAACTTTTGTATGTTTTATAAGTTTGATGACGTCACTTTTTATGGAGGGCGGGAGGTGTTTTCGGCAAAATATCAATACCGAATACATATCGTATTCGATACGATACTTAACATATCGAAAATTATGTGTTAAATATTTAAGTACTTAATACGCCCATTTTTGTGTAATTTATAAGACTAATATTACTTTGATGACGTTACTTTGTATAAAAGATAGGCGTAGTTTTCATATGATTTTGCTAAATTTCAAACTCAGAGTGCATTCTAAAATTTTGCAAAATTCTAAGCGAATATATTAATTTTTGTGGCATTTTTAAAGATTTTACCGGTTTGATAAAGTCTTTTCTATACAAAGTAAGTTCTTATATCGGAGTAAGGCGTAGTTTTCGTTCAATTTCTAAAAATTTTAAATACATGGTGAATATTTTACACTAAAGTTTATGTACAAAATTCCAAGTCCAAAATTTACCATTTTGATAAAGTCACTCTTACTCTGTATTGAAGGTAGGCAATTACGATTCTTTATAACCTGCATCCAAAAAATTAATTGTAGTACATATTATGCTTTTCAAGAACTGTTTTTTCTTTTTTTATAAATATGAAAATAATTTTATAAATATGAAAAAAAATGTCTTGTCTTTTTGAACCTAGATTAACTTTTGTTTTTAAAGCATAGTACTCTGTTCAGTTTTATGTGAAATTCCACTTAAATCTCCATACAAAAAATGACAGGAAATTTTCATAACATGTTCGTCAGAGCAGTACTCTGTTCCGCTGCGTGAAATTATAATTATATATTATTATATTATTATAACATGTATCTGAGCAACATTTTTTCACGACAATTTATTTGTATTGCCTATTTATTTTGAAGTGAAAAGAGAAAGATTATATGAAATCTCCCAACTTATTCTCTGAGTCTCTCTGAGAAACGTTTCCATAGGAACTCCTCGCAACAAACTTTAAGTCAGAAATTTCACGCAACAAATAAATGAATGTTGTCAACGAAATTTCACGCAAGCAAACATAGTACTATGCTTAACTTTTAAACTTTTATTTCATGTAAATAAAGCAACATTTTACAAAAGTTTTTAGATTTATAAAAGAAAAGTTTTGAAATTGCTATTGAATCACTCAAGACTACTGAAGATGGAAAGGGTAGCGCCTTCCGAAACAGTCTGTCTAGTCTGATGTGTGATTGTCTCTATACAGAGGCGTTGTTGTTGTTTTTGGCCTCTTCAAAACTTACTTGATCTAAAGTTCATAATTAAAATGAAAGAAAAGATAAAAAATAGTTACACAAAAATTGATATTTCTGTGGTCACAAGGAATAATGACGAAACTCAAAATATCGTAAAAAAGCGATATGGAACTTACTTTACAGCATGAATCAAAATAACTGTCGCACTTGTTTTATGCTATAAATCAAAAGCACTGCGTAAACTTTATAAAACAAAAATTGTTATTTTTTTAAACATTCTTTGTAACTCTTCATCATTAAATTCGAATCTTTCACCATTAATTCTTTTTAAAAATTTACAACAATTTGTGAAAGACGAGCATGCGGCACGCATCTGGTTTTCAGGTATATCATCTGATATTTTCATTAATCGTCGCTTAAATTTATCTACTGTCTTGTGTTTATGTTCGTTAGTTTGCTCAGCACTATACCCCAAATAGAAAAGACCAGGGGGCTTAGGTCAGGGGATGACGGAGGCCATTCGTCAACAGAAATAAAACATGGCAAAGCTTCTCTGCACCAGCTTTGAACGATTTTTGCCTTGTGTGCTGGAAAAGAATCTTGCTGAAAACAAAAGTGACCCTCTCCGTAAATTTGCTTGGCATGCAGCATAAGACAGTTTTTTAAAACATGTTCGAAGTAATATTCCGAATTATTTTAACACCTTTTTCGGAGAAAGTCCCCCAAACCATGATTGACGAAACATTTTGAAATCTTTCAATGGTTTTTTTTTCTTTAGAAATAACTGCCATGCAAGCTGCGTACACTCTATCATTTTGCGAGTTGTGGCTTGCTTGCAAAAAGAAGAGTTTTTCGTCGGAAAATATGATACTGCAACCTGAGTGCCGGCGAAGGATCTGTGCACTTATTTTCATTCGCAATATTATTATTATTATAATTATTATTATTATTATTATTATTATTATTATTATTATTATTATTATTATTATTATTATTATTATTATTATTATTATTATTATTATTATTATTATTATTATTATTATTATTATTATTATTATTATTATTATTATTATTATTATTATTATTATTATTATTATTATTATTATTATTATTATTATTATTATTATTATTATTATTATTATTATTATTATTATTATTATTATTATTATTATTATTATTATTATTATTATTATTATTATTATTATTATTATTATTATTATTATTATTATTATCATTATGATTATTATTATTATTATTATTATTATTATTATTATTATTATTATTATTATTATTATTATTATCATTATTATTATTATCATTATTATTATTATTATCATTATTATTATTATTATTATTATTATTATTATTATTATTATTATTATTATTATTATTATTATTATTATTATTATTATTATTATTATTATTATTATTATTATTATTATTATTATTATTATTATTATTATTATTATTATTATTATTATTATTATTATTATTATTATTATTATTATTATTATTATTATTATTATTATTATTATTATTATTATTATTATTATTATTATTATTATTATTATTATTATTATTATTATTATTATTATTATTGTTATTATTATTATTATTATTATTATTATTATTATTATTATTATTATTATTATTATTATTATTATTATTATTATTATTATTATTATTATTATCATTATTATTATCATTATTATTATTATTATTATTATTATTATCATTATTATTATTATTATTATTATTATTATTATTATTATTATTATTATTATTATTATTATTATTATTATTATTATTATTATTATTATTATTATTATTATTATTATTATTATTATTATTATTATTATTATTATTATTATTATTATTATTATTATTATTATTATTATTATTATTATTATTATTATTATCATTATTATTATTATTATTATTATTATTATTATTATTATTATTATTATTATTATTATTATTATTATTATTATTATTATTATTATTATTATTATTATTATTATTATTATTATTATTATTATTATTATTATTATTATTATTATTATTATTATTATTATTATTATTATTATTATTATTATTATTATTATTATTATTATTATTATTATTATTATTATTATTATTATTATTATTATTATTATTATTATTATTATTATTATTATTATTATTATTATTATTATTATTATTATTATTATTATTATTATTATTATTATTATTATTATTATTATTATTATTATTATTATTATTATTATTATTATTATTATTATTATTATTATTATTATTATTATTATTATTATTATTATTATTATTATTATTATTATTATTATTATTATTATTATTATTATTATTATTATTATTATTATTATTATTATTATTATTATTATTATTATTATTATTATTATTATTATTATTATTATTATTATTATTATTATTATTATTATTATTATTATTATTATTATTATTATTATTATTATTATTATTATTATTATTATTATTATTATTATTATTATTATTATTATTATTATTATTATTATTATTATTATTATTATTATTATTATTATTATTATTATTATTATTATTATTATTATTATTATTATTATTATTATTATATTATATTATTATTATTATCATTATTATTATTATTATTATTATTATTATTATTATTATTATTATTATTATTATTATTATTATTATTATTATTATTATTATTATTATTATTATTATTATTATTATTATTATTATTATTATTATTATTATTATTATTATTATTATTATTATTATTATTATTATTATTATTATTATTATTATTATTATTATTATTATTATTATTATTATTATTATTATTATTATTATTATTATTATTATTATTATTATTATTATTATTATTATTATTATTATTATTATTATTATTATTATTATTATTATTATTATTATTATTATTATTATTATTATTATTATTATTATTATTATTATTATTATTATTATTATTATTATTATTATTATTATTATTATTATTATTATTATTATTATTATTATTATTATTATTATTATTATTATTATTATTATTATTATTATTATTATTATTATTATTATTATTATTATTATTATTATTATTATTATTATTATTATTATTATTATTATTATTATTATTATTATTATTATTATTATTATTATTATTATTATTATTATTATTATTATTATTATTATTATTATTATTATTATTATTATTATTATTATTATTATTATTATTATTATTATTATTATTATTATTATTATTATTATTATTATTATTATTATTATTATTATTATTATTATTATTATTATTATTATTATTATTATTATTATTATTATTATTATTATTATTATTATTATTATTATTATTATTATTATTATTATTATTATTATTATTATTATTATTATTATTATTATTATTATTATTATTATTATTATTATTATTATTATTATTATTATTATTATTATTATTATTATTATTATTATTATTATTATTATTATTATTATTATTATTATTATTATTATTATTATTATTATTATTATTATTATTATTATTATTATTATTATTATTATTATTATTATTATTATTATTATTATTATTATTATTATTATTATTATTATTATTATTATTATTATTATTATTATTATTATTATTATTATTATTATTATTATTATTATTATTATTATTATTATTATTATTATTATTATTATTATTATTATTATTATTATTATTATTATTATTATTATTATTATTATTATTATTATTATTATTATTATTATTATTATTATTATTATTATTATTATTATTATTATTATTATTATTATTATTATTATTATTATTATTATTATTATTATTATTATTATTATTATTATTATTATTATTATTATTATTATTATTATTATTATTATTATTATTATTATTATTATTATTATTATTATTATTATTATTATTATTATTATTATTATTATTATTATTATTATTATTATTATTATTATTATTATTATTATTATTATTATTATTATTATTATTATTATTATTATTATTATTATTATTATTATTATTATTATTATTATTATTATTATTATTATTATTATTATTATTATTATTATTATTATTATTATTATTATTATTATTATTATTATTATTATTATTATTATTATTATTATTATTATTATTATTATTATTATTATTATTATTATTATTATTATTATTATTATTATTATTATTATTATTATTATTATTATTATTATTATTATTATTATTATTATTATTATTATTATTATTATTATTATTATTATTATTATTATTATTATTATTATTATTATTATTATTATTATTATTATTATTATTATTATTATTATTATTATTATTATTATTATTATTATTATTATTATTATTATTATTATTATTATTATTATTATTATTATTATTATTATTATTATTATTATTATTATTATTATTATTATTATTATTATTATTATTATTATTATTATTATTATTATTATTATTATTATTATTATTATTATTATTATTATTATTATTATTATTATTATTATTATTATTATTATTATTATTATTATTATTATTATTATTATTATTATTATTATTATTATTATTATTATTATTATTATTATTATTATTATTATTATTATTATTATTATTATTATTATTATTATTATTATTATTATTATTATTATTATTATTATTATTATTATTATTATTATTATTATTATTATTATTATTATTATTATTATTATTATTATTATTATTATTATTATTATTATTATTATTATTATTATTATTATTATTATTATTATTATTATTATTATTATTATTATTATTATTATTATTATTATTATATTATTATTATTATTATTATTATTATTATTATTATTATTATTATTATTATTATTATTATTATTATTATTATTATTATTATTATTATTATTATTATTATTATTATTATTATTATTATTATTATTATTATTATTATTATTATTATTATTATTATTATTATTATTATTATTATTATTATTATTATTATTATTATTATTATTATTATTATTATTATTATTATTATTATTATTATTATTATTATTATTATTATTATTATTATTATTATTATTATTATTATTATTATTATTATTATTATTATTATTATTATTATTATTATTATTATTATTATTATTATTATTATTATTATTATTATTATTATTATTATTATTATTATTATTATTATTATTATTATTATTATTATTATTATTATTATTATTATTATTATTATTATTATTATTATTATTATTATTATTATTATTATTATTATTATTATTATTATTATTATTATTATTATTATTATTATTATTATTATTATTATTATTATTATTATTATTATTATTATTATTATTATTATTATTATTATTATTATTATTATTATTATTATTATTATTATTATTATTATTATTATTATTATTATTATTATTATTATTATTATTATTATTATTATTATTATTATTATTATTATTATTATTATTATTATTATTATTATTATTATTATTATTATTATTATTATTATTATTATTATTATTATTATTATTATTATTATTATTATTATTATTATTATTATTATTATTATTATTATTATTATTATTATTATTATTATTATTATATTATTATTATTATTATTATTAATAATAATTATTATTATTATTATTATTATTATTATTATTATTATTATTATTATTATTATTATTATTATTATTATTATTATTATTATTATTATTATTATTATTATTATTATTATTATTATTATTATTATTATTATTATTATTATTATTATTATTATTATTATTATTATTATTATTATTATTATTATTATTATTATTATTATTATTATTATTATTATTATTATTATTATTATTATTATTATTATTATTATTATTATTATTATTATTATTATTATTATTATTATTATTATTATTATTATTATTATTATTATTATTATTATTATTATTATTATTATTATTATTATTATTATTATTATTATTATTATTATTATTATTATTATTATTATTATTATTATTATTATTATTATTATTATTATTATTATTATTATTATTATTATTATTATTATTATTATTATTATTATTATTATTATTATTATTATTATTATTATTATTATTATTATTATTATTATTATTATTATTATTATTATTATTATTATTATTATTATTATTATTATTATTATTATTATTATTATTATTATTATTATTATTATTATTATTATTATTATTATTATTATTATTATTATTATTATTATTATTATTATTATTATTATTATTATTATTATTATTATTATTATTATTATTATTATTATTATTATTATTATTATTATTATTATTATTATTATTATTATTATTATTATTATTATTATTATTATTATTAATTATTATTATTATTATTATTATTATTATTATTATTATTATCATTATTATTATTATTATTATTATTATTATTATTATTATTATTATTATTATTATTATTATTATTATTATTATTATTATTATTATTATTATTATTATTATTATTATTATTATTATTAATATTATTATTTTTATTTTGTTAAATTAGTATAACAAGAACAAGTTATTTTACTATTCAAAGAAATTTAGAATTAAATATTACATACTACAAAAATTAAACAATATGTATGAATCATCTTTGATTTTGAGCCTAAGTTTTTTAAAATACTAGTAATCCCATGTGGCGTTAAAACGACAAAATCAAACATACCTAGATTTTATTTTAAGCTATTGAATAGATTTTCAACTGATCGAAATTGAAATGATATTAATTTTGGCCTTTTTGCAATATACACGGTATTTCACGTGCAACGAAAATATAATGTTAGCATATTTAGTTTCATACCCAA